>SJYW01007917.1:174450-220316 GCA_006410735.1 Raphicerus campestris
ATGGGGTCACATAGAGTCGGACACGACTGAAGTGACTTAGCAGAAGCAGCAGCAGAATATGCCCACCAGGCTCTTCTATCCAGGGGTTTTCCAGGCAAAGAAACTGGAGTGGGTTGCCATTTCCTCCTCCAGGGGACCTTCCTGAACCAGGGATCAAACCCGTGTCTCCTGTATTGCAGGTGGATGCTTTACTGACTGAGCCACGTGGGGCTTCCCTGGTGACTAAGTGGTATAGAATCTGCCTGCCAATGCAGGAGATGTGGATTCAATCCCTGGGTCAGGAAGGTCCCTTGGAGAAGGAAATGGCAACCCACTCCAGTCTTCTTGCTGGGATTCCATGGACAGAAGAGGTTGGCAGACTACAGTCCATGGGGTCACAAAGAGTGGGACATGACTGAGTGAGCATGCACACACATAAGCATTCCATCATAAATGTGTATATATATTTGTGTATCATATATATATATATATAATCTGCATATAAGCATATATATCTCACATCTTAAGTCAGTTTTCTGTTGATATGAACTTGGGTTATTTTCATGTCTTGGCTATTATAAATGGTGCTGCTGTGAAACACTGGGGTGAATATATCTTTTCAAATTAGAATTTTCATTTTTTTCTAGATGTATACCCAGGGGTGGGATTGCTGGATCATATAGTAACCCTATTTTTATTTTTTTAAGGGACCTCCATATTATTCTGCATGGTGGTTGTACCAATTTACATTCCCATCAACAGTGTAAGAGAGTTCCCCTTTCTTCACACTCTCTTCAGCATTTATTATTTGTACACTTTTGGACGATAGCCATGCTGAATGTAAAACAAAGCTGCCTTCCGCACCCACCCCCTTCCACTCTGAGTTTGCAGATATTGGGAGGGACCTGATGCTTTTGCCTTCCAGTCATGTTTGTCGCCACTGGTCAGGTTTGAGTGGGGCTTCCTGGGCGTCTACTTGGTTGCTGTGTATGGTGCTCATTAGTGAGATCCAGAGGATATTTCCCTTTTCTCCTGCTCTGTGCATATGCTGAGACTGCACTTCCTGGCTCCCTGGAGGTTGGGTGGTGCTAAGTGATTAGTTCAAGCTAACGGTTGTGGTTAATCCATGGAGGGGACATTTTTTTTGCCAGTATGAGACCCTCCAGGGCTTGCTTTCTTCTTGGCGTTGGTGATCAGCACCATTTGTGATACTAATTGTTCAGAAAGCCTTGATCTCTGAGAAGAGTCCCCTTGCTGACCTGCAAGGAATATGTGACATGATTTTTAACCCACTGAGATTTTGGAGCTGTTTGTTACTGCAGCACAGCCTAGCATTCCCTGACTGATACGTAGTGTTGGCATTTTTGGCAACCTAGTATTTGTTATAACTTCACTCACACAGAGGCAATATGTTTGCCTTTCCTGGTTTACCAGTTTACATTCCTTGAGATAGAATTTACTGTCCTTTGCAAGATTTGGAAAAGAGGAGTTGCACTCTATTTTTGGCCACTCAGCCCAGTGGTCTGATAACCACACTTTGTGTGGTTAGTCTTTCGTCCTGATAACAGATACCGCAGCTCTGGACAAGCTACTCCATGGCAGAGCTTGGTTAATGTTGATAATGACTACAACTTAGTGGGTGCTGACCGTGTGCCAGGCAATAAGCACGTCTCGTTTCTGATTCTCTGCATGGGCCTTATTCTCAATGATAACTTTGAGGGACAAAGAGGCTAAATACCTTGCTTGAACTCACTTTGTTAATGGAACCAAGATTTGCATCCAACTCTGAACTGAACTGGATGTAAAAGTCAATCTTTTTATTTCATCTAGCCTCTTCTTTGCAAAATTTCCAGGAAAGGGGTGAAAGGTCCCCTTTTCTCAGGGCTGTTATCCTTGAGGATTTAGTACTTTGATGTTCTTTCTTTAGTTGGATGCTACATTTTCATTTGTCCACTCACATCACACACTCATTTATAAATTGGTTCACTCACTCATTCATTCTTCTGTTCAATAGGCTTTTTTGAGCCTTTTAGGTGCTGGATTTCATTTGGGGCTGAGACTGAGATGTGACCAGGTTATGATTCTTACTCTCAGTCAACTCTGAATATTTATTGGAAGGACTGAAGCTGGCTGAGGCTTCAATACTTTGGCCACCTGATGCAAAGAGCTGACTCATTGGAAAAGACCCTGATGCTGAGAAAGACTGAAGGCGGGAGAAGAAGGGGATGACAGAGGAAGAGATGGCTGGATGGCATCACTGACTCAATGGCCATGAATTTGAGCAAGCTCCAGGAGATGGTGAAGGACAGGGAGGCCTCGTGTGCTGCAGTCCATAGGGGTGCAAAGAGTCAGACATGACTGAGTGACCAGACAACAGCAACAACAGCAGCAGCTGGGCGCCTAGAGTCCATCCTCTCCCCCAGCAGGCGCTCGACTCCCTTTCTGTTCTCCTGTCCCCATCAATTACTGTTTCCCTATGTCTCTTACAAAGAAGGCTAGGTGGCCCTGCCTAAAGAATCCTAGTGCTTTGGGGGCATAAATAGATTTTTCCAGACTTTGGCCTGTCACTTGTTCTTAATGGCTTGGGTTTGGTTGCAGAACTCTTCTCCAGCAGGAAAAATGAACAGGCCTCTCTGACTGTGGGCTCCTGAGACAGCTGGGGTAATTTGAGCAGAAACGACTTTGCAGCTCTGGGGGAAAATGTAATTCTCGTGTATGAAAAGCATGAACCAGAGTTGCCATGTTCACTTCTTGTTTTTAAACCCCCTGTAGGCCAAGTCACATATCTGGGTCAGAGGGTCTATTGATTACCTGTCAGGGCCTGAGGTGCGGGTAATCAATAACACTAACCTACAGGAAAGGTGGCCGTGAATGCAGAAATCTCATCACGTTGACCCACTGTTTCTTTTGGTCTATAAGTGCTTTGCAAGAAAGCAAAACTCTCCAAACTAGAGCCACAAACCTCCCCGATCCTGACCATGTTCCTTCAAGTCAAGGCTTTAGAAATGCTCCCTCTGAATGAATCAAAGGAGTTTGTTCTCTGGGTCTCTCAGCTCTCACAACCCCATGGGGTTTGCATGGGGTGGGGTAGGGAAGAGACACATTGCAACAGGAGAATTCCTCAGGAAGAAATATGAAGAGGGATTTTGTCAGGAGGTCCCTAGGACTGTAACCTTGACCTGTTTTTAATGTTTTATCAAATCCTTAGAGCAGAGCATTGAAAAACACCTGCAGACCCATAGGACTAATGAAGAACCCTGTGGTGGAGGAGGCTGGCTTTTCCTGGGTCAGCATCTGACACTCCCTACCCTTTCCTTCTGGAGGGAAGTGTCACCTGGAGCAGGTGCTGGCTTCTTACCATGCATCTGCCTGGGGGTCGGGTACAGCATTTGTGTTGAGAAGAGCTGGTGACATAGCAGCTGCCGTGACTCATTTACCCAGCACCCAGTCCCTCTTCCTCCTTCCTCAGGGACCTCATGCCCCAGGGGCAGCTGTGGGCAGCGAGAAGTGTGACTGTGGAATCCATGTGTAGCGTCCCCTAGTGGCTGAGTTAAGTTGAGAGGGGAGCATATGACCTATGCTGGCCAATGGGAGGAAGGTCTCAGGGTCCACAGCAGGAGGAGGGACTCTCTTGCAGGATGAAGAGTCTACCTTCCAGTCCACCTGTTTGATGGATAGCTGCTGCTGGCTGCCATCTTTCAGCTTCCTGGAGACTAGCGTCTTCATGAAGTTGACTATGGACAGCAGAGCACAGTCCTCAAAGATATCATTGAACTGAGAAACCAGTGCTCAACCTAGGCACCCTATTATACAAAGTTATCAATGTTCATATTTTGAAATCAGTCTGAGTCTGGGTTGTCTGCTACTTAGAGTTGAAAACATCCAAACCAGGCAGATATCATGGTATAGTTGTGATCCTGGATTGTGGTCAAATCATGAGAAACGCTGGACTGGAAGAAACACAAGCTGGAATCAAGATTGCCGGGAGAAATATCAATAACCTCAGATATGCAGATGACACCACCCTTATGGCAGAAAGTGAAGAGGAACTCAAAAGCCTCTTGATGAAAGTGAAAGAGGAGAGTGAAAAAGTTGGCTTAAAGCTCAACNTGGATTTGCCAGGGACATGACTCAGTCCACAGCCCTTGCCACTGGGAGGTGTTAGCCGCTCTCTGGATGTTAGCCGCTCTCCTTTGAGAGCTGCCTCTCCTTCATCCTGCAGGTGTGGGATGAAGTGGCTAAGCCCCTGTGAAGAGGGGGTACTTCCCTCCAGCTCTTGCCCCTCCTCAGGTCCAGTTTCTCCAGGTGTCCCCCTGCACAGACCTCTGTGTGGTATCGTCCCTTGAACAATGTTACCAGGACAAGCTCCCACTTGTGGATTCCTGTCTGGGTCCTTAACTCACCTGTGGAGGGAAGACCCTCTGCCTTGGCTTCAGCCTCTCTCCTGATCCCTTAGGCACGAACCAGACTCAACCCTGTGCATCCTGTACTCCAGAGCGGTCCAAGCATCTGCTCAGAGCTGCCCATTGAGAGAGAGACTGAAGCCTCAGCGAGGTCAGCGCCTGGGATCCTGTTTCATTTCTCGGAGCCACAAGGCCACCCCCAGCTCGGGCCAGGCCGGTGTGTGATCTTCCACACGTCCCCGTTCACCTGTCCTCCTCTGCAAGCCCGAGTCCACGTGGTCTTGCTGCTGCTGACTGGACCACATCTACCTGCTTTGTCTTGTGGTCCTGCTTCCTAAGAAAGACGACCACTGGTTTCCACCAGACCTTAGAAGAGTTAATTTCTTATCTGGCACCTGGATTTTGCCCTGTTGAGCCCAGCTGTGGCTGGAGCCACAAGACCACCAGGCTAAACATGGCTACTGTAGCCACAGGCGGGGTGGGAAGTGGACAGGCCCTCTGGAACATGCCTCCTGCAGCCTGGAGCTGGGTTGTATTTTCCTGGACGTCCAGTTCCTGGCGTCCGGCCCATCACTTTGCTTGGAAAAGATCCATAGTTTACCAGTGAGAAGAATGTACATCTTTGTTGAAAAAGATGTGCTTGCTTGTTTCTGATGCCCCCACAGCACCTTGCAGCATGTTTTATATGACAGAAGTGCTTAATAAATATTTTTGACTGATGCACTGGGGAAAAGGTGGTCCAGACATGCCTTCTGGAAATGTCCAATAAGCCCCATTATTTCTTTTTTGCAGTCAGTGAAATGGACCTTTTGGCATTAATTCTGAAAGGGCAGTAAGCAAAGATGGCTGTATAATTTTATTGTCTCTCATTCTCCGTCAGAGCCGACTTCCTCGCCTCCATCTGCAGCTCTGCCTCATTGCGTCTGGGTTCACCCCTAGTACAGCTGTTGGATCATGCTAATAGCCCCTGGATCTTCATTTTAAACAATAATGTTTGTTTCCAGAATAATTGAGTTCAGCAGGGACACAAAGGGTGTAGAACACTTTATAACACTTGCTATGAAAAGGGGAAATCAAGAATTTGCTTGATGGCATTTAGTTCAGGGAACACAATTTGTCAGAGCTATCTTTATCTACTTACATTTTAGTGATTCAGGGCTGGAGGAAAAGAGCCTCAGACATAAAATTCCAGGAGCACTTCTGGCAAAGCCTGCCAGTTTAATTCAGATGTTAAATATTTTCAGGAGGGTCAAGCTCTCAAGGCCCAGTATGTTTTGTCCTTTGAGTGAAACTAGCTCAAATAAAACGGAGATAATCAGTAGCCCCAACCTGGGATACACTTCACCGTAGAAGGGTCAGAGGTCTCAATTTCACAGGAAACTAATGTTCCAGCTCTGGGGCTCTGAGAAAAGAGTTTGAAATGTGAATAATTTCATTATGTAAAATGCAGCTTAAGAAAATCTTTGTTCCTGGAAAATAGATGCTTTATTTAAGATTGATGAAGTTGGAACTCTATCTGTCTGCAATTTGCCCAACCTAGACGAGTGGACATTTCCACCAGGGAACCGTGCAGAGTGACTTTTCCAAAGGGGCCCTGCTGTGTTTCCCAGCATGTGTTCAGTTGCGTCCGACTCTTTGTGACCCCATGGACTGTAGCCCGCCAGGCTCCTCTGTCCATGGGATTTTCCTGGTAAGAATACTGGGGTGGGTTGCCATTTCCTCCTCCAGGGGATCCTCCTGACCCAGAGATTGAAGCTGTGTCTCCTGTACTGTAGGCAGATTCTTTAACGCTGAGCCACTGGGGGCTTTCTGTGTTTCCCAGTGTCCAGGGCTAACCACCAGGAATGGGTGGAAGTTTGTTGGCTCCCAGGTCTTAGGGAGTAAATCTGTAGGTTCCTGAAGAGAATTTTGGCCTCTGAGGGCTCCAGGTTGCTTTGCGAGGTTTATACACAGAAGGTTCTTTATTTCCTCCCTGGAATCTCTTACCAATAGAATTGACTTTGTGATCCCTTGGGTTAAGACCCCAAAGGGGTGGTTTTCTAGGAACCAAGCCAGCAGCAGTTTCTTCCCACAAAAGCGTGCTTTTGACACAGAGAAATCTTCATCACACCCATCACACACAATGGATTAATTACTAACACAAACACTGCATGTAACTTTTACATAGGTGAGATTTGGGGAATTAAACTTCTGTGTGCAACTTTCCTATGGCATCTGGAGGTAACTGGAAAGAATTCTGTTAATTGGAACTCTTTATTAACTCAAATTAAGTATAAACGTTAATTAGTTTTAGTATAAACATGGTCTTAAAATACAAAACTAAAGTAAGATTTAAGTATTTAGCTTTTTAAATTACTAGCTGCACTTACGGAATATATTTGGAAGAAATGTTGGAGGTTGGACCATATACATAAAACAAAGCAGAACCAAACACAGAGGCTTACATTATTTGTGGGTCTTGTATACTAAGTGAGCATTTCAATTATAGAGAAATACTCTATGGACTTCCCTGGTGGCTCAGCAGTAAAAAAATCTGCCTGCCAATGCAGGAGATGTGAGTTCAATCCCTGGGTCAGGAAGACCCCCTGGAGGAGGAAATGGCAACCCACTCTAGTATTCTTGCCTGGAAAATCCCATGGACAGAGGAGCTTGGCCAGCTATAGTCCATGGGGTCTCAAAGAACCAGACATGACTTAGCGACTAAGCACACATTCTAATTTACAATCTCAATTAAGTTTAAGGACTTGATATCTAGGAATCTTATGGCCTGAGGTCAAGTCTGCCCAGGGCTTTTGCAGAGAAAGAGTAGTCAGTTTCCATAACGGCTGCCTCTTGGAATTCCTTTTATTATTCACTTGAAGTCTATAGCTTCGCAAAAGTTTTAACCTTGCAGTGAACATATAGTCTATTATCCAAGCCTGGCTATTTTTAATGTGAAAGGGGAAGCTATTATTAATAATTAAGCAGACAATCAGATATTAACTGGGGCTATCAGGAGAGGCTTCTCAGGACCAGTGTAACCATGGCCTATTCTTTCTCTCTCTCTACATTTACCATCCTGATATTTGCTTCAGGCTCTCCACTGAGATATTCCTATGGGTCTAAAATGTGTAAGGCAGTTGTGCTAAGATCTCCCGAAGAAGTGCTTGGAAGGCAGAAGAGCTCAGTAGTTAAGGGAACACATACTGGTGTTACCCTTTATTAGTTCTGTGACCTAAAGTAACTTACTTCGTCTCATGTGCCTTGATTTTCCTCATCTGTAAAATAGGGATTGCTGTGAGGGCTACAGAACCTAAAATTACATTTATTATTGCATCATTGTATATAATACCCACTCAATGACTGTAGCCATTATGGTATGATTATTAAAATAATGGATTTGGTCAGCTTCAAAAACCACAAAAACTAGGAGTCTGACTTCCCTAAAGACGGAGCTTTGCAAGGGCTAGATAGTATTTGAAGGAAGTACATTGAAAAGGTTTTCTTATACTTTGTTAAATATTAAAATGGTTTTTCCCTTGGAAGAAGCACTTTGGAAGGCAAGTCTAGGAAAGGTCTTTGGTTTCCTGAATTTTCTCAGATCTGGCAAGGTCCGGGTTTGTACTTTCCTGGGTAACAGGCACCAAGAATACCTTGGTTTGCGAGCCCCTTTATGGAAACCCATTCACTTGCACTCCTTGAATCCTTCCTTAAGCCACGCAGGGAAGTGATGCAGAGACATTTGCAGATGAAGATACTGAGATTTACTTGGTAAAGAGAGGAAGCCCCGGGCAGAGCTAGGACTGGCAGCAGATCTTGTGACACAAAGTTGGATTTCTTTCTGTCGCATCATTGCCCACCGGCTTTCTTTGAGGTTTAGTACGCAGCCACAAGGCACACCCCTGGTGTGTCAGAGGCTAAACTCGGAAATGTGGAATGAGCAAGGGATCCAGCGACATGCATTACCGGCAGGGTCACCGTCGGAGGCTTCTCCAAGCCGTCCACAAGGCTCCCATCCCACAGAGGCTCAGCTGGGACTTTTTATTCAAAAAGAATTTTGTTCTTAGAGACTCTGGTTTGTTCGAATGTAACAAATCAGGATGATACACAGAGTGGTTTCCAAGGCATATGGGATGATTTATTTTTGAAAGAGGAAGAAGAGCAACTGTATCATTGGGTATTTCCACAGCATTAAGTCTCCCCGTCCCATACAGATGTCAGATACACATATGGAATTGCTCATTAATGCAAAAGACACACGGCACTTCAGCTGGCTTGTGTGGTAACTGATGTGGGCTGTGTGTGTGTGTGTGTGTGTGTGTGTGTGCATGGGCACATGCCTGCTGAGGGGGGTGATTCAGAATCACGTAAGGACCTCCAGATGTCTGTCTGGGTGTGAATGGCCACACTCACTCACGCTTATGTCGATCTGCTGCGAAGCTCACTCTGTGGTGTGCATTTTGCTGTCCAACATCTTTATTTCTCAGCCACTTCGTTTCAAACTTGGAAAAGCTGCGTCGGATGTGGAAAGCTAAGTTCACACCAGACAGCGTATTTTAAAACCCAACATCTGATGCCTGAGGTGTGAAAAAAGTCTTTTTTATCCTCTACGTGCATACCAAAAGCTGGGGAAGTTTTTCTTCACTTACCAGGGAGCATAAAGTCTGGACAGAAGATGACGGTATTGTGAGGGTAACTTATTTGACATTCCAGAATGTATTTAGAAATGATCCCTGACATTTCTGCCACAAAACTGTTTCAATAAATATTGTTTGCTTAAAAAAAAGGTCTGAATCTTCAATGACAGGGGTATCTTTTGAGAAAAGTTAAATTCAATAAATAAAAATAGTTTTATCTGACTTAAGTGAAGTGAAGTCGCTCAGTCGTGTCCAACTCTTTGCGACTCCATGGACTGTAGCCTACCAGGCTCCTCTGTCCATGGGATTTTCCAGGCAAGAGTACTGGAGTGGATTGCCATTTCCTTCTCCAGGGGATCTTCCAGACTCAGGGATCGAACCCTCCTGATCTCTTATTTAATACTCAAGGAAGGAGGCAGCTCTGCCCCATTTGGTAGAGGAGGATACCGGAACTCCATAGCATCAGCCAAGTTGCCCATGGCAACAGAGCTGGTAGGAGAGCTGAGTTCAGCTCTACTGATTCTCAGAAGTGACTCCCCTACTGAGTCAGTGTTCTTTTTACCCTATGACTTCCTGGGTCTTGCTTTGGAGTGTGGGCAAACTAGCTCAAAATGCCACTGTGTAGTGTAGGTCACCCTACCCAGCTCTCCTGGAATGAGTATCTGTCCCATGCTCACACACATGGCAGGAAGCTGACTCTTATTCAACTCTTCTGCTTACACCAACAGGTCTGACACAGACGACAGCACACTACCTTGAAACGTGGAAACTGGCTGACTTTTCTACAACAGGCCTTTGTGCACAAGCCAGTGAATACCAATAAGAAAAAAAAATAACCTTATCTCAAATTAAAAGAACAATCTTTAGAAAATAGCTGAAATGTAAGGTTAATTGGAGCCAGAAATGTCAAATTAATGCAGCAATGCCCCGGGGAGCCTGCCCTGGCCTTTGTGCACAGAATCAGTGCACATGGCGAAGGGAAGCAGGGAACGACATAATAGGATTTTAGGGAATCCCCTGTCACATTAAACAGGCTTTGCAATTAATTTCTTGCTGCAGTGTTATTTTCATTGGCCTATATTTTCTTTGACCTCTCACATTTTTTAAGCTACCAATGCGGGGCAAGTGGGATTTAGGACTGAAATGGGACAAACCCACAAAACTGTTTTGACTTAAAATCAGTAGAAATATGATAAAACTGCAATGGGGTGAGTGGGTAGTCAGAGCACTCCTGGGATGAACTAGGGTTCCCAGGTCCTGAGGCGGGCAAGCACTGACCTGGGGACAGGGGCCTGCTCTGCTTGGTCAGTATTTCTCAACATCACTCTCAGGTCCCATCTTGTACCCCTTGCTTGGAGTACCCACAAGGAGGGCAATGGTCTTACAAGCCAAGGCCTTGCATTCACTGAGCATGAAACCCAGGCTAAATACTTGGTAAAAATATTATGTTATTTAATCTTCATAAAACCTCATGAGATATATCTTATAATTATTGCCATTTTCAGATGGGGAAATGGAGGCACAGGGTAGTTAAGGGCCTGGTGGAAGCCACAGAAGTAGTAAATATTCCACGCTCAGCTTTGAACCCAGGTCATCCTGATTCCAGAGGTTGTGTGTTTAACTGCCTTTCCACGTTTTCTCCTCCTTAGGATGATGCCAATGTTTATCCAGAATGCCTGCAGCCCACATAATCGAAATCAATTTTATTTGCATTTTTATCTTTTTATTTTGAATCAGGGTAAAAATACACATAACATAAAAACTTATCATCTTGACTGTTTTTAGGTGTACACAGTTCTGTGTATTCACATTGTTGTAAACCAGCCCCCAGAGCTTTTTGGTGTAAAACTGAACCTCTGAAGCCATTAAACAATTACTCCTCATTCCTCTACCTATCCCCAAACCTTGGCAACCACTGTTCCATTTTATGGCTCTACGAATTTGACTAGGTACCTCATACAAGTGGAATCATATAGGATTTGTCCTTTTGTGACTGGTTTATTTCACTTAGCATGATGTTGTAACAAGCATCAGAATTTCCTTCCTTTTAAGGCTGAATAACATTTCGTTGTATGGATGAACCACATTTTGTTTAACCATTCATCCATCAATGGGCATTTGGATGGCTTTCACCTTTTATCTATTGTGAATTATGCAATTGTGAATGCAAAATGGCTGAGTAACTGATAAAAAGATGAGAGATGTTCTGCTATTGGAATTCATCTTTCCAGGGAAGGGAGCATTTAAACAAAATGCTGTGTAAGCTGGCTGCTTTGGGCTTCGTGAGAAAGAATACGTGTATCTGAAAATTCTGGACTTGGGGTAGAGAATTTTAAGGGCCTGTGTATTTCAAATACTCATAAAATATGGGAATCACAACTAAAATGGGCTATCCTTTTCTTGGAAAATATTGGTCTTGGAATTTTTGGAATGCCTGTATCTTCATTTTGGAGTAGTCCATAGAGGTGAGTGCAGTCTCCCTATAGATCACATATGTTAAAGTGGTTGTCCTTTATCAGGCTGATTTGCAATAAAACATCACGTTAATTTAGAAATGTGTCCCAGGAGACATGAGTGGCTTTCCAGGGGCCACTCTCAACAGTGTGCTCTAGGGCTGTAGAGATAACGCCTTGCCCTGTGATCAAGTTCTCTTCAAAGACCAGGGGTCCTAACAAAGGCAAGGCTGCAGAGATGGCTTCCTTCCTTCTGAAAAGAAGAAAAGAAGGAAATGAGCGCTTGGTTTCATCTATTTCAATCCTCACCACTATCTTCTAACATAGACATTGTTTTGTCCAGTCGCTAAGTGGTATCTGACTCTTTGCAACCCTTCTGACTGCAGCAAGTCAGACTCCTCTGTCCCCCACTATCTCTCGGAGTTTGTAAAAATTCATGTCCACTTAGTCAGTGATGCTATCTAATCATCTCATCCTCTGTTGCCCACTTCTATTGCCTTAAATCTTTCCCAGCATCAGGGTCTTTTCTAATGAGTTGGCCCTTCTCATCAGGTGGCCAAAGCATTGGAGCTTCAGCTTCAATATCAGTCCTTCCAATGAATATTCAGAACTAATTTCCTTTAGGATGGACTGGTTGGATCTCCTTGCAGACCCAGGGATTCTTAAGAGTCTTCTCCAACACCACAATTGAAAAGCATCAGTTCTTTGGTGCTCAGTCCCAAGGAGGAAACAGAAGCTGAGAAGGGTCAGTAACTCTGTAAGTCAGTAAACAAAATAGCCAGATGTGGTCCTACATCCTGAGTCCCAGTCCAGCTCTTGTTCTTTCGAGCTGTGCTAAACTTCTTGTCATTTGATTTGCGAACTTAAAAAATATTCACAACCTAAAAGTTGCAAGTTATGTTTTATTTAGTGCCTGAGAGAACTGCTCCAAGGAGGCAAGGTGGGAGCCAGGTTATAAAGAAGTTTTGCAACAAAGAGTAGGTAGTCAGAACATCAAAGGACAACTGTTAATTAGAGAAGACCAGATATCCCAAGTTAAGGAATTTAGCACTTTTCTGTGTATGAGAAGATGCAGGAGTCTGGGTTCACAGAAATCATTCCTTTGATCTGCACCATAGATCTCTGGTTTCGATGCTGTAGTGCTTTTGATTCTGCCTTTGAACTGTGGTGCTGGAGAACACTCTTGAGAGTCCCTTGGACAGTAGGGAGATCCAACCAGTCAGTCCTTAAGGAAATCAACCCTGAATATTCATTGGAAGGACCTAATGCTGAAGCTCCAATACTTTGGCCACCTGATGTGAAGAGCTGACTCATTGGAAAAGACCCTGACGCTGGGAAAGATTGAAGGCAGGAGAAGGAGACGACAGAGGATGTGACGGTTAGGTGGTATCACTGGCTCAATGGACATGAGTTTGAGCAAACTCTGGGAGATGGTGAAGGACAGGGAAGTCTGGTGTGCTGCAGTCCATGGGTCACAAAGAGTTGGACATGATTTAGTGAATGAACAACATCTAGCTAACTAGGACCAGTATCCTTTATTTTCCATCTGAGTCTCCTCAGGGCTCACCATAGGCAGTAGCTACAGTCTGATGGCTGCTAGACAGCAGGTATTCTTTCCTTCCTGTTTCTTTAGGGCTCACCAGCTCACTGTCTAGGCTGGCTGCAATTTTTGATGATTGTGACAACTTTTGTTTGCTGATATGGCTGAAAATATTCCATTTCTCAGGTTCTTTAGGATAAGTTGTAAAGTTAGAGGAAATTCCAGCTTCCTTACACATTTCCATAGGTATATCTTCCACAGACATATCTTCCATATTTGCGTATCTTTATACACACATTGCTGCTGCTGCTAAGTTGCTTCAGTCGTGTCTGACTCTGTGCGACTCCATAGACGGCAGCCCACCAGGCTCCCCCGTCCCTAGGATTCTCCAGGCAAGAACACTGGAGTGGGTTGCCATTTCCTTCTCCAATGCATGAAAGTGAAAAGTGAATACAACACATTAACACTATTTAATATGTATATAATGATAGAACTCAATCTTCCATATGCTAATTATTTTTCTGAATATGTGCAATTGTTTAAAATCCACCCAAACTGAAGAATGAGTTTGAGAGTGTTTAGCCAACTCAGTGATTCATGATCTCTTAGGAGACCTGACATGTAACTTAGAGATGAGCATATATAGCTGGTGCATTCGGAGAAGGCAATGGCACCCCACTCCAGTACTCTTGCCTGGAAAATCCCATGGACGGAGGAGCCTGGTAGGCTGCAGTCCATGTGGTCGCTAAGAGTTGGGTATGACTGAGCGACTTCACTTTCACTTTTCACTTTCATGCATTGGAGAAGGAAATGGCAACCCACTCCAGTATTCTTGCTTGTCCCAGAGACAGAGGAGCCTAGTGGGCTACTGTCTATGGGGTCGCACAGAGTCGGACATGATTGAAGCGACTTAGCAGCAGCAGCAGCTGGTGTATTTCTGGCCCTTTGTACTCCACTGATAATTTGGAATTCCAAATTTCAAACTTTCTCACCTTCCCTCTGCAATGAGCGCAACTGTTTATATTTCTAGCATGCTGCAAAGGTAGATGGATTTTAGATGGCAGGAAGAATTTTGCTCTCATCAGGGCAAATCCTTAGTTGGCCCTGCTAACCAGGTGGCCAGCTGATGAACCACTGTATTTCAATGGTATAAGCAGCAATTTATAGTTAAATATTTGCACGTGTATCTAATTGCCTTTGTGAAATTGTTCCTGCCAAATAGAAGTCTGGTTGAGCCTTCAAAATAACTTGGCATCCAACATGCATTAATATTTTAAAGCACTGCTAACACTTGGTGCTGCGGATCCAATTTTACTAATGTGTGTGTGTGTTTTTAAACACCTCCCACTGCATTGTATAATTTTTGCATCTCTATAGCATGCTTAGAATACTATTGCAAGGTCCTGAGAACTAAGAAATCTGATGGTGTGTCCACGCTGCCCAAATAACCACTGGAAACTACCCTCCCCCACAATTCAGTTAATCAACTTTTTTCCCCTAAATGATGTCCAAAAACCAACTTCACTTTGTGTTACTGCCTTGGACTGTGGGGAAGGTCTGTCACTCTGTGCAACGTTGAATAGATGAGGGGATGGCAGTGGTGATTCTGGCTTTAACCCATGAATGAAGTCCTTCATGGAGCATGTGTGTTCTCGCTCTGGGCTGGAGCAATGCAACCAGCATTTGCTGCAAAGCAGCAGGTGGGGGTTTGGGAAAGGTGTTTCCCTTGTCTAAGGCAGGTGGGGATGAGCTCAGAATCCACTGCAGAACTGTCTGGAGGTGTCCTGCAGGGCAGCGAGGAGCCAAGATGGTCCAGACAGAAGGAGGAAGGACAGAGCAATCTTGGGGAATGCAACCACAATGGCTTGGTGCCTGGCAGGTGAGGGGCCCACAGGAGGGGGTGGGGTGCAAAGCTGGTGAGGACACGGGCTCAAGATCACGGGCCAACTTGTAAATTCACAAAGAACTGTGGCCTTCAGCGAGAGCTTTCCTTGGGGGCGGTGCACTAGGACCACTGTTGGGTCTGTCTCTGAGACAAGCAACTCTTGGGCTGCAGCATCAACCCTCTGGGCAGGGGAACTTCATTTAACTCTATGAATACACTGTGATCCATTGACAATGAGGAGTAAATCACCCAATCCCGCCAACCCTGGGGTCTTACACAATGATTGTGAGGTTAAACATCACGGCCAATTAGAATTCAAAAGCAATATTGGTGCAGCTACTCTCTCAGACACTGCGGCGGTCATTTATTGATTTAACAAACACTATTTCATTCAGTGGTTTCCCAACCAGACAAGATGTCTGGAGGCGGACACTTTTGCTTATCCTCACCGCAGTGGGAGTGCTCCTGGCATTGCATCAACTGGGCAGAGGCCAGGGGTATTGCTACACATCCCGCAGTGCACAGGACAGCCCTACAACAAAGAATTATCTGACCCCAAGTGTCAGCAATGCTGAGGCTGGGAAACCCCGGTTTAGTACTTGTGTGTGCTAAGTTGCTTCAGTCGTGTCCCACTCTGCAATGCTATGGACTGTAGCCTGCCAGGCTCCTCTGCCCATGGGATTCTCTAGGCAAGAATACTGGAATGCATTGCCATGCCCATCTTTGGGGGATCTTCCTGACCCAGGGCTCGAACCCATGTCTCTCACGTCTCCTGCATTGGCAGGTGGTTTCTTTACCACTAGCGCCACCTGGGTTTAGTACTTACCAGCTCTGAACTATATGCCAATCACTGTGGATATTGAGATAAAATTAAACTTGCTCAATGGCCTTGAGAAACCTGTGAGCTACAGCAAGGATAGACTTAGAGAGGCATAGCTGGGGTCAGGGGAGTGCTGTGGGCTGTATGTTTCCAGAAACAGGGGCAGCTATGCCTAAGTCTGTGCATGGACCAAGGTGTTTGCTCTGCCCTTTCTTGTGTGAAAAAAGGCGAGCCATTTCCTTCCTTCACTGCTGGGCCAGCTCGTCTCTCGGCCTGCATCACAAGTGAGATTAGCATGGGGAAGTTGGAATGGAAAAGAAAAGTTGAAGGAAAACAGCTAAGAAACTTTACATGGAATTCAGAATGCCTAGCTGTCCTTTACATTTTTATTTCTACATCATATTTTATTTGTAGAGGCAGGCAAGGACGTTGACTGAGTTGTTTGCAATCCAGGAGTTCTTGGGTTTCTCAGGTGGCTCAGTGGTAAAGAATCTGCCTACCAATGCAGGAGACACAGGTTGGATCCCTGGGTTGGGAAGATCCCCTGGAGAAGGAAATGGCAACCCACTCCAGTGTTCTTGCCTGGAGAATCCCATGGACAGAGGAGCCTGATGGGCTACAGTTCCATGGGGTCACAAAGAGTCAGACACGACTGAGTGACTAAACAAGAACAGGAGTTCTAGGTTCCGAGCCGATACAAAGGAGATGCTTAATAAACATTTGTTGATGTGGAATCTCATCTTGGGAGAAGTCTCTTACACTCTCCCAAGGGTGTGCTTTCAGGCAGATTCCTTTTATGGTGTCCAAAATTTACAAACGATGGGTGAGCCCGTCCTAAAGTGAGCAACACCATGAAGAAACAGCCACTGCTGATGCCCTGAGGAAGCCCACTGCTCCCACTCTGCCTGCTTTTGCAATCAGGCTACCTATCAGGGTCCTGTTTCCTGCTGACCTTATTTTGCTGGGGAAGGTGGGCTGCAGCTGCTCGCCGAGCCAGGACCCCGACAGCTTCCCAGATGTTGTTGCTGCAGGGGCGACGGCGCCTTCTCGGTCCCCACGCCCCCTGCAAGGGCTCCTGCCTGCAGTGACCCTTGCTGAGACTCCCGTTGGTTTCAGAGTCGTTTGCTGCCACTCTGGTTCACAGCAGGTTGGGTGACAGGGTGGGAGAAACACAGGGGAACCCGGGGCTCACACTTAGGTGAGAGAGTGACATGAATGGAGAAGAAAATGTAAAAATTCCTCTGTGTTGGGGAGAGATTATGCCGGCTTACCCACTGGGTTCCCGCTGAGCGCAGTAGTAATTGGAATGTATTCTTTGCAAAGTTTATTGGGTCCTGGAGCGACTTGTTACTGAACTGGTCAATTAATCTATTTTTTTGTTTTTTAATGAGTTAGGGGATTTCCTTCAGCAGAAACTCACCAGGAAGCATGACCAAATGCCCAGAGCTCAGGGAAAGGCTGGCCTTTCCTTCTCGAAAACCCTATCCAACAATTGAAGGAGGAAATGGATGCCTCCCGCTACAGGTGGCAAATTGGGCTGATGTGGGAGCCACAGAGGAAGGGTTTACCCTGCACAGAGGTGAGTGCGGAGCGGGAGGGGGGATCACTACGAAACCGATTACTCAAGGGCAGCAGTTTGAGGATTCGGAAATAAATCCGTTAGTCTCCCTGCTGAGAGACAAATGATTTCTATTTAAAAACCTGCTTGTTCCATGAAGTAACTCCCAGCGTAGCAATAATTAATGATATCAGAAGGTTAAGAAAGACCTGCTGCTGGAATCCCTCTGCTCCAAGCATGAAATTGGATTAAAGTGAAGATAAACTTAGACACTAAATCTGTTGAGGAAATCAGTAATTATGTGGAAATGCACACATTTCGAGCTATTTGCGGGAGTCAAGTGGCTGGTGGGGTAACAGTTTTGTCCCAGACATTTGGGCCTTGGTGGATATGAATAAGGCATCGTACCCACTTTAGTCTAACTCTAGATTTAATTTTTCTTTTTTCCCCAAAGTGAAGTTCTGTGGGCCTTTTGGATACATCCCATGGCCAGTTCTACTGGATTCCTACCTAGTATCCATTGCTCTTCTACTTTATTAGCGGATTTTTTTTTTTTTGCAGGGGGACAGTGTACACACTAAAGAAGGTAATTGCCAAGCAGTCTGGCAGTTAGGGGGTGTCTGGGTGCGTGTTCTGGCCAAAGACACTCAAGTAGAAATATACTGAATGGGGCTTCTGGGAGAGTTATTTTTCATGATAAAAAGGGACATAACTGAGAGACTGGGATCTATATATATACACTACTGTACAAAAAATAGATAACTAGTAAGAATCTGCTGTACAGCACAGGGAACTCCACTCAGCATTCTGTAGTGGCCTGCATGGGAAAAGAATCTTAAAAAAAAAAAAAAGAGTGGTGGATATATGTATATTTATAGCTGATTCACTTTGCTGTACACCTGAGACTAACAAATCAGCTATATTTCAGTAAAAGATTTTTTTAAAAGGGATGAAGTTAGTTAGTTGACCAGCTTGTGCTTTTTGCCCTTTGCCTTTTGCCTTCCCTTCTCCTCTTTCCACTGTCTGGAATAGCAATACAAGGGCTGGAGGTTCAGCAGCTGTTTTATCACCATACGGATGAAGTTTCTGGTGGTGGGGCCAGAAGGAGTCTGGATTTCCTTGGGCAAACAGGAAGGAGAAAGCTGTGCTCTCAGGCATCTTAACTGATTAAGTCCCAAGCCATGAATTTTAGATTTAGAATACAGTTTCATGTTATTGATTTCAGGCATATGGCAAAAAGAAATTCAGTCATGGCCAGCATGGGGGTGCCATTTTGGATGGTCAAGGCAGAGTCTTCTCTGAGAGGGTGAGCTGGACCCTCAGGGATGCATTCTCTGGGCGCAGGAAGGATGGAGGAGGTGCTGACGTCATTCTCTGGTGTGTTGCTGAGGGATGTGGCTCTTCTTGTCCTCTCTGGGTCTCCCCAGTCACTCCTGGTGTATCACATATCTGCTTCCAGTGCCCTAATTAGTTCCCTTCTCTCTGGATTCTGAGCTGAACAGAAGTCATACTGTACCTATGCCTTTAGGATTAACGGAAAGAACCCTTCAACCCCTCCCCCGTCAGCATCCAAAGATGACTGTCTAGACTGTGTTCCACATGGCCGGTTCTCTTCTTTCTAGTATGTTGCTGTTTGGTGCAGGCAAAGCTGAGCCACAGGGTGCTTTCCTCCTTCCAGGCATCTCTGTGAAGGATCCATCATAGCTGCTTATTATCTGGGGCTGGATTTCCTTCTCAGGGCTCCATACCTCCGCCTTGCCTCTTTGTGATGGGCTGGCTCTGCTGGGGGACTGGGGTGCAGGGGTGTGAGCTGACCAGGCCTGCCTGGATTTGGGCAGGGAACAACTCTCGGGCTGGGTACTTCCTGAAAACCCTTCTCTTCCAGCTCCCTCACACTTGCTAGGTGACATCAAGTTCTTCTTTGTTTGAAGGGTCCAGTATTTGGTGGTTTATNTCTTTTTTCCCCAAAGTGAAGTTCTGTGGGCCTTTTGGATACATCCCATGGCCAGTTCTACTGGATTCCTACCTAGTATCCATTGCTCTTCTACTTTATTAGCGGTTTTTTTTTTTTTTGCAGGGGGACAGTGTACACACTAAAGAAGGTAATTGCCAAGCAGTCTGGCAGTTAGGGGGTGTCTGGGTGCGTGTTCTGGCCAAAGACACTCAAGTAGAAATATACTGAATGGGGCTTCTGGGAGAGTTATTTTTCATGATAAAAAGGGACATAACTGAGAGACTGGGATCTATATATATACACTACTGTACAAAAAATAGATAACTAGTAAGAATCTGCTGTACAGCACAGGGAACTCCACTCAGCATTCTGTAGTGGCCTGCATGGGAAAAGAATCTTAAAAAAAAAAAAAAGAGTGGTGGATATATGTATATTTATAGCTGATTCACTTTGCTGTACACCTGAGACTAACAAATCAGCTATATTTCAGTAAAAGATTTTTTTAAAAGGGATGAAGTTAGTTAGTTGACCAGCTTGTGCTTTTTGCCCTTTGCCTTTTGCCTTCCCTTCTCCTCTTTCCACTGTCTGGAATAGCAATACAAGGGCTGGAGGTTCAGCAGCTGTTTTATCACCATACGGATGAAGTTTCTGGTGGTGGGGCCAGAAGGAGTCTGGATTTCCTTGGGCAAACAGGAAGGAGAAAGCTGTGCTCTCAGGCATCTTAACTGATTAAGTCCCAAGCCATGAATTTTAGATTTAGAATACAGTTTCATGTTATTGATTTCAGGCATATGGCAAAAAGAAATTCAGTCATGGCCAGCATGGGGGTGCCATTTTGGATGGTCAAGGCAGAGTCTTCTCTGAGAGGGTGAGCTGGACCCTCAGGGATGCATTCTCTGGGCGCAGGAAGGATGGAGGAGGTGCTGACGTCATTCTCTGGTGTGTTGCTGAGGGATGTGGCTCTTCTTGTCCTCTCTGGGTCTCCCCAGTCACTCCTGGTGTATCACATATCTGCTTCCAGTGCCCTAATTAGTTCCCTTCTCTCTGGATTCTGAGCTGAACAGAAGTCATACTGTACCTATGCCTTTAGGATTAACGGAAAGAACCCTTCAACCCCTCCCCCGTCAGCATCCAAAGATGACTGTCTAGACTGTGTTCCACATGGCCGGTTCTCTTCTTTCTAGTATGTTGCTGTTTGGTGCAGGCAAAGCTGAGCCACAGGGTGCTTTCCTCCTTCCAGGCATCTCTGTGAAGGATCCATCATAGCTGCTTATTATCTGGGGCTGGATTTCCTTCTCAGGGCTCCATACCTCCGCCTTGCCTCTTTGTGATGGGCTGGCTCTGCTGGGGGACTGGGGTGCAGGGGTGTGAGCTGACCAGGCCTGCCTGGATTTGGGCAGGGAACAACTCTCGGGCTGGGTACTTCCTGAAAACCCTTCTCTTCCAGCTCCCTCACACTTGCTAGGTGACATCAAGTTCTTCTTTGTTTGAAGGGTCCAGTATTTGGTGGTTTATCATTTAAAGCCCACACACTTCCACGCATTACTTTAATCAGTCCTCATAACATCTTGAGCTAGTTATTTTTAGTTTTTTATTTTATTATTATTTAAACATTTTTATTTATTTATTTTTGGCTGTGCTGGGTCTTTCTTGCTGCATAGACTTTTCTCTAGTTGTGGTGATTAGGGGCTTACATCCAGTTGCGACGGCTTCTCTTGTGGAACGAGGGCTCCAGGGCATGCAGGCTTCAGTTTTGCAGGACATGGACTCAGGAGTTGCAGCTCCCAGGCTCAGTAGTCACAGCACATGGGCTTAGTTGCTCCACGGTATGTAGGATCTTTCCGGATCAAGCCCATGCCTCCTGTACTGGCAGGTGGCTTCTTTACCACTGAGCCACCAGGGAAGCACAAGCTAGTATTTTTTGCCTCTTGTTACTAAAGAGGAGACTGAATGTGTATGAGGTTTGGTGTCTGGGCCTCAAAGTTATTTCATGGCAGAGCTGGGCCTGAATGCCACGGAGCCTGCTTCCTTCTCCTACCTCAGCCTCCACACCCCTCTCCCCACCCTGCACACATTCCCTCCTGTGTCGCAACCCCAGAGGCACAGGGACCGATGCCCGAGCTGCTTACATTCACACGTCCAGTCTTCTACTCCTTCCTGGATGCACACCTCAACTGTGATTTCCTGGCCTCCCTTACACTGGATGGTACAGTGAATTTACCCAAGGATGTGGGCAGAAATGATTCCTGCTATTTTCAGTCCTGGTCTCTAAAAGCTCCTGTGTGATGAGGTCCCTGATTGTGGAGGATCCTGGGGGGACTTCAACATGTCCCTTTATCAATGGCAGAGCCAAAGGGTAAAAGGAATCTGAGATATGTCAGAATGGAGCTGCCTAACTTACACTGGTCTGTCATATCAGTGAGAAATTTGGGACCTGTTTGTTACAGCAGCTAGTGTTCCTAACCCTCACCAATATAGGCTGCTTGGGTTGCTGACCTACAGATGTCTATGTTGGATCTTGTAGATCTTGACTGGTTAGTGGGAAGAAAGCATGTTCCAAATAATCTGAGATGGGTGTAAGTTTTTTGTGGAGATCAGCCAGTCAATCAGTTCAGTTGCTCAGTCATGTCCAACTCTTTCTGACCCCATGGACTGCAGCACGCCAGGCTTCCCTGTCTGTCACCAACTCCTGGAACTTGCTCAAATTCATGTCCATCGAATCAGTGATATCATCCAACCATCTCATCCTCTGTCATTCCCTTCTCCTCCTGCCTCGCCTCAGGGTCTTTTCCAATGAGTCAGTTCTTTGCATCAGGTGGCCAAAGTATTGGAGTTTCAGCTACTCTCTGACAATTTGAGATTCCTGTGACCACATGTCTCTGAGGATGGTTGACTTGTACGATGTTTTTAGGAACACAGCCACTGGCGTGTGAATATAGCCCTCAGCCCCCAGCCACCAGATCTCTCTGACTGCAGTCTTTTTGGAGTTTTCCCCTAACGGTGACTTTAATCCCCAAACTGAATTCCTCTTCGGGTTTTTCCTGTAAACATCAAAGTGATTTTCTTCACAATCACTTCTTGGATTTAGCTTATAGAGAATGCTGTAGAAGTAGCTCTAGACACCTTCATCACCTTCTGCCACATTCCCTGTCACACACACACACACACACACATACTCAACTTTGTGTTTTGATCCCCAGTAGTGGTATGTTTGAGACTGTTTATATATTTGAGATCAAGTCACTTCCCTTCTGAAATTCAGTTTTTTTCATGGGGAAAATGGAGATCAAAATACCCATGTTTGTGGGTTGTTGTAAGAACAGGATATAATCATGTAGGTAAAGCACAGGCACTGAGCTTCTGGGCTCCACCACTTGGGGGTGTGACGTCTATTAAATGCACAGACTTCTCTGAGTTTGAATCACAGGGTGGGGCAAATTCAGAGATTCTTAAGATGTTAAACAGTGCTTTAATTAAGGGGCTTCCCTGGTAGCTCAGATGGCAGAGAACCTGCCTGCAGTGCAGGAGACCAGGGTTTGATCTCTGGGTTGGGAAGATCCCTTGGAGAAGGAAATTGCAACCCACTCCAGTATTCTTACCTGGAGAATTCCAGGGACAGAAGAACCTGCTGGGCTACAGTCCATGGGGTCGCAGAGTTGGTTGGACAAGACTGAGTGACTAACATATGCAATGAGAAGATATATGATCTGGGAGAAAGTGTAGCTACAGATTGGCTTCAATCAGCCGGTTTTTAAAAAGAAGTTTTTAATGCCTTGAAAAGAATTACATTTTCTCAGTATTCCAGGACTTTTCTCCCATCATTGCGTTTCACCTTTTATCTTCTGTTTCAGTTAAAATGGACTTGCTATCATTTCCCCCAAGGCGGGTTAGTATATACCGTGGGGCTTGTTTTAAGTGAAAAGTCCTGCAAATGTGAACACATATTTATTATTCATGGCAGTAGAAGAAGGTTTCCCGTCTCACGCTCTCTGTGGCGGCCTGCTGATACTGGAGATCAGAAGCTGAATTCAGGACACGCCTTCATCTCGGAGAACGCAGCAGCTGCGCTTGCCGTCCTTCTGGGACGCTTTCCGCTTGCAGCACTGCTTTAAGGTACCTCGGCTCTTTCTTTTCATTGCCATTTCAACTTTGCTCCTTCTAGCATCAGTGGAAATGGCCAGAGTTGGCAGCTCTTATGTTATGTATCCAACGAAATATTTTGGGGACCTATTAATTCTCAACCACTTTAGTTGGCAAGCAAAGGCTGGGAAACAAATGAGCTTGGCGAGTGGCCCAGACTGTCAAACCTGGCTGCTGTTCATCAGCGGGGACCCACCTTTTGCGCTCTGTTGAGGTTCTACTCTGCGGCCGGTTTCTGTATCTTGAGCTCCTGGACGGCTTTGGGATTTTGTGGGTTATTACTTGACTCACTCAAGCAGGAACTGAGATGCTGCTGAGTCGTGGGCGAAAGGGAGGCCGCGCTGAGGTCTCTGCGGAAGGGTCTGAACGCAGGCTCTTGACTGTTGTTTCTTCCCCTGGCTCTCGAGGTTTGCATTTCAATCCTGTTAATGGGGAAATGTGAAGTCAGAAAAATACCTTTTCCTTTCCTTCAGAACAAGAAGTCAATTCGGACACGTGTCATGTGAGTTTCTCACCCGGAGGCAGAGTCTTGAGCTTCCTGGCTGCTCCGTCGCTCTTTTCGGATCCGTTCTTTCCTCCCAGTCGTCCTCTTGTTCTCTGCCTTGGGGGGTCCCACTGTTCAGGAAAAAACTAGGGAAAGTTTTTGGATATTCTGTTTCTCCCCCTTCTCCTTTTATTTTCTTCGAGAAAATGATAGTTATTTTCTTATTATAAAAGTGTTATCTGCTTTCTGTAGAAACTACAAAATGTCCTTAGAACGCTCTAGCTGAGTTTCAACTGGGAGTGAGATATGGCAGAGTCTGATCAACACAGGAGGCTTCCCTGGTGGCTCAGACAGTAAAGTGTCTGCAGTGCAGGAGACCTGGGTTCAATCCCTGAGTTGGGAAGATCCCCCGGAGAAGGAAATGATCCACAGGTGGGGTGATGCGTTTCCCTCCCCCTGCCCCTGCGAGGCTATTTGTGTGAATTTACCGTTCATTTTCTTTTTACAAGGGTGCAAAGTAGGAGGTTGGCTAAGGGAGAAGAGACACTTCAAGCCCAAGCATTTGAATCATGTGTGTATGCTCAGTCATGTCCGACTCTTTGAGGCCCCATGGACTGTAGCCTGCCAGGTTCCTCTGCCCATGGAGTTCAGGCAAGAATACTAGCGTGTAGTACCATTTCCTACTCTGGGAGATCCTCCTGACCCAAGGATTGAACCTGGGGTCCCTTGTGTCTCCTGCATTGGCAGGTGGATTCTTTACCACTCGCCACCTGGGAAGCCCTTTTGAATCATATGGACTGCCTAAGTGTACCTGGCCTTTCTCTACGCAACCTTTAAGAATTGTGTTTACCTTCCTAGAGCATCTTCAAAATCAGCCTTTTGTGAAGCGTGATCCAAGGACCCCTGGAAATTCCCAAGACTCTCAGAGATTCTGCAAGACCCTTCTTTACACAATTACATATCTGTGTGAGGTGGAATTTTCTTCACATGCTTCAACCAAACAACATATTGCAGCATAGTGAGTGCAGTAGCAAGTTCAGTGATACAGCTATCTTCTGGGAAGCCAGATTTTAAAGGATTTTCAAAAATAAAACAATGCCCCTTCTCACTACTTTTGGGAAATACAGTTTTTCTTTCAATACAGTTTTATAGTAACATGTAATGGGTTTAATTATGGTTATTTAAATGAACTAATAAATATTTAAATAATTCTTTTAGCTTTAATTTTTAATATAGTAAGTATAATAGATAAAACCTATGTATACAAAATTGCTTTGGTGTCCTCAATAACTTTGAAATGTGTAAAGAAGTTTTGAGAACAACTATCCTAGTTATCTCTTCCAGTGCATTGACGGATATTTTTGTGCCTTAAAAATTAATGATTTTTTGAAGCATCTTAAATGTCCCTCAACTATACTGGATAATAAATGATGATGTATTCATACAATGAAATACTATACAGCAACGAATATGAATAAGCTACACACAATTATGTGTTGCGTGAAAGAAGTCGGGCATAAGAGCATACATATTCTAGTTTTAAAAACTGACATACTAGAATGTCCTTCTGTTCAGGCAGTCTGGGACATTTTAATCATCTGGTTCTTAATTTCCTTCTTGACCACAAAGGAGGGTAAATAGTGCCCTAGGTGTGCTGTGGGATTAAATGAAATGATGAATACAACAAGCTCCATCAATGGAAGCCTTAAAAGCACGGCAGTCGGCATGCTTTACTTTCACTGGATTGGTGGCTCTCTTTCTGAGCCAAAGATGTGCAACACCCAAGGCTACATTTCACTGGAGACCCCACCGGCCTCCTCGAGAAAGGACACTTGGGAGCCAGGACAGTCTCTTGTGACAGTGTCCAGGGACTCAGATTTAATGTCACTATGGACGTCTTTCAATCCTGCTTGGAAGTGTTTTCACTGGAAATTGTCTCTCTCTTTTAGTTGATCAACAAGTTTTAAATTTGGAAGCTTTCCATCCCCGCACCCCCCACCTTGGGGTCTAATGTCCTATCTTTGTTCTGAGGGTGATTATGGAAAAATTTATCTAGATTTATACCTATATAGATATAACACTGACAAACAGATAGGGTGGGTTTTTTCTGCCCCTTTTCTTTCCCTGCCTTGCATTATTTCCTGAAATATTTTATTCTGTGGTTA
Organism: Raphicerus campestris; assembly: GCA_006410735.1. Taxonomy (NCBI): domain Eukaryota; kingdom Metazoa; phylum Chordata; class Mammalia; order Artiodactyla; family Bovidae; genus Raphicerus; species Raphicerus campestris. The sequence continues at coordinate 200,448 of SJYW01007917.1, forward strand.
GAATTAGAGAGAGTCAGTTAATACTATAGTTTAAGTCATGCTGTAAGAGGTGACAAATGATTGATGGTCGTGCAGGTATTTCAACCTGAAGGAGGTAGAGGATGTCTCTAAAGAGCCTCTCAGGAGTCCTCTGAGCTGGTGATTGTGAGCTGGGGGTCTGTCAAGCAGGGCATGTAGCCCGCCAGCCTCCTCTGTCCATGGGATTCTGCCGGCAAGAATACTGGAGTGGGTTGCCATTTCCTTTTCCAGGGGCTCCTCCTGACCCACGGATGGAAACTGTGTCTCCTGCACTGCAGGCAGATTCTTTACCATCTGAACCACCAGGGAAGCCCTGTCAAGCAGGTAAGAAAAAGGTAAAGAATTGAATGTTGTGTGTGACCACGATCAGCTAATGGTGAGATTTCTTTCCAGCAATGGATTATACCTTCAAGTACTTTTAGACTTTGCTCACACAACTGAGTTTACACATGTAAACTTAATATCTCTTTCTGTCACCAGATATTTTAAAAATGGATTCAAATTGTTTTCTCTTTTCTCTGTCATGGGTAGCACATAGCATATTGAGGCCAATTAAATTTTGCAATGAAGAATAGCAGGTAAACTAGACATACTTCAGTCATCTTTAAGGACACTGATGGCCCAAGTATACACTTCACACTTGAAAGTTATAGAGGAAGAGGTCCTTCTCTAGATGAGGACTCAGAGGCCTTAGGGCCTCGGGGTCATGTGGGAACACGAGCTGTCATGGACTAGGAGAGGCCAGGCTCAGCCATCCTTTCATTCAGGAGATTTGAGGTTGGGCCCTGTGGGGCTGTGACAATGGAAGATTTAACCTGGAGTCTATACTGCTTAGTTTGCTGTAGCAAAATACCACAGTAGGTGACTTAGAGAAATAGAAGTTTATTGTCTCACAGTTCTGGAGTGCAGAAATCCATGGCCAAGGTGTTGGTAGGGCCATATTCCCGCTAAGGTGTTGGGTGAGTGGGTGGTGAGGGTCTATTCTTGGTCTCTCTCCTTGCTTCCTGTAGCCTTAGGCTTTTAGATCATCTTCTCTCTGTGTGTTTTCACATCGTCTTCCCTTTGTGCATGTCTCTGTGTCCACATTTCCGTTCTTATAAGGACATCGGTCATATTGGAGTAGCAGCCATTCTTATGATCTCATTTTAACTTGATTGTGTGTTAAGTCACTCAGTCGTGTCTGACTCTCTGTGACCCCATGGACTATAGCCCACCAGGCTCCTCTGTCTATGGTATTCTCTGGGCAAGAATACTGGAGTGGGTTGCCATGCCCACTTCCAGGGAATCTTCTTGACCCAGGGATCGAACCCACGTCTCTTATGTCTAATCTGCATTGTCAGGCAGGTTCTTTACTACTAGTGCCACCAGGGAAGCCCTTAATTTGATTACCTCTGTAAAGACCCTCTCTCCAAATGAGGCCACATTCTGAGGTACTGGGCCTTAGGACTACAATACATCTTTTTAGGTGGGGGACACTATTCAACCCATAACAGATGCTTATAATGGATTGGAGCTTTGGATAAGATGTGCTGGAAAAAGAAGTTCATTGCTAAATATTTTGAAAATTCATTATCTGAAAGGTGAGGAAACTAAGGCCTAATGGGGATGGATGCTTTGCTCAATGTGTACAGCTAATGTGGCCATTTTGGGATTCAAACCCAGGACCTTGGGAGAGCTCAGTGTGTTTTCTACTACAGTGGTGGCCATGGTAGTTCTGATTGCTAGCATAGCTGCTTACCTAACTTTATCTGTGAAAATTGTATTAGTCTTTTTCAAAAATGTCCCCTTTAATTGGAGAAATTAACATTGGCATTCTGTTGGTTGGAGAGAGCCTAAGGCAACATAAAGTAATTGTCTTTCATTAGATGAGTTCAGAAGTTTGATGATCTCTATCAGCTGCTGAAAAATATTCATTTCTTCCTGGAATAATTTTGAAGTGAAAAGGTGGAAAACAGTCCCATAGTTAATGATGTACAATCAATACTCTGTAGAAAGAACATAACACTGTTGTTAGATTTATTTTATTTCTTTATTCCCTTTCCACCTATTTCCCTCCATTATTTGACAAAACTCATTGATGCTAATTTAAAGGATTCAGGATTTCTGAAGGAGTGGAAGCCAGTTTGGATCTTGGTTCTCTTGTGATGGCTTGGGAATGTGGAGACCCGCAGAATGAAATCAGTCTGTGAAATTTATCTTGTTAGACCAAGATCTGTGTTGTACTCTTTGTCATGAAGAGCAGCCTGAGTTCTGTCTAAGTGTCCAGTTCTTTGACATGTTGGGTGGTGGGTCACGTGTATCCTGGGAACCCCTGAGACTTTCCCCATACTCCTTCCTGGTCTTTGACTGTCTAGGTGACTGATGGTCTCCTTGTTTACTTCCTGTGTCATGCCTGAGGAACTCTGGGAAGATGGCAGCTTGCATGCCCGTCCTTGAGTCCTCTTCCTCTTTGGAATAACACAACGACTCATGACCGATGCAAGCCTGGCTGTGAATTTGTCTTGTTCTCTGAGGAAGATGGGTGAGACATTCTCCAGGGCACGAGACATGTGATGCCCTGGGAGGGACCAGCATAGAGACAAAAGCCTGCCTCCTCTGGTAGCCTAGAGGGGACCACAGACATGGGGTTTCCTGAGAAAGCCTGGCTGGCGGAGGCCTGGGTCCTCTGTAGGGATCTTCTTGAACTTGCTACTCTGAGGCAGCCCACAGTGCTGACCCTAAAAAGCTGGACGGGCCCCTCAAAGAGGCTGGAGAACCACTGTGGACTTCTGGTTGGGAGACAACCTGTTGGCTGAGGTGGAATAGCCCTAAGAGTAGTGAGGCTCCTTTGTTTCTCAGGTGAGAAGTGAGACTGTTGGGGGTTCTCCAGGAAGCAGCTGCCAAAACACTGCTAGAAGCGCAGACTACTCTGGGGGTTAAGGCTTGAGAAATCAAGGAGGAGAGGAGCAAGATTAAGCAGGGAAACCCTCAGACTGTGATGTGGCATCTTTTCAGAAGAGGGGAGGGAAGAAGGATGGAGAAGCACCCCAGAGCTCATGAGTGGTCCCAGTGTGGAGCTGCAGTGCAAAGACTGCATCCCAGGGTCTTGGAGCAGAAATAACCAAGCCTGGTGCCTGGCTGGGCTCAGTCACTGGCTGTGAGCTGCCCAAGGAGAATATGCCCTTGGCTTGAGCACTGTGGCAAATCCTAAACGCACCACAGCTGAAGGCTGCTACTTGCATTCCCGGGGGAAGTTCCCTCAGGGAGACCTGAACAGCTATCTCTGTGGCTGCTACGAGGGGTTCAGCTTGATACCCTCATTTGCCACCAGCACAGAAGAGCAAGGTCTGCCTTGCCTTCTTGCTTTCTGGCTTGTGCTGCTGAAAAGATCCTAATGACCTGAACTGTGCCTGTTCTTCATACAACCACGAGAAGACCAGCATGGAATAACTGTGCAAGGGGGCTTTGTAACTTGAGGGAGAATGCCAGGTTGCAAACTGGAATTAAATGAATGAATGGAGACAAGACAGAACAAGAAAGAGAGACAGAGTTTAAGATGGAGCCGTATTATATATATGTGTATGTGTACATATGATATGTAATATTTTCTCTTTCCCTCCTTTTATGGCATCCCACTCCAGTGTTCTTGCCTGGAAAATCCCATGGACAGAAGAGCCTAGTGGGCTGCAGTCCGTGGGGTCGCTGAGAGTTGGACACGACTCAGTGACTTCACTTTCAGTTTTCACTTTCATGCATTGGAGAAGGATATGGCAACCCACTTCAGTGTTCTTGCCTGGAGAATCCCAGGGATGGTGGAGCCTGGTGGGCTGCCGTCTGTGGGGTCGCACAGAGTTGGACATAACTGAAGCGACTTAGCAGTAGCACTATATCTACATCTATATTTAAGTCTGTCTGCCTATATAGGTCAATTCAATGGCATGAAGTATAGCAAAAGAAGATTTTCTAGAATTTAAAAGCAAAATATTCAACTTCAAAGACTTTCTACATTTATTGTTGTTTAGTCTCTAAGTCCTGTCTGACTCTTTTGTGACCCCAACGACTGTAGCCCTCCAGGCTCCCCGTCCATGGGATTTCCCAGGCAAGAATCCTGGAGTGGGCTGCCATTTCCTCCTCCATTCTACATTTATAGTCCTTGTGTAATATGTATTTATATGTTATGTATATCAGTTCAGTTCAGTTGCTCAGTCGTGTCCAACTCTGCAACTGCAGCACACCAGGTCTCCCTGTCCATCACTGACTCCCAGAGTTTACTCAAATTCATGTCCATCAGGTCAATGATGCCATCCAGCCATCCCATCCTCTGTCATCCCCTTCTCCCGCCTTCAATCTTTCCCAACATCAGAGTCTTTTCAAATAAGTTGGCTCTCATCAGGTGGCCAAAGTTACATATATGTAACATATGTGATATATGTAACACACGTATATAAATAATATGTATATAAACAGGTGGATAGGTATGTATGATATCTGTTCACGTCTGTGTTTGTGTTCTCATGGGCATGGAGAAATGTGTGCAAAGATAAGTACATTGATGAGAGTGTGATTATCTGGGGGGTGAGAATAGAGAGAGTTGCATATCAATTCTGAATATTTTTTCACAACATGGGATTGTAAGCTTACTACCACAAATTATTTGTGCATTAATGTTTTAATTTTATCAAAGTAAAACATGCCCATTGTAAGAAATCTTGTAGTACCAAACAGATTGGTAATGAAGAACAGAGGTCCTGCTCTGCTCTTTCCAACCATCAATCACTTTTAATTATTTTGACTGCCTCTTTCAACTGTTACTCCCGTATTTCTGAATAATATGCTCACGCTGCTCCTTCTTGATTTCTCCCCCTTTAGGCCTGTCTTCCTGGTGATGTGGAGGAGCGTTTGTCTCCCTGGCACCTCCCCTCCGCACCCCATCAGCCTCTCCTCTCCTCTTCCCTATATGATTTCATGGTATCACAAATGTTAGTTAAATCAGTGAAAACTGTCTGCATCATTATGTCTGTAGGACTATGGTTTCCTGGGGAGCCAAATACAACACTATGATTGCATTTCTTAGATTATATAGGTTATTTTTTGTGTTTCCAATAGAACATGTCTTTCCACCATTGTTATCTCCTAACAATTTGATTCCTACTACAGAGCAATAGGCATTTCTCATCAATTCTTTTAGAGAAAATTATATACATGCAAGCACATATGTATATATTTTCCTTCCCCCAGATACAGCAGATATTATACACAATGTCCCTCACTTAAAAAAATAATATGTCTTAGGAACTGTTCTGCACAAACATGTCTTGCTCTTTATAATGATTGGAGAGCATTCTATCCTATAAATAGACCCACATTTTTTAAACTAGTGCTCAACTGATGAAAATTTGGGTTATCATCAGGTCTGGAATGCATACACATGTCATTTCATGTGTGTGTTTATTATCTACCTAAAAGGTAAATTCCTGTATGTGGAATTTCTGGGTAAAACAACATGGGCATTTTAAATTTGGATGAAATGATGAAGTTGTTCTTCAAGGAGGCTATGCCAGTTTACATTTATAGAAACAGTACTATTTTTTCCAGGCTTTAGCTGGCACAGAATACTACTAAATTATTTCTTCTTTGCAAACTGATAAAGAATTACAATGAGATATGATTATAGTTTTATAGTTTAACATTTCTTTTACATGGATAATTTTGAGTTTGTTTTCATATATTTAGGAGCCATTTAGAATTCTTTTTATATGACTTATCTAATACAGTATTTTGCCAATTTTTCTGTTGGATTGTATGTTCTATTGATTTGTTGACACTGTTTATGTTTTAAAGAAACTGGCTTTTTGTTGGGTTATGTCTTACAGATTATTTTCTTCTATTTGNGGAGCCGATTATACAGAGTGAAGTAAGCCAGAAAGAAAAACACCAATACAGTATACTGACACATATATATGGAATTTAGAAAGATAGTAATGATGACCCTGTATGTGAGACAACAAAAGAGACACAGAGGTATAGAACGGACTTTTGGCCTCTGAGGGAGAGGGAGAGGGTGGGATGATTTGGGAGAATGACACTGAAACATGTATACTTTCATATAAGAAAAGAAGCGCCAGTGTATGTTCAATACAGTATACAGGATGCTTGGGGCTGGTGTATGGGATAATCTGGGGAGATGGTGTGGGGTGGGAGGTGGAAGGGGGCTTCAGCATTGGGAGATCGTGTATACCTGTGGCTGATTCATGTCAATGTATGGCAAAACCAATACAGTATTGTAAAGTAGAATAAAGTATTAAAAAAATAAAAATAAAATAAAAAAATAAAATCATATCATATTTTAATAAATCTACACTCTATCCTCATTCTCAGAAATATGTTACTGAACTCTCACAATTTGAAGCACTATACCTCACAAATTTTTCTTTCTGATTCAGTTTTTTAAAAAGTTAGTCCCCCAAATGATCTAGACAAATAGAAGTCCTGATCCATATTTGAGAAGCCATACTTTGTTTTAGCTGAGAGGATTCTATATTGCTATAGTGAGATTTCAGATCATTACTTATCATACTTAGTCAACTCAAATTCAGAATATAAAAATCTGTCATTCATGAAAGGATTTGTTTTTGCCATCTTTAGAAACAGCAAATGACTTATATGGGCTTTAATCAAGTTCTCTCCCCCCAACCCAAGAAGATTTGTGTCTTGACTAACAGCATTGCTTCATCATTTATGCTGCCCTTTTGGTCAGGAAAATAAAAGCCAACCATATGAAGGCTACCAATTAAAGTTCTCTATTAAGAATAATGGGGGGAAAATTAGTGTCAATATCAAGGAAATAAAGTTCTTGAATAAAGTTGCTTCTTGAATCATTTCCACTCTGGAAGTGAGGCAAGACAGAACAAAGGGGCAGTGAAGGAGGAGTTTCCTAGTTCTGTTTTTGAATAATACGTCCCCATCCCATAAATTCTCAATTAATAGATGCCACTGTAAACAAATAATAAAGGCTTGTATAACAATTAATGAAAGAATAATTTCACTATGAGCCCCTTAATATGAGCATATGAGCAACTGAGAATACTATATAATTTCAATGGTGCCCTTAACAAAAATGAACAACTTCATTCAAATCACATGAAAGTATCAGAAAAACACAAATTCAGGGACATTCAACAAAACATGTGACCACTTTTCAAGAATATCAAGATCATTAAAGACAAGCACAGACTGATAGAAGGACACCAAGGTCAATCAACTAAATATAGTGTGAAATTATCCTTAAGATAATTAAATAGGGAAAAAAGGATTGTTAGTGAAAACACTGATACCATTTCATAAGGTCTGTAGGTAACAATATCGAACCAATGTTATTTTTATGGTCTTGATCATTTTAGTAAGGTTATGTAAAGTTCTGATCTTAGGGGAACTTAAGAATAAATCCATATAAAAAATTGCTGTACTGTGTTTGCAACTTGGTTGTGCCTAAAATTCACTCAAATTAAAAAGTTTAAAAAAGAAATAAGTATATAAATTCTCTATTTTTCATGAGTGAATCGATTTTCAAGGGGAGAAGGAAGTCCAAATCAGTACATGCAAACCTCAACAATAAGTATAGTCTACTACTTATCTTTTGACAATGAAGTCTACATAATAGCATGTTTTATCAGAAGTAAAGTGGACACTGAAATGGGACAAGAGCATTTCATGTACCAGGTATACTGATAAATACAGGATTTTCTTCTATTATGTTTTGCTAGATGATAAAATTGGTTTATAGAGACAAAACACTTAGAATACTGCCTGACATGTAATAGATATTATATAAGTGATAGCAATGATTTTAATTGCTAAAGAAACAATAAAAGTAAAAACATACCACTTAAAAATATCTCCACTTCAGTAGTTAAAGCTGTTTTCTTAGATATTCAAAATGAAGAGCAAACTACTGGCAACCCTTTCATACAGTAAGAAGAAGCACATTTCAGTTTTCTTTCCAGATTTATTTTTAAATGTTTAATGAGCTACTAGTATGCATCAGACAGTATTCTAGGCACCAGGATGTTAAGAACAAAAACAAACTCAGGCCGTATTTTCATTGGGATTACACTCTGATGAACTGATTTTAGGAATTAGCTGAGTTATTTTCTAGGGAAAAAAGAAAAAAAGCTCATATCAAATTGATCATTGTATGCTTTCATAAAAAGTATACTACAGAGACATGATTAAAGTATATTAAATCAGACTAACCTGAACTAAATTTCCAGGTTTTTTATTTAGTAGTTTTGGACAAAGTTTGAAAATTGATTGAATAATATTTTCTTTTCTGTAAAATTGAAATAATATTATCTAAATTATAAGGATACAATTAGATGTATTCAAATAATACATGTAAAACTATCTATAATATTGCCTACAATGTATTAGATTCTTCATAAATGGTAGGTACAAAATCCACCAAGATATATGTCAAAAGACACTATAAGAAATTATCTTAAAAATTGTAAAATAAAATATATGGTACTGGAAACAACAAGAAAATATATAAGTTATTTAGCAGAGTACCTGGAACATAGAAGAAGTCAATAAATGTAGTTAAAATTATTAATAATCATAAATTTCACAATTAAAACTAAAATGTTAATAGTGAAAGTAAAAATTAAATAAAAATACATCAAAAACAAATAAAATAAGCTTAAAGTACATCATTTTTACGGAATGGAATAGTGAGATACATGAATACTTCAAATGTTCCAAAAGGAAATAACATAAAGACACAGATAAGAGGCGGTCCTAAAATGGCAGAGGAATAGGACGGGGAGACCACTTTCTCCCCCACAAATTCATCAAAAGGACATTTGAACTCTGAGCAAATTCCACAGAACAGCTTCTGAATGCTGGCAGAAGACGTCAGGCACCCACAAAGGCAGCCCATTGTCTTAGAAAGGAGGTAGGAAAAAAAATATACAAGATAAAAAAAGAGACAAAAGAGGGAGGGATGGAGATCCATCCTGGGAAGGGAGTCTTAAAATACAGATGTTTCCACACACCAGGAAACACTCTCACAGGTGAATCTGTGACAAGCCTTGGAACCTCAGAGGGCAACATAACCAGGAAGAAAAATAAATAAATAATTAAAACCCACAGATTACATGCCTAAGGCAACTCCCAGCGCAGAAGCAGCGCAGATGCTTGCATCCATCACTAGCAAGCAGGACCTGGGATGCATTGCTTAGAGTAAGGACCAGGCCTTAACTGCCTGAGGGCAATCTGAGGGAACTAACTTGAGACAGCAAATCAAACTGTCCCACTAAAAGCCCTAACCTAAAACGCTCCCCCACATGGCATGGCTTAGTTTCATTGAATTAGACAAGGCTGTGGTCCATGTGATCAGACTGACTAGTTTTCTGTGATTATGGTTTCAGTGTGTCCACCCTCTGATGCTCTCTTGCAACACTTACCATCTTATTTGGGTTTCTCTTACCTTGGACGTGGGGTATCTCTTCACGGCTACTCCAACAAAGCACAGCCACTTCTTCTTACCTTGTATGAGGGGTATCTCCTCACAGCCGCCCCTCCTGACCTTGAACATGGAGTAGCTCTTCTCGGCCCTTCTGCACCCATGGAGCCGCCACTTCTTGGACATAGGGTAGCTCATCTAGGCTGCCGCCCTTGACCTCAGATGTGGGGTAGATCCTCTCAGCTACTGCCCTTGACCTCAGGCAGAGGGTAGCTCTTCTCAGCCACCACTCCTGACGTTGGGTGAGGGATAGATCTTCACAGCCACGCTTCTGCAAGGTCCATCACAGCCAGCATGCTGATCACATGGGCCATAGCCTTGTCTAACTCAATGAAACTAAGCCATGCCGTGTGGGAACACCCAAGATGCACNTCCATCACAGCCAGCATGCTGATCACATGGGCCATAGCCTTGTCTAACTCAATGAAACTAAGCCATGCCGTGTGGGAACACCCAAGATGCACGGGTCATGGTGGAGAGGTCTGACAGAATGTGGTCCACTGGAGAAGGGAATGGAAAACCACTTCAGTATTCTTTCCTTGAGAACCCCATAAACCGTATGAAAAGACAAAATTATAAGATACTGAAAATTGAACTCCCCAGGTCGGTAGGTGTCCAATATGCTACTAGAGATCGGTGGAGAAATAACTCCAGAAAGGATGAAGGGATGGAGACAAAGAAAAAAAACAATACCCAGTTGTGGATGTGATTGGTGATAGAAGCAAGATCCAATGCTGTAAAGAACAATATTGCATAGGAACCTGGAATGTCAGGTCCATAAATCAAGGCAAATTCAAAGTGGTGAAAAACGAGATGGCAAGAGTGAACGTCAACATTCTAGGAATCAGTGAACTAAAATGGACTGGAATGGGTGAATTTAACTCAGAAGACCATTATATCTACTATAATNCAAATACCAAAAAGCAAAGATTAAAAATCTGGAGTAGAGACTGGATTTTCAAAAATACAATATTAAAGAAAAGAAGAAGAAGAAGAAGAAGAAAACAAAGCCACAAGAATTATTAAAACAACAACAACAACCTCAAAAATACTATATACGGCGTTTGCTTTAAAAATTGGGTCTTTTTATTTTTGAAAAGTAATAGTAGGTTATAAAAATAAAAATTAGAGAAATAGAGGACTTAAAATTTAAGAAAGTTTAAAAAAAAAGAAAAAGAAAAGAAAAAACAATCATGCAACAACATCAACACACACACACACAAAGAATGATCATTTAAATAGTAAAGCTATATCTGGCCCTTTCTCTGGTGTTGTGGGCAGTGTGGGGTCACTTCCAAGGTGGTTCCTTCTGTTTAGCTTCTTCTGTTTGCTGGTCTTTTCAGTGTCTGATTTCCATCTTGACGCAGGGAGGGCGGTGGTAGACAGTTTTTTTTTTTTTTTTTTAAGTCTCACTTGTTCAGTCACGCTGTGGAGAGGAAGGGATGCTGCAAACAAATAATACTGGCGAGTGCTTGCAGTGTCTCATCCACGCTGGGTCTGCCCCTGCTCGCTGCGCGCACTGCTCAGGCTCTATGTTGCTCCACCTGGGAGCTGTCTGAGGCTGGTCCTAGGCTTCATGCACCTCCCCAGTCTAAGCCGCTCAGGCTCGGCGCTCAGGTAGCCCTGAGAGGCGCAGATTTGTTTGGGCCTGAGTTTTGTGTCCTTCCCAGGTCTGAGTAGCTCAGAAGTTTGGCGAGCACAGTCGCTGTGACTTATCACCTTTCCTTGCTGCTCAGTTTTCTGGGTGTACTGCTGGCGTCCCTTCTCGGGCGGGTGATGACTGTCCAGAACCCCCAGAAGTCTTAGTTAGCAAAGAATCCTGCTTGCATTTTGGTAGGTAATGTCTCTTTTGGGCTGCAATTGCCCCTTCCAGCCCTTAAGGCTCTGGCTGCCTGTTACTGGAGGGGAATGTTCTGCAGCCGGCTATTTCCTTTCCGTCCTTTGTTCTATGTGCGGTCCTGGCGATGTCTTATGTTCAAGCCTTTCGTGTGGTAGCTATCCCACAGTCTGGATTGCTAGCCTAAGTTAGTTCACTCTGGTTACGCGCAGGGCATTCCGGCCTGATTCTTAAAAAAGCACTGCAGCCCGCGCCTCCTGCGGCTGGATTCTTAAAAAGCACTGTAGCCTAGCCTCCCGCACCTTCCTGCCCAGCCCCCACTTGCTAGTGGAGGATGCAGGCGTCTGCGCTGCTTTTCTGCTGGGGGAGTTACTGTTGGGCTCATAATCTGTTGGTTTTAATTATTTATTTATTTTCCTTTCCTGTTATGTTGCCCTCTGTGCTTCCAAGGCTCGCCACTGACTCGGCTGTGAGAATGTTTCCTGGTGTTTGGAAACCTCTCTTCTTAAGAGTCTCTTCCCGGGACAGGACTCCCTTCTCGGGACAGGACTCCCTTCCCGGGATGGAGCTCCCTCTCTACCTCCTTTGTCTCTTTTTTCTGACTTTTATATTTTTTCCCTACCTGTTTTTGAAGTCAATGATCTGCTTTTCTGGATGCCTGATGTCCTCTGCCAGAATTCAGTTGTTTTGTGGAATTTACTCAGCATTGAAATGTTCTTTTGATGAATTTGTGAGGGAGAAAGTTGTCTCCCTGTCCTATTCCTCCACCATCTTAGGACCACCTCCCATATGAACTTTAGAATCAGATTGTGTTCTATAACTTTTGATTGGTATTTATATTGAGATTACATTAAATTTATGTATTAATTTAGGAAAGTTGGGTATCTCTCTATTAAAAAAATTTGTTTTCTCAATATCTTTTTGATATTGGGTCTTCCTTATTTCAACAAATTGAGTATGCCTCTTAATTCATTCAAGTATTCCAGTTCATAGCATGTAGTAACATGCATACCACATAGTATATGCTTAAAGTTACATGTATATATGTGTGTATATATGTGAATATAGCATATGTATATTTATATATATAGAATACAATATATACATATATTGTTGTTACAATAACAGTAGCAACAAGAAAACAATGATATTGTATTAGTCAGGATTCACCTAGAGAAACATGTTTTTATGTATGTATATGTGTATTTATTTTAGGAATTGGATTGTAAGATTTTGGTGTCTGGCAAGTACAAAATCTGTTGGGCAGGCCAGCATGCTGGAATTTAGTTGAAAATCAGTGTTGCAATCTTGAGTCTGAACTCTGAAGAGCAGCAGGCTGAAAACTCAGGCAGGATTTCCACATCATAGTTTTGAGATAGAATTGCTGCCTCTTTAGGACACCTCCCATCCTTGAGGCTAAGCCTTCAACTGATTAGACAAGGCCCACCCATACTGTTGCACATAATCAGATTTACTCTAAGTCCACTGTTTTGAGAAATTATCTTTGGCCTAGAAAAAAATACTTTCAAAGAAACTGGACTGGTGTTTAACCAAACAACTAGGCTCTGTAACTTAGCCAAGATATCACATAAAATTAACCATTACACACAAAAATGAAGCCTACTTTTGGACACAGATGGTGCTGTGGTAGGTGCTGGGGCAGAGACACCCTGGTGTGGCCCTTAAAAATTCCTGCCTATTGGTGTCTATGATTCTGTGTGATTCTCTCCCCCTGCATGTGGGCAGGTCCTGGGGCTGGCTTCTAACCCACAGACTTCAGACGTTATAGGTTGTCACTTGTGACTGTCTACATCATATAAAACCATACAAACAGACTGAAGTGAGCTGTGCCTCTGTTGGCTGGGTTGAAGTTGTGTGGGGCATTTGCTGGGACATGATCTGAGTGGAGAAGCCACATGTCAGGCCGCTGCAGGCAGCCTCCAGGAGCCAAGGGCCTCAGATCTACGAGGAACAGATGTCTGCCAGCCACTGCTTGAGCGTGGAAGAGTACCCTGAACCTCACACGGGACCGCAGCCTCAGCCTTGGTGGCAGAGCCTGAGCAGAAGACCCCCAGATTCCTGACCCAGGGACCCTGTGAGATAATATGTGTGCACTCCTTTAACCCTTGAGGTTTATGGCAACTTTTTATACAGCAAGAGCAAGCAAATTCAACACTCCATTAAGACCAAAGGGAGGTGTTGGGGCCCCCATTTCCTAAATGAGGCCCTGGGGCTTGGAGAAGTCAAATATCTTGCCTACCCCTGAGCTACTTTGCCACAGAGCTGGACTTCAGCCCTAGGGTTAAAGCCCACAGTCACATTTCTTAGCTAAGTGTGGTGGGAAGCAGACCTGGTACTGAGCTTTGTGAAATGGTGAGGACAGAAAGAAGAAAAATTTTATTGTGCATATGTAAATGGAGAGTTGAGGAGGTGGGATTTATATGCCTTATTTTACCAAGAAAGTCTCCTGGAAGCTGGGCCACTGTCTCTTTGGGGCCCCCCTCTGCAGGTAACCTTAAAATGCTAGAGGGGCTCATCATTAGGGATGAAGGGTTTAAATACTGTCTGAACTGATTTTCCTTTGTATGTATGCATATCCTTTGATGGACTTTGATGCACACAGAGTAGGTGGGAGGTGAGCAGGATTCTGGGGACAGTTAGGGGCAGAAGAGGGGCATGGGGTTCAAGGCTGCTTTTGTTTAGAACTGAGCTGAGCCAGCCCGAAGGTGCTGGGAGTCTGCTTGACAATTGCCTCCTACTCTCAGGGCAGCAAATTAGCTCCCTGCGGACGGTACTTCCTCTTGTTTTCTAAAAATACCAGGACTTTTAATTACCCTCTCTTCTGGGTCCCTTTTCTGTCTTAGTATAGGAAATGAGACTCAGACAAGAGGCTCTGACCTATTTCACGCTGTAGCTCTGCCTTGGGGGATGCATGAATCTTATCTGGTCATGGGATGAAGAGTTCCAGGACCAGAACAACATGATGTTGTTGTTCAGTCACGTCCGCCTCTTTGCGACCCCATGGACTACAGCACATCAGGCATCCCTGTCCATCACCAATTCCTGGAGCTTACTCGAACTTGTGTCCAAGTCAGTGATGCCATCCAACCATCTCAGCCTCTTGTCATCCCCTTCTCCTCCTGCCCTCAATTTTTCCCTGCATCAGGGTCTTTTCCAATGAGTCAGTTCTTCACATCAGGTGGCCAAAGTATTGGAGCTTCAGCTTCAACATCAGTCCTTCCAATGAACATCCAGGACTGATCTCCTTTAGGATGGACGGGTTGGATCTCCTTGCAGTCCAAGGGACTCTCAAGAGTCTTCTCCAAGACCACAGTTCAAAAGCATTAATTCTTTGGCACTCAGCTTTCTTTATGGTCCGACTCTCACATCGATACATGACTATTAGAAAAACCATAGCTTTGACTAGATGGACATTTGTCTGCAAAGTGATGTCTCTGCTTTTTAATACAGTGTCTAGGTCTGTCAGAGGTGGGCTCTCAGATGAAGAGTCCCTCCCTGAGTCTTTGTGGTCCCTTGGGTTGCAGTCCTGCTGGGAAGAAATTCCTGGTTACACTTTCTCCTTTTCTCTAAAACTGAGCAGTTAATAGCTCTTTCTGAGTCCTGTCTCACATTTTAAGAAGCAACCCCAGCTTAACTTTATGAGAACCTACTTCCTCCTCCCTAATGACTTCTGAGGTCAAGTTGCTCTCCTTCTCAAGTCTCTGCTTTGGTTTTATGTTCCTTGATCCATGACATGTGATGTTCTCCATTACGTGACTCTGCCCACAACTGTCTGGTTTTCTTCCTGTGATCTCCCCTGTACCTGTAGTAGAGGTCGTTCAGTTGCTAAGTCGTGTCCAGATCTTGAGACCCCATAGGCTGTAGCCTACCAGGCTCCTCTGTCATGGGATTCTCCAGGCAAGAATACTGGAGTGGCTTGCCATTTCCTTCTCCAGGGGATCTTCCTGACCCAGGAATCAAACCTGGGTCTCCTGCAATGAAGGCAGATTCTTTACCACCCGAGCCCTGAGGGAAGCCCATGGTGCCTGAAGGTGCCCCAGGCCTGGAGCCTGGGATTAGGAATAGGTTTGGATGAGACTTTAGCAACAAGAAGTTCTCCTTTTCTCTGTTCTTATATCCATTCATCCACCCTTCTTACATGCTGTCAGAACTTTCTCATCTACAAAACAAGTTAGAGTTGATGTATTTGTTAACTTTGTTGGTCACTCAATGAGATAAATTATTTTGGTTATATAGAACCAGCTAAAACATTAACATGTAGTCCTAATTAGAAAAATATTGAATGGGGTCTGTCATTATCTTCAGTTCCATTTTTGATGTGTCTTTTATTCTTTAAAACTTTTTTTAAATTCATTTTTTTAGCTGTGCTCCATGGCTTGTGGGATCCTAGGTCCCTGACCAGGGATGGAACCTGGGCCCACAGCTGTGAAAATGCTGAGTCCTAAGAACTGGACTGCCAGGGAATTCCCCATTCATCCTTAATATATATTATCATGAAGAGCTACATGATATAAATAAAAGTAGAAATTTTGTGATGTTTGAAGATCCAATGGATCCTTGATAACTGCCCCATAGTCCCATTGTTACTGTAGGCACTCATGATTGATTTTTTTTTCCTCCCAAGGCCAGGAAAGACAAGAAGCTTACTCAGGTGTTGATTGGAACCATTAAATGGAGCATGAGGGAAAAGCACATTGCAACGATTATCATCTTTGCTAAATTGGATATAGAATCTTCTTATTTCATAAGGCCTTCAGCACTGATTTTTTTAAAAAAAATTATTTTGTCTTTCATTTATGGATAGTGCCTCAGGCATCCATTATATGATAGGTGCTTAATAAATAATAATAACAGTTATTATTATGGAGAAGAAATCTGCTGATCCTTTCACATGAGTGGAACCTTGAGACCTCTTTTCTATTATGTAGGAGTCTGTATTTGTTTTAACAACACATTATTGTGGTTTTTTATTTCAATGCATCAGCATTCCATTTATATGTATGCTTCAGGATTTATGGTTATTACTGTGTCTGTTTTTCTGTCTCCTCTATATTCCCCAGCTTCAAATTCTTTTCTTTGTAAATTCCAAGAGTTCAGATAACAACATAAAATGCATAATAAATTTATGCCTCAGTAAATAATACAAGAAGTGAATGAAGCTCCGTATATGATTAAACTCACTTTGTCTGTCTTTTTCTCACTTGAAAAAAATTTGATCAGTTTATTCTTTATCACTCTGGGAAATAATATAAAATGTGATTAGAGGCCTACATAATCTGGGCTGCACTCCCAGAACTGTTTTTATTTAGTGTTGCTGTATTTGGGTGATAAAATGCTTATGGCACAGCAACAGACTTTTAAAGTTACATTATATTCAGTAAAGATACTGTGTTTTAACTTCTTATTGTCCTTTTGGGGTGATTAGGACAGGGTTGTTTTTTTTTTTTTTTAATTCTAAACATTATACAAAGTATGCATGGGTGCTAAGTTGCTTCAGCTATGTCTGACTCTATGCAACCCCATAGACTGCAGTCCACCATGGATTCTCCAGGCAAGAATACTGGAGTGGGTTGCCATGCCCTCCTCCAGGGGATCTTCCCAGCCCAGGGACTGAACTTGCATTTCTTATGTCTCCTGCTTTATAAGGTGGGTTCTTTACCACTAGCACCACCTGGGAAGCCTCTATACAAAGTCTATTGAATGAAAAATAATTTAATGACACATTTCTCACCATTTCATAAAATGAATATAATTTGATCTTTTCTTCAATACTCAAAGTTGTGATGAACCTAAATTGTGGAGCACTGGACTGATGCTGAAGCTAAAGCTCTGATACTTTCTCCTGATATGAAGAGCTGACCCATTGGAAAAGACCCCAATGCTGGGAAAAATAGAGGGCAGGAAGAGAAGAGGGTAACAGAGGCCGAGATGGCTGGATGGCATCATCCACTCAGTGGGCAAGCACCAGGAGATAATGGACAGGGAAGCCTGGCATGCTGCAGTCCATGAAGTTGACAAGAGTGGGACACGGTGGAGCGACTGAACGACAAAACAGTGTCTTCAAGAGTTTCAGAATGTTCTCAGGCTTCTTTCTGGAGCTTCTGATTCATTGGTTCTGTCTCTTTCTGCATTACCAAGCTATTCGTTTTTCTCTCTTTGCTGCTGTTTCTCATATTCCCCACTCTTCTACCTTACAGTCACAATGTAAACTTTGAGATGGAGAAATAGATAATCAGTACTGTTGGTATTCCCTGGAGAAGGAAATGACAATGCACTCCGGTATTCCTGCCTGGGAAATTAGATAGACAGAGGAGCCTGGTGGGCCACAGTCCATGAGGTCGCAAAGAGCTGGACATGACTGAGCGACACAACACCAACTATTGGTTTTATATGTTAAATAAAGAGTCAGTATGCTAGGACAAGGCATTAGGCTCTGTATGGGATCTCAAATGTGAGGACCCAAACTCTGAAATCAACCCTGAATACTCATTGGAAGGACTGATGCTGAAACTGAAGCTCCAACATACTGGTCACTCTTCACCATGTGAGGAGTCAGCACATTGGAAAAGACCCTGGTGCCGGGAAAGACTGAAGGCAGGAGGAGAAGGGGACGGCAGAGATGAGATGGCTGGACAACTTAGATTGCATTACCGACTCAATGGACATGAATTCGAGGAGACTTCAGGAGACAGTGAAGGACAGGGAAGCCTGGTGTGCTGCACTCCATGGGGTCGCAAAGAGTTGGGCACGACTGAGCGACTGAACAGACAAATGGAAACTCTGCAGAGAGAGCTGCTGTTGTGTCTTTCTCAGGGCCGCAGTTTCCCCTGTGTAAAATGATGGAGCTCCCGTCTTAACACTTATGAGCCTTTATTCTTTGTACTTTATGACAGGTATGTTGTCCCCTTGGATGTTGTTTCTGTTTACCTCTGGGTTTTGCCCTTGTTATCATCAAGGTGATCTTCTGGACATTTCCCCTCATAGGGCATTAGCCTAGTCATTGCCTCTCCCCAGCTGTGAATCTGTCACAACAGGCTGCGAGCATGCTCAGTCACTCGGTCATGTCCCACTCTTTACGACCCCATGGACTGTAGCCCTCCAGGCTCCTCTGTCCATGGATTCCCCAGGCAAGAATACTGGAGGGGGATGCCATTCCCTTCTCCAGGGGATCTTTCCAACTCAGGGATAGAACCCATGTCTCTTATGTCTCTGCATCGGCAGGTAGATTCTTTACCCACTGAGCCACCTGGGGAACCCTCCCCCCGCCACCTACTGTAAGCTGCTGCTACTGCTGCTGCTAAGTCACTTGAGTCGTGTCTGACTCTGTGCGACCCCATAGATGGCCTCTTACCAGGCTCCTCTGTTCCTGGGATTCTCCAGGCAAAAGTGCTGGAGTGGGGTGCCATTTCTTTCTCCAGTGCATGAAGGTGAAAAGTGAAAGTGAAGTTGCTCAGTTGTGTCTGACTCTTAGTGACCTCATGTACTGCAGCCCACCAGGCTCCTCTGCCCATGGTATTTTCCAGGCAAGAGTACTGGAATGGGGTGCCATTGCCTTCTCTGTACTGTAAGCTACCAGAACACAAATCTCCATCTCAGAGGCTGCTTCCTACAGGAAACCCTGCCCTGTGACAGAGCTACTGAATAAAGACTTGTGTGATTGGCTGTATATGCTGTACTGAAGAAAATTAGCAAAATAATACAGACAAAAACTGTAAGAATAGATGGTGGGATGGATAATGACTCCAAAAACACATCCACTTCCAGTTTCTGGATTCTGTAAACATGTTATCTTTAAGGTAGAAGAGACTTTGAAGTTGCAATTAAACTAAGGACCTTGAGATACGGAGGTTATTTTGGATTGTCAAGTGGGTCCAATGTAATCAAAAGATCATTAAAAGAGGGAGACACGAAGCTGATTTTGGAGATGGAGGAAAGGACCTTGAACTAAGGAATGCAGGCGGTCCCTTTAAATTGGAAAAGTCAAGGAAACAGATTCTTCCTTAGAACCTCCAAAAAGAATGGCTACTCTGCTGACTCATCGATTTCAGCCTTAGAAGGCTTCTTTTGCACTTCTGACTTCTAGAACTGAAAGGGAATAAATGTGAGTTGTTTTAAGCCACAGAGCTGTAGTTCTTTGTGACTGCAGTGGTGGCTGTGGGCTCTGTGTGATCGCAGAGCTGCTGTTTATCTCATGGTCTTTGACTTGTTCTCTGCCTCCTTGATACAAGTGCGCTGATTACAGGCTTCCAGAAAGGATGTCCTGAGCCATTTTCCCAGACAGCTAACCCAAAACTGTGCTGTGGAGGACACCTGGGCCCAATTCTCTGCTCCTCCGCCCTGCCTGTTATCCAGCAGGGACTTCCTTTGCAGGCCCTGGATCCTGGGACCCTGGCATTGGGCAACAGGGACCTCTCCGGATTCTGCCCTCTTGATGACATGGAGAACCAACATCTGCTTCTGTCTTCCCTGCACCCAAGCTTGCACTTGTGCC
>SJYW01007917.1:233434-291630 GCA_006410735.1 Raphicerus campestris
GGGTGGGGGATTGGGGGGATGAGGGGTGGTCAGGCTCCACCCCCTCAGATCCCTGCCTTTATTTTGGTTTACTCTTCAGGGTCCTGGGAGAAGGCAATGGCACCCCACTCCAGTACTATTGCCTGGAAAATCCCGTGGACAGAGGAGACTGGTAGTCTGCAGTCCATGGGGTCACTAAGAGTCAGACACCACTGAACGACTTCACTTTCACTTTTCACTTTCATGCGTTGGAGAAGGAAATGGCAACCCACTCCCATGTTCTTGCCTAGAGAATCCCAGGGATGGGGGAGCCTGGTGGGCTGCCATCTATTGGGTCTCACAGAGTCGGACATGACTGATGAGACTTAGCAGCAGCAGGGTCCTGACTCTGCAGGCCGGCCCTCACTGCTGGTAATCTGGCCCTTCTTGCTCCCCCTGCTCTTGGAGCCACTGAGGTTCCCTGCGTTCCTCCCTGGCCTCTGTGACACCGTCGACTGCAATCTAGGGATCTCTGTGGCTCTGGCCTCAGTCACAACGCTCCAGCCTGAGCACTTGCAACCTCAGCCTGTGTATTTTGCCTCTTTCAACACTCACATGCCAGAAAGGTGAGGAGGGAAAAGGACAACTGAAATGTAGTCTTGGAACAAGAAAAATCAGAGGGTGAACATTTTCCATGGTTTTTATTGGTGCGTTTTCCTTCCACTTTCTCCTAAGATAAACCTTATACCCTGAATGCTCTGTAAAGAAGCAGACTATGCCTTATTACAATCAATAGGAAACTGTGTTTGACATGTCTGTGTGTGTGTGTGGAAGGGGCTTGAGTGGGAGGTGGGGGGCACTCCCATTTTAGGCTGCAGGAAACGCCACTTCAGGTTCCTCCTTCTTTAGGGTGAGGCTACCAGAGTCTCTAAGATTGAGGATCTGTGTAGAGGGAGCTCCTTGTTCTCCATTTATAGAATTTGTTCTTTCAAATGAAGGTGTTAATTATGGGCTTCCGAAAATTATGCTCTGGGCACTGCCCCATGAGGAAAGCAGGACAGAAAAGTAACCAGATGAGTTTTCCTCTTGCTAGCACTTTAAGTGGGGGGCTCTGGGTGGTGCCAACAAAGTCAGCCCCGCCTGGGGGTTCCCGGCCCATTAACACAGCAGCTAAGATGGCTGTGCAAGGCACTGCTACTGTTGCTGCTGCTAAGTCACTTCAGTCGTGTCTGACTCTGTGCGACCCCGTAGACGGCAGCCCACCAGGCTACCCCTTCCCTGGGATTCTCGAGGCAAGAACACTGGACTGGGTTGCCATTTCCTTCTCCAGTGCAGAAAAGTGAAAGTGAAATCGTTCAGTCGTGTCTGACTCTTAGCGACCCCATGGCTGCAGCCTACCAGGCTCCTCTGTCCATGGGATTTTCCAGGCAAGAGTATTGGAGTGGGGTGTCATTGCCTTCTCCTTAGCACAGCAGCTAAGACAGCCATGCAGGGCACAGAATCAGCCAACTGTCTGCTCTGATCTGAAAAATTTATGAAGGATTGTATTGAAATTGGTTCTCTACCAGATTTGTTAGAAATGGTCAGAAGTTAAAATATCATCAGCCTTGTTTCACTTATTACTTGTTTGGTTACTATGAACTGGAGAGGAGGAGGGGATGACAGGAAAGAAAANGCACAGCAGCTAAGACAGCCATGCAGGGCACAGAATCAGCCAACTGTCTGTTCTGATCTGAAAAATTTGTGGAGGGTTGTATTGAAATTGGTTCTCTACCAGATTTGTTAGAAATGGTCAGAAGTTCAAATATCATCAGCCTTGTTTCACTTATTACTTGTTTGGTTACTATGAACTGGAGAGGAGGAGGGGATGACAGGAAAGAAAATGCAACTTCGTGGAGTACATCAGAGCCAGCAGACCTGGGTTCAAGACCCAGCTGCACCGTTTTATAAAAGATAAGATCTGGGCCGAATGCTCAGTTATTTTATCTGTAAAATGCGGGGTAGTAATAGAACATCTACCTTTCAGGACTGTTGATGAGTTAAATAACATGATATAAAGTGCCTTGTTTAGTACGTGGTGCATCCTATTGGCAAAGGCTCAATAAAATGTTCATGTCCTTCCTTCTTATTATATAGCCTGTAATCCTCACTTCTAAAGATCCAAACTGCAGGCACTACCCAGTATGCTTTTGTTTTATGGGAAATAGTTCTCTTTTTCTGTATTCTTTAATTCATTATTCTGTGATTTGGGGCTTCATGCTGGCAAAAGAATGGGTATTAAGTGTACCTGGGATGTATGAGTATTTACTAGAATGAGTCATTGCTCAGCTTTGCCCTTCAAATTAGATTTTGGTCTCATGCTGTTGGCATCATCAAGGACAAAAGGATTTCCCAGATGCCTCAGCAGCATGAGAATAGAGCTAGAGGCGTCACATCACATAGCTTCTCTACATTATGGAAATGGTCTTCCTCCATGTGTGAAGGCTGGACCTTGAGGCTCATTGCCCAGTAGGAAAGAGGATGTCATGTAGGCGTGGAAGGGTTAAGCCTGCCTCTCTGGCAGCAGAGTGTGGCATAAAGAAGGGACAGAGTCACAGTGTGGAGGACTGTGCCTTGAGGTGCACGAGTGGTGTTTTAGAAATATCCAAGTAGGTTTGGGGCATTCACAGGAGATGGGGCAAATGGCATACCTGTTTGGCTTACCCTCTAGGGATAAACCTGCTCTCTGCCTCTTCCAGCATGACGCAGGCTGACAGTGCAGCAGCACTGGCAGGAGGGGGCTTGCTCAGTGAGCTAGAGGTTGGCCTGACCGTGACAAAGCCTGGGGTACAGAGTTTCTGTGCTCTAGTGATGAGAAGTGCACGTGTGATGGGACCAGGGGCTGGGCCTTGGAGACTGGTGGTAACTGACTGGTGCTAACCATGACTCTAGAGGGAAGCTTCATCATGTTGAGGACAGTCACATGAGACCATTGCTTTGGAAGCAGAGACCAAGGAGGACCAAGGAGGATCCAAGAGCCTTTTCTTCTTCACTACCCAATGCCCATGAAGGCATCTTCACACCTGCCGGCCCACCTTAGGGAAGAGGACAAGTTTCTGCCTGATGAGAAGGAGTCAACCGAATGACCGCTGTCCTGAGGGTCAAACTTTGCATGGACTGTTTATTTAAACCAAGAGGGGATTATTCAAACCCAGAGAGAGAGGAGAATGGTTAATCGGCACTTTAGAATTTTTCTGCTACAAGGGAGAAAATAGATTAAGTGCATTTTCAAAGTACATTTGACTGTAATGTGAATAAATTTGCAAACACACTAGTTATTAAAGTATGATATGCAAAACATTACTTCCATCTAACTTTAATTAAGAGCTAGTAGAGTAGATTTAATATATTAGAAGGAGAAGAGGGTGTCAGAGGATGAGATGCTTGGATGGCACAACCTACTCAATGGACATGAACTTGGGCAAACTTCGGGAGGTGGTGAAGGACAGGGAGGCCTGGCATGCTGCAGTCCATGGGGTTGCAAAGAGTTGGACGTGACTGGACGACTGAACAACAACGTTAGATTTAATTCACTTCAGTGGAATTTTGAGTTTCTCTTAGGTTCTTATGCTACCGCTGTGATTGCTAAAGATAATTGTGTCCATGTGTCACAGGTTGCCTATGAATCTTTCAAGATTTCCTCATTGTCTTTGCTTTTATGCAGCTTGAATATGATATGCCTACGTGTAGTTATTTTGGTATGTCCCAGGTTGGTGTTCTTTGAGCTTCCTGAGTCTGTGGCTTAGTGTCTGTCATTAGTTTTGCAAAGTTCTCAACTATTACTATTTTGAATACTTCTGCTCCTTTCTTTCTTTTTTTTTGTCCTTCCGGTATTTTGAATTTTCATATGTTACACCTTTTGAAATTGTCCCAAAGTTCTTCGATGTTCTGTTTTTTTCTTTTTTTTAATGCTTTTTACTCTTTGCATTGGAGTTTGAGAAATTTCTTTTGACATTTCTTCAATCTCTTTGATTCCTTGGGCATGTTCAGTCTACTGAAGAGCTTATCAAAAAATTCACTTTTATTATGGTGTTCTTAATTTTTAATTTGTTTTTAATTTTGGACTTCCTTCTTATTCTTTGTTAGAGTTTCCATCTTTTTTGCCATGTTGTATACTTTTCCCATTAGAGACCTTAGCATATTATTCATAGTTATTTTAAATTCTTGGTGTGATAAGTTCAAAATCTCTGCTGTATCTGAGCCTGACTCTGATTCTTGCTTTATTTCTTCAGTATGTGTTTTTCTTGTGATTTGGCATGTCTAGTGATTGTTGAAAGCTGAACATGTTGTATGGGGTAATAGGGCTTTGGTGTAAAATTTTATGTTGCTCTAGCTAGAAGCTGGGCTGTGTTTAACATTTGCTATAGTGTAAGTGCTATCTAGTTAGGGCTATGGTTTTTCCAGTGGTCATGCATGGATGTAAGAGTTGGACTATAAAGAAAGCCAAGCACCAAAGAATTGATGCTTTTGAATTGTGGTGTTGGAGAAGACTCTTGAGAGTCCCTTGGACTGCAAGGAGATCCAACCAGTCCATCCTAAAGGAGACCAGTCCTAGGTGTTCGTTGAAAGGACTGATGTTGAAGCTGAAACTCCAACACTTTGGTCACCTGATGCGAAGAGCTGTCTCATTCGAAAAGACTCTGATGCTGGGAAAGATTGGGGGCAGGAGGAGAAGGGGATGACAGAGGATGAGATGGTTGGATGGCATCACCGACTCAATGGACATGGGTTTGGTTAGACTCCGGGAGTTGGTGATGGACAGGGAAGCCTGGTGTGCTGCAGTCCATGGAGTCACAAAGAGTCAGACATGACTGAGTGACTGAACTGAACTGAAAGTGCCAAAGGCTTTATTGTATTTATATTTTAATGGTGCATAATATTTTTTAAAATTGTCTTAAATTTTAAATAATAAGCAACCTCAAATTCTTCTAGTATCCTTATTTTTGTGTCTCCTATTGACTTTGGGTTTCCCTATGTACTGGTCTGAATCTCTGTGGCTCTTTTAGCTGTCATCCCTCGTGTTCTCTGGGAGCCCAGCTGCTACAGTGTAATGTGTCTAGGAGCGGGAGCATTCCCAGATCTTATTACGCAGTCTCAGTATTTTGGTGTGCCTATGTCTCTGGGCCTTCACAAATGTCTTTCCGGTGATGCACTATTCACCCTCACTTTTGACGGGCTGGAGTGGGAAGAACACCCTTCCCCCAACTGGGATGAGGCTCTTTTCCCTTGGAAAGTTGGCCTTCATTATGTGAACCCTTGTGTATGCTAAATTGCTTTAGGGGTGTCTGACTCTTGGTGACACCATGGACTGTGGCCGGCCAGGCTTCTCTGTCCATGGGATTCTCTAGGCAAGAATACTGGAGTGGGTTGCATGCCGTCCTCGTGTGGAACCCTTAGGGGTATTTTACAATAAAGACTTCCCTTTACTGCCAAACTACTGGGCAGATCTTTCTCAGATCCACACGGTGGATCTGGTGGCACAGTGCACAAAAGCATGGAGGCCCCAGGGATTCCTACCCCCTAACCCTGCTCTGCGCAGCCTCCAGCAATTCCTCAAAACTGCCATTCAAGCCCTGTGGTCAGTTTATGACTGCAGGGCCTGTGCTCCAGGTGAGCAGATCCTGACTGTGACACTGGATTCGCCTACCTCAGTTCTCTGATGAGCCCAAGAGAGGGTGCTGATTTTCAGTTTGTTCAGCCTTGTCTTCTAAGAAATGGAAAGATAGCTTCCAAGCCCTTTACATGTCAGGGCTAGAACTTGAACTCTGTTTGGGCCTAAACTGTCTTCAGCTGTGGGCTGCTGGAGTCCAAGGCATGTCCGAGATAAGTTAGCGTGCTGTCTAGAGTAGCTTGCAATCAGCGCACACAACTCAATCCACTTGGTGGTTTTCAGCCTAGGTTACTAAACCCAAGGATGAGGAAGGACTAGGAAGCTAGCGTGCCCCAGTCCATGGGGTCGCAAGGAGTCAGACATGACTGATCGATTGAACTAATCACTTATGAAGCTTTTATAGCTGCCCAGTCTGACTCCTGAAGATTCTCAGCGAGTGGATCTGATGTAAGACAGGCATCTGTGTTTTTAAATAAACTCCCCAGGTGATTCTGTTAGGTCCACTGTAGATGACTCAGGATGATGGCTGTAAGTCCAATACATCTCATGGAGAAATAGGAGAGACTTTGGCCTCTTTCTCTTTGTTCATTCCCCCACCATCCTCATGCAGATTGCCACACGTTGTCTGGGAACAACGTTGGAGAACCAAGGCGGTCCATTATAGAACTTACAAATGAAATAAAGATAGTTGTGTAATTGTCAGGGCCCAGTCAGGAAAAGAGAGAAACAGAAATCACAGTAGATACTTCAGTAGCGATATTTTAATATGAGGGTAAACAAATGTAGGACTGAAGGGACTGAAAGAGCAAAACACAAATTCTGAAGTAGCACAGAGCTACCAGCTGGCAGAACCTCGTGTCATCAGAACTAGGGGCTCAGAAGTGCAGCCCTGTAGAGCTGGGATGCAGATCTTTGAGGGAGTAGCTGCTGCTGGAAGTTCAGGAGGGTGCAAAAGGGCTATCGTGGCACTGAGACCCAGACCTCCAAAAGGGACGGTGTCCTGCTGATTCTGGGAATGTCAGGAAAGCTTGAGGTTGGAACCAATTGCAGCTGCCTGGGTGAAGTGCCAGGGCGAAGTGCCAGGGCCTGGGCATGATTGATGGGAGCAGTGAAGGAGCCAGTCCTTTATTCTGCCTCCAACCCTGCAGTCTCCCTCCTTTTCCCCCCTATTGGCAGAGACTAACAGGAGCAGCAGCCAAAGGAGGAATGCTAGACCCAGCATCCCAGGACAGAGAGCAGAAGCCGAATGGAGACAGTTTAGTAACCAGCACTCAGAGAGTTAAAACGATTAACCCAACACGTAGTGACTGAGACAGAGAGCCACAAAGTCACCTTAAAGAAACTATCTCTAAGTACAGTCAGATTGGACCAGAAGTTGATTGCAGTCATGAAATTAAAAGCCACTTATTCCTTGGAAGAAAAGCTATGAAAAAGCTTTGAAAAAGCTATGAAAAACCCAGACAGCATATTAAAAAGCAGAGACATCACTTTGCTGACAAAGGTCTGTCTAGTCAAAGCTATGGTTTTTCCAGGAGTCATGTTTGGATGTGAGAGTTGGACCATAAAGAAGGCTTAGTGCTGAAGAATTGATGCCTTCCAACTGTGGTCTTCTGGAGAAGACTCTTGAGAGTCCTTTTGACCATAAGGAGATCAAATCAGTCAATCCTTAAGGAAATCAACCCTGAATATTCATTGGAAGAACCTGATGCTGAAGCTGAAGCTCCAATACTTTGGCCACCTGATGTGAAGAGCTGACTCATTGGAAAAGACCCTGATGCTGGGAAAGACTGAATGCAGGAGGAGAAGGGGATGATAGAGGATGAGATGACTCAATCGATATGAGTTTGAGCAAACTCTGGAAGATAGTGAAGGACAGGGAAGCTTGGTGTGCTGCAGTCCATGGGGTCACAAAGATTTGGACACAATTTAGCAACACAATAAAAACTTAAGGGGAGCCAGTCTGTTTACAGGTTCAGAGAAAGGCATTGCTTATGACGGCAAGTGATGGCTGGTCCCATTTGACATCATTATAACTTTACTTGGTTGCAAGTGACAGAAATCTACTTAGAAAAGGAGGAGTTTCTAAGGTAAGACAGTACCTGCAGGCTGATGTGTAGAGCGGGGAGGGACTCAGTTCCCAGGGTGATGAGCTTGTGAGCTGGGCAACAGGAGTTTGGGGTGATGGCTTCAGCAGTGTTCGTCTCATCATAGGGGAGAGTGCCCCATCCCTTTAGCTGAGCTACACTCTCCATTCTGGCTCAGGTCTTGGTTCTGATTTCATGTACGTCAAGGCTATTTCTGATTATTATTTGATTTTCTATTCTGAATTTCCTCCTGCTCATACCCAAGAAAACAATCCAGTCATGCCAAAGCCATTAACCAACAGACACTGGGTTTATACCTCAGTATCTGTTAATTTGACTATGGTGAGTCTACTGTGGGTGACAAACCTTGGCGGGCTGAGAAGACCAGACTCTGAGCCTTTAAGGCTGAAGGATATCAGCCAGCTCTCTGGTGACCTCTTAGAGAGGTATGCCTTCTGTTTTCTTCTGGAAATGTTCCAGATGCACAGCATATCTTTCCTATAAGCAAAAGGATTTTGTCAATTTAATTATGTAACTCTATGAAGGAAGAAGTTCTTAAATATTTCTTTTGTTATTCTGGGCAAGCCTAATTTCTCCCTTTTTCCTTTCTCTGTGTTTTTTTTTTTTTTTTTTAATTTCTCTAATCCTACATTTTTGTTTTACTCATACTTGGTGTCTTAAGACAAGAGAAATATAGCACTATTTATAATAGCCGTGACAGAGAAGCAACCTAGATGTCTATTGACAGATGAATGGATGAAGAAGTTGTGGTAATATATATACAACGGAATATTACTCAGCCATAAAGAGGAATGGATTTGAGTCAGTTGAAGTAATATGGATGAACCTAGAGCCTGCTATGCAGAGTGAAGTAAGTCAAAGAAAAATATCATATACTAACGGATATACATGGAATCTAGAAAAATGGTCCTGATGAACCTATTTGCAAAGCAGAAATAGAGACGCAGACAAAGAGAAAAGACTTGTGGACAGAGGGGAAAGGGGAGGGTGGGACGAATTGAGAGAGTAGCCCTGATGTGTTTACACTACCATCTATAAAACTGATGGCCAGGCACAGACGCTCAGCTCGGTGCTCTGTGATGACCTGAAGAGTGGGGTAGGTGGGAGGCTCATGAGCGAGGGGATGTATAAATACTTAACGGCTGATTCACGCTGTTACACAGTAGACACCAACCCAACACTGTAAAGCAATTATAGTCCAGTTAAAAAATAAATAAAAAAACAATTACACAACATCCTGTGCTCCTTCCCTGTTAAATGAGGATAGTATTGTTAACTGTGGCCCCTTCAAACAGAAGTGCCTATAAAGCACGTTGCTGCTGCTAACTGTGTCACGAACAGTCCTGGAGCCAGAAGGATGCCTACTTGGGCCACAGATTTGGTCCTGATGTTTTTCAGAGGACGAGTGAGAGTCCCAGTTGCAGCCATCACGCGTTCTCGGGCCAACGTGTGGTGCCTTTGCCCTTGACTGCAATGCTGCAGTGCCCCAGTATGGGCAGGATGTGGCTCTCAGCCTGCCAGTCTCCAGTTTTATTCATCCCTCACTGTTAAAATCACACCATGCACAGTGGAATCCCATCAAATGAACATCTAACTTACTCAGATTCAACTCTACGAACTCCTTCTGGGTGGAAAATTATCATTTCACTGGCATTATTAGGAAAGGAAGACTCACCCTGGGAAGGAATACAGAGGATTCAGCTGCATTCACAGTTGATCAGTGTGTTTGGTTTTTAGCAAAGACAGTAATCTCCTGGGTAGTATGTACCATATTAGTGTACTGCTGCTGCTGCTGCTGCTAAGTCGCTTCAGTCGTATCCGACTCTGCGACCCCATAGACGGCAGCCCATGAGGCTCCCCCGTCCCTGGGACTCTCCAGGCAAGAACACTGGAGTGGGTTGCCATTTTCTTCTCCAGTGCATGAAAGTGAAAAGTGAAAGTGAAGTTGCTCAGTCGTGTCCGACTCTTAGCGACCCCGTGGACCGTGGCCTGCAAGGCTCCTCTGTTCTAAGAGGCAGTAAAGCAAGGGATTTGGGTGAGGGCTCTGAAGCCAGACTTCAGGGTTAGAATACCGGGTCCACCACTTGGGGGCTCTGTGACCTTGAGTGAGTGTAGCTGAATTGCTCTGGGCCTTAATTTCCTGCAGCTTTACAGTGGAACTCATAATCATACCTACTTCTTATGGACAGAATGAAATAACGCTGGCACACGGCTCTCACCGGGTGCTAGTTATTATCACAATTATCCTTACTCAACTCAGAGCTATGTAAGGGATTTTCAAGGGCAACTGTGACTCTACATGATTTTCCCATTACTTGCTGATTTTCTAAATTTCTTGGGGCTAACCTACAGAAAGCAAGGCTCCTCTGCCAGGCATATCTCCCAAGCTAAGTCCTCCCGGGGGGCTGAGAATTATAATCTTCCAGCTTGGTGGGAAGGAAGCCCACACCCCTGCCCAGGCCCTCTTCCCTCCTTGTTGCTGAGCTGACCTTGATAGAAACTTTCAGCCAAGTGTTTCTGCAGGGCAATCCATAAAGCATGACCTAGAGCTACATTAAGCCTACAAAAATCAACTTCCAATAGTGAGAAACAGTGTTATGTGATAAAGTAGTGATTACATTTTCTAATGATTGCTCAAAGTATTTTGTAATCTGTAGGGAATATATTTCACAGTTCCTGGGAGCCCTCCCAGCTACCCTATTTGTCATTCTAAGCTCTAAGTGGAGCACAGAATATGAGGAGAGCAATCTTGGCATACATTATCCTCTGGGGAACTCTGGATGCAACACTCATGCAATTAACCTGTGCTTAGCCAGGCTGCTCATGATGATGCTGTTTTGTCCGGCCAACAAACATGAAATATTGTGTGAATTGCACATTGGGCTCCCTACCCCCATCTCATCTTTCTTTCTTTCTTTTAAATAAGATCAGTTTTTTCAGACTCTGTGTGTGTGTGCATGCTTTTGCTCAGTCGCTCAGTCATGTCCAACTCTTTGTGGCCTTATGGACTGTAGCTCACCGGGCTCCTCTGTCCATGGGATTTCCCAGGCAAGAACACTGGAGTTGGTTGCCATTTCCTCCTCCAGGGGATCTTCCCCACCCAGGGATCGAACCCAAGTCTCCTGCTTCTCCTGCATTAGCAGGTAGGTCCTTTACCACTGAGGCACCTGGGAAGCCTGGGTGAAGTGCTAGCATTTCTCATTTTCTCATAAGAAAGTTTTTCTCTGTTACAAAGTTTAGAGCTACAGATTCTTGGCAAATCTTTGGAAGAGTTTGAACTAATGTGTTGTGGGTCCTGACAATATATTTATAAAAGCAGTGTCCTGATCAGAGATCTCTAGCTCTTTTTCCTGCTTCTTTGTCGAACCTGTCCAGGTTTCCAAGGCAAGCATTCCTGGCTAGAGCTTAGATCCCAGGCACAGGAGTTAACAGCTTTTTTGAAGAGAGAACATATGGTCCTGAGGCAAATGCTCTGGGTCTGGATTCTAGTGGGGTGTGGAGGAGACAGAAGGAAGGAAGATAATAGAACAAGCAAGTGTGGGGCTAAGTAGACTTCTGGACTGGTCAGTGGTGGGCTGGAGAATGGCTTTGTTGCTGATATCCATACGGGGATCACCGGCTGCTGCTGAGAAAGACCTGCCCTGGAGTAGATCAGCCTATTCTGTGCAAAGATGTAAAGGTCATTTTCTTGTTTGCAAATATGCACTGGCTCTCAAGATATCTATATATTAAAAATATAAGCTAGGATAGCTATTCTAATAAAGGATATAAAATATTAGCTTGGGAGGGACTGAAATAAATTTATAAATGTATATACACAGGACATGTGTATACAGGTATGTTTGTATACAAATATACCCCAGATGTATGTGTGTGTGTGCCCCAGTGTGAAACATGATGCTGTGTGTGTGTGTGTTTCATCAAAGGAGCACAGATTTGCAGCCTAGGCGATTATTTCCAGTGACTTGCAGCCTCGGGGGCAGCAGTGAAATGGAAAAGGTCACGGCAGCCTACTCTCCAAGCGATGTTCCCTGCATTTGAAAGGTCACGTCATGTTTCCCGGCAATTGACTCAGTGGGTTGGGATGCTGCAACATAAGTGCGGGCTGTTTCCACCCTGCCTGTGTTTCCTGGGGAACATGCCTCCCAGTTGCTTTCATGCTGACCTCATTACCCAAGCCTGGCCCAAGCTTGGCAGAGCCGCGCTGCGGCTACTGCCCTCCCCAAGTCCCAGCACCTCTGTCCTGCGGGGGAGCGTGCCAGGTGTGGATGCTTCTCTCTTGGCTTAGGAAGGTTGAGCCCTCCCCCAGCAAAGACCAGCTGTGCTCACTGAACAAGGACCACTGGAGTGTGGGGATGTGCTAGAGAATGGGGGCGGGCGGGGACGGAAGGAGGAGAGGACAAGGGACACTGAAGTCCCCCGCCTCAGATTCTTAACTGAACAGAGAGACCCAGGCAAAACCAACATAAAATTTCCAAATTTCCCAACTCCTCTTTGGATCAGTTCTGGAAGTTCATTTTGAACCATTGAGGCAGTAATGTTTCTGAACCTACTGCCTCATATAACTCCTGACTGCAAAAGGCTCTCCTGATCATTTTCAAAAGTATCACAGTTCTTGGAAGCAAGATTTATTTGGCATAGAGGATTGTCTTTGGAAGGAGATTGATTGCCCAGAGATGCGAACACGTAGGTGAATTCATTTCCCAGAGTTCTAGATGGGGCTTATTTGTCCATGGCTCTGGTATGTTCCTAAGATAAGTAACTGAATTGTTGAAACTGTGAAACTGAGTACTTGTGTAAATTTTGGAAGACCCCTAGTGTATAAGTCTGGGGGTTTGTGTCAGTTAAAACTTGTGTATGTATAACTAATTTTAGATGTGATAAAATTGACGCTTACATTAAAAAAAAAGTGTTATAGTTCTTATGAAAACAAGATTATTCCAACCCTGGGAAATGGACCTTTCTTAAAATACTCAGTGAATTCAGAGCTTTATCTCTCCAGACTATTGAGGAACTTGAACACGAGTCAGTGGCCAAAGTGCTTCCATTGCGTGGATATGAGGAAGCCAAGTGGGTCGGGATGAGTCTGGGCTTGTGCTCATCAACCCTAGCTGAGACTAGGCATGATCCCACTCCTTCTGTTGAGCCATAGCCGAGTTATTGGAAATCCCAGAGCCTGTCAAATTCAGATCATGTTCCATACTCTTGTTATGATGATTAAATGAGATCTCATCCAGGGAGAACTTAATCAAGGCTGATTTAAGTCATTTAAAACTGTATTTCTGGGTTTTACTATAGAGCTAATTCATTCACTGGAGTCTGGCCAGCTATGTGCTTTAGTCAGAAGAAGGAAAACTAAAGTCTGACACAGAGGAAACAGAACATTCTGAAGCATGAAGGTCAATCAGGCAATAGAATAATTTTGCTCGGGGAGCTGTCAAGACACTAGGGCTAGAGATATTCAAGGGAAAATTGGATGTAATACTTAGGGAAATAGTATGGGAAGACTTTGTGTCCTTGTGTTCGAAGTCTGAAGGAGATGACCCAGCAGCCAATCTATAAATAAAATGCTTTTTTTGTTGTTGTCTAAGATTTTGGTGCTTTGGGAATGATGGGATGTGTTGAGCACGTTGAAAAGTGATAATAAAAAAAGTATTGCAGTAGAATGAAAGCCTGATGCTTTTCTTCATCACAAAAAAATATTTGAAATGTGGGACCCATTCTAGAATGCAAATCTCACCATGTTACTCACTTTTTGCATTAAAGTAGACAGCTTGCACTCTGTACAAATAAGTATAATGATTCAACACCCCCGAGCTTTATTTTTTGCTCCATAGTCTGAGGCAACTATACTGACCTGGCAGAAAGTTTTCTTCCACACAGTGATTCAGGAATCCACTTCCTTTTGTCTTCTGGTTCCATGTGCCCTACATCCTTGCCATCCTCTGCAAGCACTGATGGGAGAAATGAGCTGCTTCTGAAAAGCCTTGACCAGATCAGACACCATCTTCCTTCTCCCATCACACTGCCCAGGACCCAGACATGTGGCCACACCTGCCTGCAAGGTATGCCCAGAAACAGGGTCCACTGGCTAACTGGGAGGAGGAGGAGAGGACTCACATAGTCTTTACTAAGATCCCCACTGCTCTGAGACTGGCGCATTTACACCAGGCTGAGCAAACCCACAGTCTTCTTTGGGAAATGAATTACAGCTACAGGGCATCTCCCCATCCTTATACCAATATACCGTTCTACCTGCGTGTTTAGAGAGCATTCCCAGATGATGTAGGCAGAATCCCCGATCTAGAGGGACTGCGAAATTGTCCTCCGAAAATGGTTCAGTCTATGAAGTAACTTTTTCATGAAAACACCAGTGCGCCTTCAGAAGACCTGGAGTGGATGGGGCTTATTGTAAGGCCAATGTCCCTAAGACTGGTGGCCTGAAGACACACATGGATGGAAAACGCTAGTTTCACACACAGGGAGCTGAGCCGTTTCCTCCAAAGGCACTGCTAATAAAGGCCCTGTTTGATCTCCGTCCTTTGCCTCCTGAGACCCTCCTGGCTCCCCAGGCTTCGAGGCGAGGCTGATTTGTATACACAAGATAGCCAGTCCCTAAGGCCCAATTGGCAGAGAAATGCTTGCAGGTGTCATATTTAGACATTTCCTGGCAAAATCCCACAAATTAGCTATAATCCTCAAGACACAACCCTCTGGAACCGCTTACTGGATTGTTTGCAGACCAAATAATACTCATTTGTAGCTTGTTTAATTACCCTGTGGATTTAACTGCCCTAGACTTGCTGTTGTGAGTCTTAGTGAATGGGATGTGAGGGGGTTTAACAGCCGCCATGTGGAGCCCCGTGAAGCCCGAGCCGAGGCAGGTCTGCCCAGAGACATGCTGGATGGGCGCAAGGTTGCAGTCCCCTGCTCGGCTCCTTGCCCGTCAAGAACAGTCAACATGTCGTGAAGCGACGATGTGGGTTGTTGAGCAGAGCGTTTCAGCAGTATAAACAGGCTCCGCTGAGCCCCACAAGGGGAGGTGAAGGCATGAGATTGCCTGAAGGGGAAATTTCCCTTGAATATTCCACTTTCCTCCTCCAGGTAGTCTGTCTACATCCAAGCTAATACACCAACCAAACATTTTCCCTTTTAGGAGAAACTCAAATTTCATGTTAGTGTCTACATGATGTTTCTTTGGGCTGCACTTGTCCCAGATGGCACAGATTGGGCCTTCTCTCCCCCAACAGCAGGTTGCTGGGGAGCTACCATGAATTCTATACCTAAAGAGACGTGTCTTCTGGGGGCGCACTCGTGTGGTGAGCCTGCTAGGTGTTTAGAGGGTGCAGTCATTGGATAAGCAATGGCTCAGGGTGTCTGGACGTATTTTCCTCACAGCTCATCTGTCCATGAGCAGGCATCACTGCCCACTCTGCTCTGAGGAGCACGGTCCTCACGTGGTTGTGGAGCCCCTTAACCTGCTTGGGCTGGGGCTTGCACAGAGACTGTTCTGAGACAAATGCAGACTTAACTATATGGTTAGATAAGAAAGTCTGATGAAAAGGTATTTATATGAAACACAATGCATTCCTCTTTGGCAATGTTGGAAATGAACAAACTGTGATATGATGGAGAGACAGCAATTTTTTCTCCCGTATTTCCAAAGCGTAGAACTACACACGTTAGAGAGAGAGAGAGGTTAACCTGGCCATTTGGACAAAGATTTATTTGTTTTATTGATTTGAAATAAACCTGTATTGTTTCCTTTCCTTATTATTGTAAATAATTCTTCAATGAACATCTTCCTACAAATAACTTTTCTTCTTTTAAACTATTTCCTCCAAATATATTTTACACATGAGAATAATTGAATAAAGGGTATGCCTCTTTTTTGAACATTTAAAGTATATTGTCAACTTACTTTTCAGGAGAATTATTCTAACTTACAGCAAATAATGAGCTTAACAATTTCACTACAATTTTTTCAGTGTTGGATTTTGCCTCATTCCTTTGTTCATGTACTAGTTCTGAAATGACACTCATTATTATTTCAATTTGCTTTTTCTTTTATTTATAGCAATGATATTTTCCCATGTGCTTGCTTACTCTTTGTGGGTTTTTTGGTGAATATTCAAATATCATGACTTTTTGCTGATTTGGCTATACAGTATTCTTTTCCATTTGAATGAGCCCTTTATAAAACATGAACATTATCCTTTTAAACAAAGTGAAGCCTGGCAGTGATAATTATGTTCATATCTATAAAATGTGCATAATAATTCATTCCCTGAGCTATTGCATCAAATTGCTGTGATAATGCATTTGAAAGTGTTTTCAAAAATCCCAAGCATTATATACATGTAAGGTGACCTTAACATAAAATTTAAATGTAAAAATTTATATTTAGAGAAAAGTGTGAGTATAAGTATAAATATATCCATATATCTATAGATAGATATAGATATATAGATATACTTTGGAGATAAAAGTTTTAATAGGAGTTCACATGGAAAACATCTGGGTATTTTAACTGATTACAAACTCAATAAGAGACAGTGGTGGGACCCAAGTGATCAGAGGACAATATAAGACACAATTTGTTCCTGAATGCACATTTTTTTTCTATCAAAGTTATCCATTAGAAAAAAGCCTTATATTCAGGTTCTAACAAAGTCTCTCATATTATAAGGAAATATATTAGAAAGATATATAAACTTAAAAATACCTCAGTCAATGCTAGTTTTGATACTTTCAGAAGCTTCTTAGTAGAATCAGTTTAAAAAGAAGGCAAAGAAGTTTAACAACAATTTAATGATTATTCCCAAGTATATGACCTCACAATTTAAAAACCTGACTATGGATTTAAACAAGTCTTTCACTGATCATTCAGCAATCATTATGCAAAGCCCAACCCATTAGGGGTTATATTGTAGAAGTCACACAGCTAAACGTATGAGATAAATTTAAAAAGCCCAATTGCTTAATTTTATGCAAATGGATATCTGTGGCTTGGAAAAAATTTTTTAGTAAATGCAGTACACAGATTTAAATAGTGCTGTATTCCTTGAACTACAACTACAAAATGAATGAACTACAGATGAACACTGACTAAAAGGCACTAAATGCAAAAAAAGCACTTAAGCAAAAATTTAAAACAAGTAGCTCTGATCAACTGTGTTAGAATTCAGGATGGTGGTTATCTTCTGAAAGGGGGAAGGGGGAGGCTCCTAGGGTGCTGGCTGTGTGATGGATGCAAAGGTTCATTCATTTTGTCCAAAACCAATGAGCCAACACGAATTTGTGTGTTTTTCTGTATATGTGTGTTGTATGTCAGTGAAATATTTTAATGGAACTTCATTTTGAACAACTTAGAACTGAAGACGGTGTGCTTTGAAAAACTGCTTTATACGATTGCAACAGAGGTAATTATTAGAAATACTTTTAGAAGGGATTTCCTTGAGTGGACTAGCTCATCTTTTAAGATTTTTCTCAACCTCATGAGCTCATCACTTCATGGGACCTTTCTTAGCTGTCTTTCCCTGGTCAGTGCAGAGCCTGCAATGTTTGGGATGTAGAGAGTTACTCTGTGAAGTTTTCCACTCTACAGAGTCAAGCTATTATGGCACCAATCCAAGATCAGGAGGTCTAGTTTCATTCTTCACAGAAATCATATGAACAAAAATTAATTGTTTTTCTCTTTGTTAATTTTTCTAGGTCAAATTCTGAAGCACCAATGTGCTTTGCTTGGCTTGTGCTGTGCTTAGCCGCTCATTTGTGTCCGACTCTTTGTGACCCCATGGACTGCAGCCCACCAGGCTCCTCTGTCCATGGGGAGTCTCCAGGCAAGAATATTGGAGTGGGTTGCCATGCCCTCCTCCAGGGGATCTTCTCAATGCAGGGATCGAACCCAGGTCTCCTGCATTGCAGGCAGATTCTTTGCCATCTGAGCCACCAGGGAAGCCCAAGAATACTGGAGTGGGTAGCCTATCCCTTCTCCAGGGGAATCTTCCCAATCTAAGAATCAAACTGGGTCTCCTGCATTGCAGGCAGATTCTTTACCAGCAGAGTTTACACAAAAGAAAAGACTTTTTGGCATCATTTAAAAATCAGAAGTTTTTACAGGAAACTCCAGGTTTTGGGGGATTTTCTTGAAAAGTCTGTAGGCAGGTAATGCTGGACACATTTTCTACAGGCTACAATAGGTGTGTGTGTGTGTTCTTTTCTCCCTAAAGATGGGGTTTCCTGGGTTCACCAAGCCCCCATTCACTCATTCACATCATCTGCCCAGCCCCTATATCTTCTGAGTTTGCAATCTTTATTATAAGAAGATAAGTGAAACAAAAATTACACATAATTTCAATTGCCTGTAAAGAGCAGTTAAGTTTACAGGAATCAATCCACAGCATTGAAAACACAATGTCAAATTCTTATCAGTCGAATTTATACTCTAAGGACAAACTGATCCTACTTAAGAATTGTTGTAAGATCTGCTACCTTGCTTTTCAGTGTGAATTTCAAATGTTGTTTTTCTTGCCAACTTAATCTCCTGCTCCTCAGTTTCCTCCTACGTAAAACACAACACAAAATAACAGTAACTACCTCATGGCATAGTTTTCATGGTTTAGATGGAGACAGTGCTTGGCATGGAGAAAACTTTCAGTAAATATTTATTTTGGGGAGGAGTATGGTGAAGGTATAATGTAAACTTCAAACCGTCTAAAACATATTCAATAAAATATACTGAGCAGAACTATGACATTGAATCGACAAACATTCAATAATTTGAAGAGTTGGCAAACTCATGTCATTGCCACGGCCACTTTCCAGCCCTCTCTCTCTGACCCAGTGCTCAGCAGTGTCGCCTTCCGTAGGCTGGGAGTGCTCACCCCGTGGGACTGGGGTCTCTTAACAAATAGTAGTCATTTCCCCCATGTTCTTCTCTAGGACATATCTGGAGGGAGGCATCCCATAAACACAGAGCCAAAAACCCAAACAAATAAGCCCACAAACAAAACAGACAAAATAGATAGGCAATTCCTTTTGGAATAATAGATGGCAAAAGTCTCTGGGGTACTACCTGGAGTTAGCCAAACCCGAGGTGGAGGGCTCTGAGACTGCCAAGCCTGCCCAAGACTTCTGATGCCAGCTCTGCGAGCCAGTGTCCGCAGGCCCAGCTTCACATGAAACCATTTAGTTACAAGCTTGGGGGTCTCTGTGGACTTTCTCTGATTTGGTAATTTGCTAAAATAGCTCCCAGAACTCAGGAAAGCACTCTACTTGCAATTAAAGGTTTATTGTAACAAAAGGATGCCAATCAGAACCAGCCACAGGAAGACACACAGAGGGCAGAAGCTGAGCCCCAAAACAACTGGCATGCAGCTCTTCAGTGTCCTCAGTGATGGGCGACCTCCCGCTGCGGCAGGCGTCTGGCGGCATGCGTGGAATATGGCCAGCCCGGGAAGCTCACCAAGTTTCAGAGCCCCGAGTATTTGCTGGGGTTTCATTATGCAGGCATGATTTATGGAATCCTCGACCTTGTGATTGAGGGGGGCTCATCCTATAGGCCCCCTCCCCTCCCTGAAAGGCCTGTTACTATCAGGTGGCTCAAAGCCCCAGCCCTCTAATCACAAGCCTGGTCTTTCTCACAGCCAGTCCCCATCCTGAGTTACCTTCTTAGCACAAACTATCCAGGGACCTACCATAAATAACAAATAGGTGGCTGTCACTCAGAAAATTCTCAGGTTTAGAGGTTCCCTCTCAGCTGAGATGGAGCTGAGACGGAGCTGGGACAGAGGCTTTACCCAAAATTCTCTTTGGGTAAAGTTCGTTCTTCACCACACAGGGACATGTCTGCAGCAGGCAGCCTCTAAGAGGGGGCCCAATGATCCCCCCTGCCTGGTATTCACACCTTTGTAATTCCCTTCCTTTGAGAGTGGGCTGGACCCAGAGACTCATTTCTAGTAAACAGAGTTCTGGAAAGTGATGGATGCCACTTCTGGGGTTAGTTACAGAAAGACTCTGGCGCCCCTCCTGCAGCTGGTCTTCTGGAGTTGATGAGGTGGCCCATGGGGAGGAATGAGGAAGACCTTTCACCAACAGCCAGCAGGGAACTGAGGCTTTAATCCATCCAACAGCCTGTGAGGAGCCGAGTCTTGGCAACACCATGGAGCAAGCTTGAGAGTAGACCCCTCCCCAGCTAAGCCTTGAGATGAGACCCGTATGACATTTTGATTGGCATCTTGACTGAACCCTATGAGAGACCCTGGATTCCTTGAGACACCCAACTAAACCACATCTGACCCGCAGAAACCACGAGAACATAAATGCCTGCTGTTTAACACTGCTAAGTGTTGGAGTAGTTTTTCACGAACCAACAGGTAAAAATATCACATTAGCCTATCCTTCTCTCATTTCTCTTGGAATTGTCTCTTCTCATTGTCTCTTGACAATAGGTTATAGAAATATCTCTCAGATCAGCAGGTTGAAAGATGAATTAGGGAGGCAATATTTAAGTTTAAATATGACCTTTATGGCTGTTCAAATGCCCTCTGACAGATGGAATGAAGTTACTTTAAGACATTTTTACTTACCTCTTCTTTTCCTTGCAACAAGTCAGTATAAAATTAATACTACAGTTTGTAGGTTTGTAATTTTCTTAATTCTTTTAAGACAAAGCACACACATTTACCCAATGTTATTCAAAGGATAAGCTTCTCCTCAATAGGAGAAATTAATGGGATTTTAAAAAGGTTTATTTTCATTGCACATCAGTAATGTGTAAGCCACTCAGTGTTAGTCACACAGTCATGTCCGACTCTTTGTGACCCCATGGACTATAGCCCACCAGGCTTCTCTGTCCATGGAATTCTCTAGGGAAGAATACTGGAGTGGGTGGCCCTTCCCTCCTCCAGGGGATCTTCCCAACCCAGGGATGGAACCTGGGTTTCCTGCATCACAGGCAGATTCTTTACTGTCTGCCTCCAGCGAAGCCTGTTCTATTTTCTCCAAACTGAGTATAATCAAACTAACAGGGGATTGAGCTATTAAAATATTACTTTGGGAGAATATGTTTTTAAAACTATGAACATTCAACCCCAAAGCTATGCTTTTCCTGAGAGCTGCTGTTTTGTAATTTGAATTTTCTTGGCTCTAAGCCCTCTGATAATTGTAAAGTCTACACCTGTGAATTTGCTCCCTAGGTGACGCTTTCGTTTAGTGACCAATTGTTTCTCTGGATAAATTCAATTATAAATTACAATAGAATTGACTTTTTCATAGCATCCCTCACTCTCCAAGTATCTTAAAGTCCTCTGTGGATTATAAAGTAATTACAGTGCTCGAAGGACAGCTTAATAACTGCGGACTTGAACACAGGCTCTCCTCTCTATTCAAGAAGGGCTCAGTCCCAGCTGGGAACATTAAACTGGGTTTTATTGAGACTGAAGCCAGGCAGCTGGGTGATCCCTGGTACTGTTTTGAAAAGTATCCTGGGATCTTTAATTTCCACCTGGTTGGTCAGGGAGGTGAGAGAATGACCTCCCTGGGAGTGACCTTGAGTTGCATTTGGGGTCTCGGATCAGGCAACCTCCCAGCCGGGAGGTGAGATGTGTAATATGGGTGAGTAACACAGCCTCCTAATGATTCGTGCTCAATCCCAACTGAATTCCCATGGCTGGTTCTCTCCCACGAAGAAAAGCTTGAAAGTTTTCAGATAACTGCTTCCTAAGAATGTTCTGATTAGCCTCTATATGACTTATTTTGTTGTTGTTGCCTTGCGATACAATTTTTTAATTCTTTCTGGAATGCCATCCATATAATACATGTGATGAACACTTGAGCTTGCTTGGTTGTTTGCTGCCGTCTTCCTTGGGCGCATCTAAGATGCAGCCTCTCCATCTCTCTCCTTCGTTCCTTGTCATCTGTTGCCTTGGCACTGCTAACTGATTCTGTGATTTCTGTGTCTTCTGCACTTCACCTTGACAGACTTCACTGTCAAAAGGTGATAGTTGAGCTGTAGCTATTGGCCCTGTTTTTTGTGTGTCATTCCAGGACGCATAAGGGGCTTCCCTGGTGGCTCAGATGGTAAANGCAACACCATGGAGCAAGCTTGAGAGTAGACCCCTCCCCAGCTAAGCCTTGAGATGAGACCCGTATGACATTTTGATTGGCATCTTGACTGAACCCTATGAGAGACCCTGGATTCCTTGAGACACCCAACTAAACCACATCTGACCCGCAGAAACCACGAGAACATAAATGCCTGCTGTTTAACACTGCTAAGTGTTGGAGTAGTTTTTCACGAACCAACAGGTAAAAATATCACATTAGCCTATCCTTCTCTCATTTCTCTTGGAATTGTCTCTTCTCATTGTCTCTTGACAATAGGTTATAGAAATATCTCTCAGATCAGCAGGTTGAAAGATGAATTAGGGAGGCAATATTTAAGTTTAAATATGACCTTTATGGCTGTTCAAATGCCCTCTGACAGATGGAATGAAGTTACTTTAAGACATTTTTACTTACCTCTTCTTTTCCTTGCAACAAGTCAGTATAAAATTAATACTACAGTTTGTAGGTTTGTAATTTTCTTAATTCTTTTAAGACAAAGCACACACATTTACCCAATGTTATTCAAAGGATAAGCTTCTCCTCAATAGGAGAAATTAATGGGATTTTAAAAAGGTTTATTTTCATTGCACATCAGTAATGTGTAAGCCACTCAGTGTTAGTCACACAGTCATGTCCGACTCTTTGTGACCCCATGGACTATAGCCCACCAGGCTTCTCTGTCCATGGAATTCTCTAGGGAAGAATACTGGAGTGGGTGGCCCTTCCCTCCTCCAGGGGATCTTCCCAACCCAGGGATGGAACCTGGGTTTCCTGCATCACAGGCAGATTCTTTACTGTCTGCCTCCAGCGAAGCCTGTTCTATTTTCTCCAAACTGAGTATAATCAAACTAACAGGGGATTGAGCTATTAAAATATTACTTTGGGAGAATATGTTTTTAAAACTATGAACATTCAACCCCAAAGCTATGCTTTTCCTGAGAGCTGCTGTTTTGTAATTTGAATTTTCTTGGCTCTAAGCCCTCTGATAATTGTAAAGTCTACACCTGTGAATTTGCTCCCTAGGTGACGCTTTCGTTTAGTGACCAATTGTTTCTCTGGATAAATTCAATTATAAATTACAATAGAATTGACTTTTTCATAGCATCCCTCACTCTCCAAGTATCTTAAAGTCCTCTGTGGATTATAAAGTAATTACAGTGCTCGAAGGACAGCTTAATAACTGCGGACTTGAACACAGGCTCTCCTCTCTATTCAAGAAGGGCTCAGTCCCAGCTGGGAACATTAAACTGGGTTTTATTGAGACTGAAGCCAGGCAGCTGGGTGATCCCTGGTACTGTTTTGAAAAGTATCCTGGGATCTTTAATTTCCACCTGGTTGGTCAGGGAGGTGAGAGAATGACCTCCCTGGGAGTGACCTTGAGTTGCATTTGGGGTCTCGGATCAGGCAACCTCCCAGCCGGGAGGTGAGATGTGTAATATGGGTGAGTAACACAGCCTCCTAATGATTCGTGCTCAATCCCAACTGAATTCCCATGGCTGGTTCTCTCCCACGAAGAAAAGCTTGAAAGTTTTCAGATAACTGCTTCCTAAGAATGTTCTGATTAGCCTCTATATGACTTATTTTGTTGTTGTTGCCTTGCGATACAATTTTTTAATTCTTTCTGGAATGCCATCCATATAATACATGTGATGAACACTTGAGCTTGCTTGGTTGTTTGCTGCCGTCTTCCTTGGGCGCATCTAAGATGCAGCCTCTCCATCTCTCTCCTTCGTTCCTTGTCATCTGTTGCCTTGGCACTGCTAACTGATTCTGTGATTTCTGTGTCTTCTGCACTTCACCTTGACAGACTTCACTGTCAAAAGGTGATAGTTGAGCTGTAGCTATTGGCCCTGTTTTTTGTGTGTCATTCCAGGACGCATAAGGGGCTTCCCTGGTGGCTCAGATGGTAAAGAATCTGCCTGCAGTGCAGGAGATCTGGGTTGGATCTCGGGCTGGGAAGATCTCCTGGAGAAGGAAATGGCTACCCACTCCAGTATCCTTGCCTGGAAAATCCCATGGGTAGAGGAGCCTGGGGGGCTGCAGTTGACAGGGTCGCAAAGAGTTGGGCACGACTGAGTGACTAATACACACTTGCATAAGGACACAGAAGACCAGGTTAGCTTGTGTGTGCTTGTGTGTGTGTGTGTTCACTTTCCAGCTTCTTGAGGACTCATGACCAGTGAGAACTGGTTTAGAGGTTATCAGCACAACAAGTTCTTCAAGCTACCTATGGGGTTGCCTCCAAAGCAGCTCAAAGGGAGTCTGGCAGCTAAATTACATGTTGTGCAGTGCGTGGTAA
Source organism: Raphicerus campestris (assembly GCA_006410735.1). Lineage (NCBI taxonomy): Eukaryota > Metazoa > Chordata > Mammalia > Artiodactyla > Bovidae > Raphicerus > Raphicerus campestris. Next base: position 257,556 of record SJYW01007917.1, read on the forward strand.
CCGTACGTCCAGGTCCATAAAGCTGAATAGTTTCTGAATCCGCAGAGAAGTACGTGCACTCTGCAAACAGTTGTTATCTTCCTCCTTCTCCTCATCGTGTAAATGTTGGGAATGTAATGAAGAGGATGCTACTTCATCAGTATCGAAAATGTGAGGTAAATTCACGCCCTTGGCTGGCCCCGTGTGCTTGCTCCCAGGTAGTGAGAACCATGCCGTTCTCCCGGGAATTGGTTCCCAGGCACTGAATGTGCTTCTTCTGAAGCTAAGTACTTGGGTTTGCTTCCACGCCTTTGACTATAACTTGTAGATCAGTAAGTTTCTAAAGCACACCACTCCGCATCTTTCACAGCTCATGAAATTACAGGATTATATCTTGAATTTATAGGAGTTCTTTTTCACCTGGGGTGAGAATCTATCTTGTTGTAGTACTGTTTTTCTGAAATCCCATTCATCTCTTTACGTGAATCCCATTTTTCTTGCTATAGTTTAAAAAAAATCACCAAAGCTTTCTACATAGATGTGAAACTTTTTGTTGTGATTTCCTTGATGTTCAGTAGGACTGGAAAGCTTTAATCCTTGTATTCTTGTATCCTGAACGCCTCTCTCATTGCCCAGAAACAAGCAGACACTCAACAGTTATTGAGAAGTAGAAAGTTGAAGAGTGGTCACTAGGGCAGGGAGGTGGGAGGGAGTATGGAGGTGCTAGTCAAAGGGTACAAAGCTGAATTTATAGGCTGGGTAAATCTAAGATCTAATGCACAGCATGAAGATTATAATATTATTTTAAATACTGGAAAATTGCTAAGAGTATATTTCAAGTGCTTCTGCAACCCTCCACCCCCCACAAAAAAAAAAAAAAAAAAAGAGAGGGACTTCCCTGGTTGGTGGTCCAGTGGCTAAGACTCTGAGCTCCCAATGCAGGGGGCCCAGGTTTGATCCCTGGTCAAGGAACTAGATCCCACATGCTGAAATTGAGAGTTCAAATGCTGCCACTAAAGATCCTACATGATATGACTAAGACCTGGTGTGACCAACATACATATATAAATAAATACAAATAAATATATAAGAAAAGAAACCTGGAAAAGGAAATGGCAACCCACTCCACTATTCTTGCCTGGAAAATCCCATGGACATAGGAGCCTGGTGGGTCACAAAAGTATTGGACACGACTGAGAGAGTAAACAGCTACTGGAAAATGGCAGGAAGTATGGAACAAAGTGGTGACTACTCTGTTCAATAAAATTTTTGGTGAAAATGAAAAAAAAAAAAAAGAAACGAGGGTAACTATGTGAGGCGATGAAGATGGTAATTAGCCTGATGATAGTAATCATTTCACTACATTGTACACCTTGTGTGTGTGTGTGTGTTTGTTAAGTCGCTTCAATTGTGTCCAACTCTTGGCGACCCCATGGACTGTAACCCGCCAGCCTCCTCTGTCCATGGGATTCCCCAGGCAAGAATACTGGAGTGGGTTGCCAAGCCCTCCTCCAGGGATCTTCCCGACCCAGGGATCAAACCCTCATCTTTTACGTCTCCTGCATTGGCAAGCTAGTTCTTTACCACTAGCGCCACCTGGGAGGCCCTTAAGTATATACAGTTAAAAAATTAAAGTCAGTTATTGAATGATGCAGTGATAGAACAGTTCTCTAAAGCAATCGACTGAATTAATTTCATGCACTTAATTCCTTGGTTGACTGAATTAACCGACTGCAGGGTTGCTTTGGAACTTAGGGATATTCATACATTTCTGGAGAAATAAAGTCACCTTGGTTCATACTGTTTATTGGAGGCATTCAGTTGCAAGGAACCCAACAGTGGTTGAACTCTGCTTGGGTATAATGCCATTTTTCTCCTAGAAAATGATTAGAGCTTTCTGAAAATTGATGTGAAATTTTCAGCTCTGAATGACATCCAGAAAATCTCCTTATTGTAGTAAACAAACAAAATGTTTGGAGGGGATCGGAGAGGAGGCAGGGTCTTTTATCTCTTACAGAGCAGAGAAACCCTTGAAGTCTTTTAGGAGAGGATGGTCTCATTATGAAATGGTGGAAGGGCTGAAACATCAACCATCGGCTCTCGGTGGGAAGCAGAGAGGGAGCTTCGAGCTTAGGGGAGGCCCGATCATAATAGTGGATGACAGCTGAAATAATAAAGACATGCCTTCCATGCTACTTTTTTGCAGAAACCATAACATCCTTGTGAAAGTTAAAAGGGAGAAGAAAACTGCGTATTTTGAAAAGGGAGGTGAGGGAGGGAGGTTGGGCGTGGAAACAAAGAGCGGTTTGATGCGTCTCATTGGCACCTTTCAGCTTAGCCCCCGAGGCTTTTACCTAACCCTGTCACTGTCCCAACACCTTCTCGCGCTGACAGTCTCGGTAATTGATGGGTTGGCGGGGGCTCTTTTCTGCAGACTTCTGAAAGCAGGAGGGAATACTCCCGCCCCGCCTCCCGCCGCCTGGCATGGGGACCCAGAGGCGAGCAGACCCAGGGCTGGTGATGCTGGAGAGAAGAAGGATCGATTCTGTCAATCAGGCTGCCCAGCGACTGTCAGGCTCCGGGACCTTTCACCTGCTCCTCAGCGTCGTTAGAACTCCCAGATCTCTTTGCAGGCCTTTTCTATTAGACACAGACTCCCAAGTTTTGATTTTTTGCTCCCAAAGTCATTTTTTTTATAATTACCTGCATTGAACCACACTTACCGTCTGTGTGCTGAGAGTGGGCAAATGATTTATTAGTCTTGGTTTCTAAGCGTGTGGAGCAGCGTGGGACTGATCTGGCTGGTGACACGCGCCGCCGCCGTGTGGGGTTGCGTGTCAGGGTGCCGCTTCTCTTGTAGCTGACACGCACGTGGGGACTGGGTTTGACGTTCGGTCGGCCGACTGTGACATTGCCGGAATGCAGCCTCTAGTCAGGGCGAGTCTCAGCTGGTGGAAGAAAGCAATGAGGGCCGCGTGGGACATTTCTCTTCAAGTAGATAGTAAAACGCTGTGTGGAGAGAGGAGACGGCGCGGAGGACCCAGTGGTTTCTGATGAGACTCTGGACCCCTTTTGCCCACACTGCCTGCCTCGTGTCCAAGGGTTTGACTGCCGCAGTGGCAGGCCATGGTGGGGTGCTCCTGACTCTTTGACCAGGCTTTTGGGTGTGTATCTCGATCTACACCCACATCAAAGTATCCATCAGTATCTGTATCATTTCCCACTGATAAGGCATTCTGCTTTCAGGGCTAACTTTTACACTTTTAAATCTCTTTCCTTGGAATATGGCTCATTTATAATGTGTTTGTTTCTGGTGTACAGCAAAGTGCTTCAGACATATACAGACATGTTTCTGTACAGATTCTTTTCCATTATAGGTTATTACAAGATATTGAATATGGTTTCTTGTGTCAAACAGTAAACCCTTGTTGTTCATTTTATATACAGTAGTATATATCTGTTAATCCCAAGATGCTAACGTATCCTCCCCCTGCCTTTCCCCTTTGATAACTGTTGAGTTTATTTTCTATGTCTGTGAGTCTGTTTCTGTTTTGTAAATACGCTCATTTGTATTTTTTTTTTAAATTCCACATATAAGTGGAATAGATGTCATAGGGCTTCCCTGGTTGCTCAGCTGGTAAAGAATCCATCTCATTGTGGGAGACCTGGGTTTGATCTCTGGGTTGGGAAAATCCCCTGGAAGAGGGCATGGCAACCCACTCCAGTATTCTTCCCTGGAGAATCCCCATGGACAGAGGAGCCTGGTGAGTACAGTCCATGGGATTCATTTNGACCTGGGTTTGATCTCTGGGTTGGGAAAATCCCCTGGAAGAGGGCATGGCAACCCACTCCAGTATTCTTCCCTGGAGAATCCCCATGGACAGAGGAGCCTGGTGAGTACAGTCCATGGGATTCATTTCTATTTTTCTTAGATCCCGCATATAAGTGGTACCATATGATGTTTGTCTTTGACTTAGTTCACTTGGTATGGTAATCTCTAGTGGCATCCACATTGCTGCAAATGGCATTATCTCACTGTTTTTCATGACTGAGTAATATTCCATTGTTTATATGCACCACATCTTCTTTATCCATTCCTCTGTTGATGGACACCTAGGTGACTTTGTGTCTTGGCCGCTGTAAATATTGCTGCAGTGAATATTGGGGCGCATGTATCTTTTGGAATTAGTTTTTGTCTTCTCCAGATATAAAGGGCTAATTTTTCTCTAGGCCAATGATCCAGTTGCAGCGTGGCCCACTAGATGGGTCTTCTTGGAGAATCCCCTGTCCTCCCACAGAGGGTGTGACTATAAGACACCAGCCTCAGTGCATGGCCTGTGGGTGGCAGTTTTATTTCATCAGATGGCGCCCCTCTTTCTTGGTCTCTTATCTCCTCCTGCCCAGAACAGTAAGATGGAGACTGACCCCCAATGCTTGGAACATTGAGTAAATGATGTGAGGAAAGTATTGGGGTCCAGTGTGATGTCAGTGTGCTCTAAGCACTTGTGCCTTCATGCGACTCTTTTTCCATGAAAACAAAAAAAGAAAAACCATATTTTACTACCCATTGCTATAAAGATGACATTATTAATACTACATACTAAAGCCTTTGCTTCCACCTGAAGGTTTGTATTGGTTTTCTTCTGGTTCTAAAGGGAAGGAAAACATTTATGGGCCCTTGGCACTGTGTCTGTTGGCTCTGGAGAAAAGAGGTCAGTGACATTTAATGTCAAGCAGAAAATGTAAAATAACAGTCTTTCCCCAGTGATATACTAAGTAAGACATACAAAGCATGTTTTGTTTTATTTTCTTGAGTGAACTCTGGTCTCAGCTGTGAATGCTCTCTCCTTTATATTTGTAAGGTAAAGTTCAGTTCAGTTCAGTCTCTCAGTCGAGTCTGACTCTTTGCGACCCCATTGATTGCAGCACGCCAGGCTTCCCTGTCCTTCACCATCTCCTGGAGTTTGCTCAGACTCATGTCCACTGTGTCAGTGATGCCATCGAACCATCTCATCCTCTGTCGCCCTCTTCTGCTCCTGCCTTCCATCTTTCCAGCATCAGGGTCTTTTCCAATGAGTTAGTGCTTTGCATCAGATGGCCCAAGTACTGGAGCTTCAGTTTCAGCATCAGTCCTTCCAATTAGTTTTCAGGGTTAATTTCTTTTAAAAGTGACTGGTTTGATCTCCTCGCAGTCCAAGGGACTCTCAAGAGTCTTCTCCAACACCACAGTTCAAAAGCATCATTTTTTTCAGCTGCTCAGTTATGTCCAACTCTCACATCCATACATGACTACTAGAAAAACCATAGCTTTGACATAGCTTTGCTGGCAAAAATTTTGCCAAAGCTTTTACACTGTCTAGGTTTGCCACAGCTTTTCTTCCAAGGAGCAAGCATCTTTTAATTAACAAAGAGTGCTTCATTTCAACATAAAATTTTTGTTTAATAGCGACCTTTCTTTTTTTCATGTTTCTATGTATTTTATGTATATAATATATACATTATCTGTTTATGTATTTGCATATTTACATATGCATATATAATCTCATCAGGACATATTTAGTAACAAGATTTACTACCTAAAAATTTAAATTACTAGACTTTTTTTTTCCTTTGTGGCATTTTATTTTTTAATTTAAATTTATTTATTTTAATTGGAGGCTAATTACTTTACAATATTGTACTGGTTCTGCCACACATCAACATGAATCCTCCACAGGCATACGTGAGTTCCCCATCCTGAACCCCCCTCCCACCTCCCTCCCTGTACCNGCTATGGTTTTTCCAGTGGTCATGTATGGATGTGAGAGTTGGACTGTGAAGAAAGCTGGGTGCCAAAGAATTGATGCTCCTGAACTGTGGTGTTGGAGAAGACTCTGAGAGTCCCTTGGACTGCAAGGAGATCCAACCCATCCATTCTACAGGAGATCAGCCCTGGGTATTCTTTGGAAGGAATGATGCTAAAGCTAAAACTCCAGTACTTTGGCCACCTCATGGAAGAGTTGACTCATTGGAAAATACTCTGATGCTGAGAGGGATTGGGGGCAGGAGGAGAAGGGGACGACAGAGGATGAGATGGTTGGATGGCATCACGGACTAGATGGATGTGAGTCTGAGTGAACTCTTAGAGTTGGTGATGGACNAGTTGACTCATTGGAAAATACTCTGATGCTGAGAGGGATTGGGGGCAGGAGGAGAAGGGGACGACAGAGGATGAGATGTCTGGATGGCATCACTGACTTGATGGACGTGAGTTTGAGTGAACTCCAGGAGTTGGTGATAGAGAGGGAGGCCTGGTGTGCTGCAGTTCATAGGGTTGCAAAGAGTTGGACACGACTGAGTGACTGAACTGAACTGATACTGTACTGGTGTTTTTCTTTCTGGCTTACTTCACTCTGTATAATAGGCTCCAGTTTCATCCACCTCTAGAACTAGAACTGATTCAAATGTATTCTTTTTAATGGCTGAGTAATACTCCATTGTGTATATGTACCACAGCTTATCATTCATCTGCTGATGGACATCTAGGTTGTTTCCATGTCCTGGCTATTATAAACAGTGCTGCGATGAACATTGGGTTACACGTGTCTCTTTCAATTCTGGTTTCCTCGGTGTGTATGCCCAGTAGTGGGATTGCTGGGTCATAAGGCAGTTCTATTTCTAGTTTTTTAAGGAATCTCCACACTGTTCTCCATAGTGGCTGTACTAGTTTGCATTCTCACCAACAGTGTAAGAGGGTTCCCTTTTCTCCACACCCTCTCCACCATTTATTGCTTGTAGACTTTTGGATAGCAGTCATTCTGACTGGCATGAATCAGCTACCTTTCTTCAAGGTTTTTGGCCATTCTCAGGAGAGTGTGTGCAACCTCACCATCAGCAGCAGCTACTGTACCTACTGTCTTGAAAATAACCTTTCTTTTACATTTCCTACTTTCTTTAATCTGTCCAACCATCCAGGCCTTGGTTTAGAGCTCAGCTTCTCCACAGTATGCTCTTTCTCCTTCTTCTGACCTTTGAGGATGCTTAATCCCATCTATTGTTCCTACAGAAGGCTCTGGCATCCCATGGTGGCCAGCAAGCCCCTCACCTGGTTTTTCCAGTTTCTCATAAATATGATGATTTCCTGAGCAATATCCTGAAGCTCTCCACAACCAGCCACTTTATAGTTTTATTTTCCCATGCATAAAAATGTGGGCTTCTATGTGATCAGCGTCATATCTCCATGTGCCATTTCCTTAATCCCCACACTTCTGTCTAATGTATATGCTTTCCTAGGCATCTTAGTCTCACAGAATTGTCTACTTTCCTAGTAGACACTTTTGTTCCTTAATGTAGGGAAGATACTAGAATAAGACACATCATATTTAAATAGTACTTAAGGTTTAAATTAAATCAATGAGTGAGGATGCAGCTTCATATACCCTCTCATGAGATGCAGGAACATCAAATAGTGACTTCTGGGTCAGCTATTTTTGCAAAGCTTTCTAACAAATATTCTACTAGTGAAATTCAGGTAAGGCATACTTGTAGCACTCACCTCATGGAGAAGCTAGGAGGATGAATATGGAACCCAAGGGCAAGAGGTTGTATGGAGAGCATACTCTGACTTTGTATTGGGTCTCTGAGCCCAGGAGCCTAGTCATGTGGGTCATCAGTCATGAACTGCTTCTACAACCTGCCTCTCCTACGTGAAGTTGTGCTCAAAGCTTATTCAATGGTTGCAAATGAGGTTCACATCTATTATCCTTATTTTGTGTCTGGGAAACTACCATGAGAAGAAGCCCAGAGAAAGCTGTTAAAAAGAGAGGATCCAAAGGGGCTTGGATGTGGCTAATGGGAAACAGAAAAAAAAAAGAGAGAAAGAATGATAAGGATAAAAATAAAAGTCCTTCTTCTGAGCAAGCTGGGTGGGTTCTGCCTTGGGTCTCTGGGTCTGGTAGTGTGCAAAGAGGCTGAGACAGAGCCTACAGGTCTCTGTGTCTAGGTTAACAGGAGGTGGGAGAGGTCTCTGGGATGACTCGAGGAGGGTGGACAGAGAATTTCCCAGGAAGCACCTTGCTCGCACAGTCAGGATGCCCATCAAGGAGTGCAGAGAACCATCAGCATCTGCTGCCACTTTCTGAGGTGACTTAAACATGGTATTTCTGAAGGTCAGCTCTGCTAGTGCGGGATCGGAGTTAGCAATGTTAATAAGACAAGTGTAGAATGAGACGTTTCCACGTTCAGCACATGCTACTCAACCATCCATATAACTTTTGACCTGGGTACTTTATGTCCTAGAGAAGTGATGTTTAGATGGTGAAAAGAGCTATTGTTTTCATAGAATGCTGGAAGGATCGGGCTGGTTTTTGGATTTGGTCTCATATTCTTTTTAAACCAGCTGGTAAATTTTGAATCGAAAATGCCAACATTATTTTGGGTCAAGTTGATGTGTTATAACAATGAAACATTTCATGGGAATAAAGGAACGAGGTGGGCGGAACTCCACAATTGATTACCTGTGGCTTTTTTAAACGTTATTGCTTCTCCAGGAGATGTTTGTGTAGATGACGTGGAAAGAGTCAGAGCTTTGTAACCTAATTCTTGGTGAATACAGAGGAAAAAATGTATGTGGGGGGAACACACACAAGCCATGTAGAACTTTGGTACCAAAAGCAGGTGTGATCTAAACTACCCACAAGAGCGGTGGCTAGATTTTAAACTCTTGGTTTAAAATTACTATCGTGCCACCGCCACCTGCTGGCCAATACAGGTATTAGGTCAAGACACCATCAGTAAAGGGTCTGGACTTCAGGTAGAGTGAATGCATTGCTCCCCATGGTTATTTTTGTCTGTATACATAAGAAGTAAAACTGTGAAAAAGTTGAAAAATGTGTTTAAATTTTTTTCTGCCTAGAAAATGTTTTGTTATTCTAAAATTGACATTTAAAAATTTATTAAAAATAAGACCATTGTCCTTGTGGAAAATTGAGAAAACACAGAAAAGCATAAGGATTGTGTCATGTATATAATTTATAGCAGATATCCACGAACTCACTTATTTAGACTTAATTCATTTCAGCATTTGCTATATGCTTGCTCTAGAACTTTTAAAAAAGGAAATAGAACTTTGCAGGTGTGGATGTAGTTTACATCTGTCCCCACCCTCACCATCAAATTCCCCTCCATATATCTATAAACAATTTGTCAGTATTATTTAATATATTTAAAATTATAAACAGTTGGGTGATGCTCTACTGTTTTCTCAATGTGCTTTTTACATTGAATATTGTATTTATGATATTTATTAATGCTTCTATAAGTAAATCTGGTAGATTAATTTTTGCATATAACTAAATTAAGATATTCAATCTGGAAAAGCTGATTTTTTAACTGGAGAGTTTAACCCATTTACATTTATTGTGAATAACTTTAGATGTATTTTTGCCACATTTTTTGTTATGTTTATCATGCTTTGTTTTAAATATCTTTTTGTTTTCCATTAGAGGCTTAGTATTTTTAAAAATTCTTTTTCCTCATTTGCTTATTTTGAAGTTATATATTCAAAGATGCTTTTCTACCTTTAAATTAGTATGGTAATGTAGTGTTTTTTAAAAAATAATAAGATTTGATTGATAATTTTATATTGGTTTTAGGTGTACCTCATAATGATTTGATGTTTGTATACACTGTGAAATAATTGCTAGAGTAAGTCTAGTTACTATTCATCACCAAACAAAATTAAATTTTAGGGTTTATTCTTTTCAGTTCAGTTCAGCTGCTCAGTTGTGTCCAACTCTCTGCAACCCCATGGACTGCAGCACACCAGGCCTCCCTGTCCTTCACCATCTCCTGGAGCTTGCTCAAGTTCATGTCCACTGAGTCGGTGATGCCATCCAACCATCTCATCCTCTGTCATCCCTTTGTCTCCTACCTTCAATCTTTTTTGCATCAGGGTCTTTTCAAATGAGTCAGTTCTTTGCATCAGGTGGCCAAAGTATTGGAGGCCAAAGCTTATTCTCTTGGCAACTTTAAAATATGCTCTAAAATATTATTGGTTGTAGTTATAATGCTGTATATCACACCCCCAAGACTTATTTAATATGACAATTTGACACCACCCTTATGGCGCAAAGTGAAAAAGAGCTAAAAAGCCTCTTGATGAAGGTGAAAGAGGAAAGTGAAAAAGTTGGCTTAAAGCTCAACATTCAGAAAACTAAGATCATGGCATCCAGTCCCATCACTTCATGGAAAATAGATGGGGAAACAGTGAAAACAGTGTCAGACTTTATTTTTCTGGGCTCCAAAATCACTGCAGATGGTGATTGCAGCCATGGAATTAAAAGACACTTACTCCTTGGAAGAAAAGTTATGACCAACCTAGACAGCATATTGAAAAGCATAGACATTACTTTGTCAGCAAAGGTCCATTTAGTCAAGGCTGTGTTTTTTCCAGTGCTCATGTATGAATGTGGGAGTTGGGCTATAAAGAAAGCTGAGCACTGAAGAATTGATACTTTTGAATTGTGGTGTTGGAGAAGACTCTTGAGAGTCCCTTAGACTGCAAGGAGATCCAACAAGTCCATCCTAAAGAAAATCAGTCCTGAATATTCATTGGAAGGACTGATGCTGAAGTTGAAACTCCAATACTTTGGCCACCTGATGCAAACAGCTGACTCATTTGAAAAGACCCTGGTGCTGGGAAAGATTGAGGGCAGGAGGAGAAGGGGATGACAGAGGATGAGATGGTTGGATGGCATCACCGACTCAATGGACATGGGTTTGAGTGAACTCCAGGAGATGGTGCTGGACAGGGAGGCTTGGTGTGCTGAGGTTCATGGGGTTGCAAAGAGTTGGACATGGCTGAGCGACTGAACTGAACTGAACTGAATTTGACTTAACAAGTCTAAAGGTAATAGTCATTGCTTCCCTTCTCCTAAAGAGTGTAAAGACCTTAAACTGCTTGAAATTCCTTTTACATGTCTTTATTTTCTATGTTACACTCTCTAAGACAATTTCAGGTTCCTTTGGATATCTCACAGTAGCTGCCACATCACCACTATCATTTTCAGTCCGTCTATGTGTGTTTAGATTTATCCACATCATAGCTTGTTAAAAATTTTTTTGTGTGACTTATTTTAGATTTTAGTGTTTGTATTCTGTAATCTAGTAATTTTGGGGGGAAGGGGGATATTATTTTTTGGAACTGATAAAAGAAAGAAAAATCACTACTTAGAAGACCTCAGTTAAATCCCTATAGCCTTTGAGCCCCAGTTTGTATGAAAAATATGTCGTTGGACTCAGTGAGCTGAATGTCTGCATGTCCCCGTAAGTTCCTAGAATTTTATGGAACCACAAGAGGTTCTTTCTAGAATTGGCCTCTCATTGTTTCAGAGTCAAACAATTAGTGACACAGAGGAGAAGCCCCAGGTGCTCACAGCCCAAGACCAGGGCCAAGGCTATAAGAAGGACTGTAGGAAAGGAGAGATCCCTTGAGATCTTGACACAGAAGACGAAAAGAAAGCTGAGTTGGTGCTGGCTTTTGAAGAGTGACTGGCAAATTGCAGGAGAATGAAGAAGGGCCAGCTTCCCGTGTGGCTCAGTAATAAAGAACCCACTGCCCGTGCAGGAGACAAAGGACATGTGGGTTTGATCCTGGGTTGGGATCCCCTGGAGAGGAGCATGGTAACCTACTGCAGTGTTTGCTCCTGAAAAATCCCATGAACAGAGGAACCTGGCAGGCTACACAGTCCACAGGGTTGGAAAGAGTAGGGTACGACTGAGCATGCATGCTTGCTGGAAGAAGGACCAGGAGTTCCCGCGGGCCGTGTTAATGGCCGGTGTTTGCATGCAGAGGAAAAGGCAGCTTGTTTATTTCACCGTCTAGAAAAGCTGAAATGCTTTGGGCAAATTAAAATCAATATTGCATGTCACACACATACACGCACACACACACAAGAAAGGAAGAGGTAGCAATGGGATCTAAATGAGGATGTGGCAAAAACTGAAAGAGAAAAGGAAATAAGAACCTAAAGAATAAGAAGATGTAATGATTCATGAACAGCAGAGAATCTGCCTAAAGCAATAAGTGCGGTTATCCACCCTTACCATCTCAGCTATGAAAGGAACACTCATGGGCTCCAAATTATAAACATGTGAACAAGAGCAGTCTACTGCCTGCTCTGACTGTGTGATCATGCGACTGTGAGATGCTATCAGTTCATACACAGTGAACATCTGTTAGTGAGATCTATGCTCCTGGAATTGGAAAACAACTGGATAGAATACAGAAATAATCTCTTAAGCTTGAACAACACATAAGTTCTCTTACAATCTGGTATGATGGAGCAGGATACTAGGTCAAATTTAGTCGCTTTGATAAACAAGCAGATGAAGAGAAAGGATCAATGTTTTAGGTGATGTTTAGAGATGCCCTTGAACTTCCCTGGTGGCTCAGACGGTAAAGCGTCTGCCTGTAGTGCAGGAGACCTGGGTTCAACCCCTGGGTAGGGAAGAGCTCCTGGAGAAGGAAATGGCAACCCACTTCAGTATTCTTGCCTAGAAAGTCCCATGGACAGAGGAGCCTTGTAGGCTACAGTCCATGGGGTCACAAAGAGTTGGACATGACTGAGCGACTTCACTTTCACTTTATTATTAAAAAATTTTTTTTCTTGCATTGCCTGTTGTTTGCTTTTTTGGAGGAAAGCCTTTGTCTTTGTATGACCACAGGTGTGGCTTGTTAGGATGGAATATTAAGTTGCTCTGCTTTTGGAAGTTGCTTCTACAGTGGAAGGCCAATGGGGATTGTATTTTTATGGCCTCATTTTGAAATGGGCAATATAGGGAAAGAGCAATTGGCCAAGATGGTGTTGGTCAGGTTCCCTCACCCCAACGGCCTCTTGCTCTTGTCCTACATTTCGTAAATAATGATTTTGTTACAGCTGAGATCACTTATAGCACTGTGCATGCGTGTAGCCTATATAAGCACCTCCTGAAAAGTCCTTGCAGCTGCATCTGCTGGGTCAACCAAGAGAGAATGTAGCCTGTCTGCTGCTGCCAATAAAGAATGCCTCTAGTTCCTACGGCTCCTTGCGTCTTCTTCGGTCTTCCCATCTGCTTCCCGGCTCCCACCTTGCCTACCCTGGGTTCAGCGAACAGCGAGACAGGCAGCTACTCAGATGAGCTGAGGCAGTGGGTGAGTAGAATGTTTGAGTTCCATTGGCAACTTCTTTAGCTGCTCCTGACAGAAGGAATTTCTTTGAAACACTCACAGTAAACACATTTAGACCATAGAATACGTAGGTTAGCCTGGAAAACTCCTTAGAAGTGTATTCATTCGGCCCCATAACTTTCTAGAGAAGGAAATGAGGGGTTGGCCTGGTTGGTGGTTTGTAGCACATTTTCCGCTAGCTTGCTCTGCAGAATGTGTGGTTCATTCAAAGTTCTGGAACACTGGAATCATCTTTGTGAACTCAAAGATAACCCACAAATACTCAGAATAAATAGTAGCATCTCTGATGGAATCGTGGGATCCACCTTGTGATCAGGGGAGCCTCAAGCTGGAGTCGGGAGGCTGGGGTTGTAGTCCTGCACGGCCATCCCCAGCTGGTGACCAGGAACTTCTGTAAACGTGAAGCCGTGGGGAGCTGAGCCTACCTCCTCCCATGTTTCAGTCCCTGCCTGGGTGACATGTGTAGCTGGCAGAGTAGACTCTAGGTGTGTGTGTCCCTTCCACTGGGGCTTTATCCAGGGGCCCTTGCTATAGACTGGACTGTTTGGTAAAGCTCAGCCACTGAAAATACAAAAAGACAGTGACCAGACCGTATATAAAAACAAAAACTCTGACCAACCACCTGTAGCAAACTGTCTAGGAAAGCATCTCATTATCTATAATAATGAATTTCAGAAACCAAAGATCATGGCATCTGGTCCCATCACTTCATGGCAAATAGATGGGGAAACAATGGAAACAGTGAGAGACTTCATTTTTTGGGGCTCCAAAATCACTGCAGATGGTGACTGCAGCCATGAAATTAAAAGATGCTTGCTCCTTGGAAGAAAAGCTATGACCAACCTAGACAACGTATTATAAAGCAGAGACATCACTTGGCTAACAAAGGTTCATTTAGTCAAAACTATGGTTTTTCCAGTAGTCATGTATGAATGTGAAAGTTGGACTATAAAGAAAGCTGAGAGCCAAAGAATTGATGTTTTTGAGCTGTGGCGTTGGAAAAGACTCTTGAGAGTCCCTTGGACTGCAAGGAGATCCAACCAGTCCATCCAAAGGAAATCAGTCCTGAATATTCATTGGAAGGACTGATGCTGAAGCTGAAACTCCAATACTTTCCCACCTGATGCAAAGAACTGACTCATTGAAAAAGACCTGGATGCTGGGAGAGATTGAAGGCAGGAGGAGAAGGGGACGACAAAGGATGAGATGGTTGGATGGCGTCACCGATTCGATGGATATGGGTTTGAGTAAGCTGCAGGAGTTGGTGATGAGCAGGGAGGTCTGACATGCCACAGTCCATGGGGTCGCAAAGAGTTGGACATCACTGAATAACTGAACTGATCTATAATAACCAACCCAAGAAGCCAGTCTGCTATAAGCCATACTTGCAGAAAGCCATACAGCAATGTCTTAGTGACAATCCAGGAGAATTGGCCCCAAATGGGCTGGACTTGATTAATAACTTACTACTTCCCTTAATTTTTTCACTGCTTCCAATTTAGGACCAAGTGGACAAGGCTGAATGAGTATGATCCCCTAACCAATCACACAGGATGTCCCTGTTCTAGCTAGCTGCCTCCAGCTTCTCCTTTGGCAGTCTTTAATTGGGTCATACCTAAAGTCTTCCTTTTATCCTTGATGAAACTCCCCTGCTCCTCTGACGAATGTGACAGTGGGGACTCACTGGCTGCAGCGACCTCTGAAAGGCATTTGCCTCCTCCCTTCAGTTGATCTTCCTTTATTTCCACATGGCAGTCATACGAGGAAGAGAACTAGAACCTTTGGCCCCATTTATCCCTGCCTTCCTTGTGGCCACTGAGGGTTCTAGCAAAAAAAAAAAAAAATCAGAAGTCAGAGATGCCTGNAAGGTCCTTCCTTCTTTCCCTCTTCTTCCTTCACCATTATATTAAAAAACTCTGTGTCCTTATAATTTTGGAAGTTTCATATCCCTCTTGAATCTATTCTTCTCCAGGCTACACAATTCCCTTTCTTAAGGACATGGTCTTTGCCAACCTGGTAACAATTATCCAATATCTAGCAAGCAATGACTGTGTTCCAGGTCTGTTGTCTAAGTGTTTCGTGTGCATCAATTCATTGTTTGTTTAATTTTTAAAATTAACGTTTATTTAATTCTTAAAACAACCCTAAAGGGTAGATACTACTATAATCTCTACTTTGTAGGTTGTGAAATTGACACAGAGAAGTTATGACACTTACCCAGGGNTTTAATTTTTAAAATTAACGTTTATTTAATTCTTAAAACAACACTAAAGGGTAGATACTACTATAATCTCTACTTTTTAGGTTGTGAAATTGACACAGAGAAGTTATGACACTTACCCAGGGAAGTGGGTTAGTAAGTGATAAGGCTGGGATCTGAACCCAGGTAGTCTGGTTCTTGACCATTATATACCTCGTCATTTGCCTTTTAACATTTTTATGCTTCCTACCAAGTGTGATGCTCAGGAAGGAATATATGGGGTTTCATAACAGAGGCCAGCAAGACTGTCACCTTGGGTAGGCCTCTGTTCCCCAGATAACAATGTGGGATGTCACGCCCTCTGCTGGAGTTGTGCAGTGCACAACCTGCACGACTGCATGTGGCCGTCCTATCTGTGGACTTCCTTGGGTTCTCCTTGACCTCTGTGGCCATGGCACTAAGAGATTTGCTGAGAACTGTTAGTAGGAGGGGAAATGCTCCTAGAAATGTGTGTTGAGCAGTTTATTTGGACCAAGCCCAGGAGATTCAGAGCATCCTTGAGGCCCGTATCTGTTCACAGTCCCCTTCTGAGATGTACCCTGACCTTGTACTAAGGTCATCCTCATCTTGTCTCTTCATGAGGCAATCAATTTCTTAAGGGTTAGTAGATGCCACTGGGAAGCCTTAAGAACCAGAGGCCCTGCCTCCTCACCATCTGCTTATCCCCTGCACTTAAGTCAGTTCAGTTCAGTTGCTCAGTCATGTCCAACTCTTTGCAACCCCATGGACTGCAGCATGACAGGTTTCTGTCCATCCCCAACTCCCAGAGTCTACTCAAACTCATGTCCATTAGTCAGTGATGCCATCCAGCCATCTCATCCTCTATCATCCCCTTTTCTTCCACCTTCAATCTTTCCCAGCATCAGGGTCTTTTCAAATGAGTCAGTTCTTTGCATCAGGAGGCCAAAGTATTGGAGTTTCAGCTTCAGCATCAGTCCTTCCAATGAATATTCAGGACTGACTTCCTTTAGGATAGACTGGTTTGATCTCCTTGCAGTCCAAGGAATCCTTAAGCATTGCCTCCAGCACCACAGTTCAAAAGCATCAATTTTTAGGCACTCAGTTTTCTTTGTAGTCCAACTCTCACATCCATACATGACTACTGTAAAAACCATAGCTTTGACTAGACAGATCTTTGTTGGCAAAGTAATGTTTCTGCTTTTTAATATGCTATCTAGGTTGGTCATAGCTTTTCTTCCAAGGAGTAAGTGTCATTTAATTTCATGGCTATAGTCACTATCTGCAGTGATTTTGGAGCCCCCCAAAATAAAATCTGTCACTGTTTCCATTGTTTCCCCATCTATTTGCCATGAAGTGATGGGACCAGATGCCATGATCATAGTTTTTTAAATGTTGAGTTTTAAGCCAATTTTTTCACTCTCGTCACTTAATCAAGAAGCTCTTCAGTTCTTCTTTGCTTTCTGCCATAAGGGTGGTGTCATCTGCATATCTGAGCTTATTGGTATTTCTCCTGGCAATCTTGATTCCAGCTTGTGCTTCATCCAGTTGAGCATTTTCATGATGTACTCTGCATATAAGTTAAATAAGCAGGGTGACAATATAGAGCCTTGACGTAATCCTTTCCCAAATTGGAACCAGTCTGTTGTTCCATGTCCAGTTCTAACTGTTGCTTCTTGACCTGCATACAGATTTCTCTGGAGTTAGGTAAGGTGGTATGGTATTCCCATCTCTTGAAGAATTTCCTGCAGTTTTTTGTGATCCACACAGTCAAAGACTTTGGCATAGTCAGTAAAGCAGAAGTAGATGCTTTTCTGGCACTCTCTTGCTTTTTTGATGATTCAGTGGATGTTGGCAATTTGATCTCTGATTGGGCTTCCTTAGTGGCTTGGAGGATAAAGCATCTGCCCGCAATGCGGGAGACCTGGATTCGATCCCTGGGTTGGGAAGATCCCCTGAAGAAGGAAATGGCACCCCACCCCAGTATCCTTTCCTGGAGAATCCCATGGATGGAGGAGCCTGGTAGGCTCCTCCACGGGGTTACAAAGAGTCAGACACGACTGAGTGACTTCAATTTCTTTCCTCTGCCTTTTCTAAATCCAGCTTGAACATCTGGAAGTTCACAGTTCATGTACTGTTAAAGCTTGGCTTAAAGAATTTTGAGCATTACTTTGCTAGCGAGTGAGATGAATGCAATTGTGTGGTAGTTTGAGCATTTTTTGGCATTGCCTTTCTTTGTGACTGGAATGAAAACTGACCTTTTCCAGTTCCGTGGCCACTGCTGAGTTTTCCAAATTTGCTGGCATATTGAGTGCAACATTTTCACAGCATCATCTTTTGGGATTTGAAAGAGCTCAACTGGAATTCCATCACCTCCACTAGCTTTGTTCATAGTGCTGCTTTCTAAGGCCCCCTTGACTTCACATTCAAGGATGTCTGGCTCTAGGTGAGTGATCACACCATTGTGGTTATCTGGGTCATGAAGATCTTTTTTTTACAGTTGTTCTGTGTGTTCTTGCCACCTCTTCTTAATATCTTCTGCTTCTGTTAGGTCCATACAAGTTTCTGTCCTTTATTGTGCTTATCTTTGCATGAAATGTTCCCTTGGTATCTCTAGCTTTCTTAAAGAGATCTCTAGTCTTTCCCATTCTATAGTTTTCCTCTATTTATTTGCATTGATCACTGAGGAAGGCTTTCTTATCTCTCCTTGCTGTTCTTTGGAACTCTGCATTCAAATGGGTATATCTTTCCTTTTTCTCCTTTGCCTTTCGTTTCTCTTCTTTACACAGCTATTTGTAAGGCCTCCTCAGACAACCATTTTGCCTTTTTGCATTTCTTTTTCTTGGGGATGGTCTTGATCACTGCCTCTTGTACAGTGTCATGAACCTCCATCCATAGTTCTTCGGGCACTCTGTCTATCAGATCGAATCCCTTGAATCTAATTTGTTATTTCCACTGTGTAATGGTAAAGGATTTGATTTAGGTAATACCTGAATGGTCTAGTAGTTTTCCCTACTTNTGAACCTCCATCCATAGTTCTTCGGGCACTCTGTCTATCAGATCGAATCCCTTGAATCTAATTTGTTATTTCCACTGTGTAATGGTAAAGGATTTGATTTAGGTAATACCTGAATGGTCTAGTAGTTTTCCCTACTTTCTTCAATTTAAGTCTGAATTTGGCAATAAGGAGTTCATAATCTGAGCCATAGTCATCTCCCGATCTTGTTTTTGCTGACTCTATAGAACTTTTCTATCTTTGGCTGCAAAGAATATAATCAATCTGATTTCAGTATTGACCATCTGGTGATGGTCATGTGTAGAGTCTTCTCTTGCATTGTTGGAAAAGGGTGTTTGCTATGACCAGGGCCTGCACCATGGATGCAGTCCACCCTAATGGATGGATGAATACCTGCCAAGGATACACAGCCAATCTCCAGGATGACCCAGTTCTCCCCAGCTCTCCCAACTCATTGGAAAGGCCAGACTCAACAAATTCCTGCCACAGCAGAGTCCCTACACCTCCCTGTTCTTGGAAATGTGTGTGATTTGAGGCTGGTCTCAAGCCTCCTTACCTCTCGGTATTGACAGCTGTGTATCTCAAGCCTGGTAGGAGAGGGCAGCTGAGCCCCTACAGTGTTCATGTACAGACCAGTTACAGGAAGGTACTGTGGGGGATGAGAGGGGGACCCAAGATTTTAAGGCCTGCTGCAGCTCCACAACAAAAAGCTGATTTACAAAGCATCAAGGCAAGGCAGCTCCAAATATTCCTGGCAAGCACAGCACAAGCTCACAACATCCTAGGCAACTGGATTTCAGAACAAGAGAATTCAAGGTAAGCAGATTGGCAGAGCTGGCAGAGCTGGGCCTGGAGATGGCCAGTCCAACTTCCTCACTGGCAGATAAGAACACAGACCCAGACAAAACTAATCAATCATGCTAGAGATGAAAATTGTTATTACCTGGGCTTCCCTGGTGCTTCAGATGGTAAAGAATCTGTCCACAATTTGGGAGACTTGGGTTCAATCCCTGGGTTGGGAAGATCCCCTGGAGAAGGAAATAGCAACCCACTCTAGTATTCTTGCTTGGAGAATTCCATGGACAGAGAAGCCTGGAGGGGTACAGTCCATGGGGTTCACAAAGATTTGGACACAACTAAGCAACTAACACATAGCCTTGGATGGAAGTGTTGACCAAGAGGCAGAATGAGGAAGCCCACTGGGATGATGGGTTTGATGTAGGTGGTGCCTGTACAGTGTCTATGAATGTGGAAACTCACTGAGCTGTATACTTAAGATGTGTATGCTGCTGCTGCTGCTAAGTCACTTCAGTTGTGTCCGACTCTGTGCAACCCCATAGACGGCAGCCCACCAGGCTCCCCTGTCCGTGGGATTCTCCAGGCAAGAACACTGGAGTGGGTTACCATTTCCTTCTCCAATTAAGATGTGTATACCTTAGAGTAAAAGTATACCTCAGTAAAAGAANATACATCTCACCCTCTCCTCTCCTCTCCCCAGAAGCAGAGAATTGGTTGAGGTCTCACAGTTTTGTAGCATGTTTAACTTTTTCATAGTGCACACATCTTGGTTGGTTCACTTTGCCCTTGCAACCTCACTCTTGCAATGAGAAACAGAGATAAATGACCCACTCAGGTCTAAAGTGATGGTATTTCCTCAGTCTCAGAGTACTTGTGTGAATTATAAGACTGTATTTGAAATCAAGACTTGTCTAGAGAACGCAGCATAGTCACCATTCGCCTATAAGCCTGCATTTCCCTCTGGACATCCAAGGAAGATGATGCCAGAAACTACCCTCTGCTGCCTTTGGGGACGTTGTGGCTGAAGTCTCGCCGTTATTGTAGAACTGCTTAAAGTAAGAGAAAGTGCAGTAGCAGAGACAGGTGGATGAAACTGTTTGAAGCTAGGTTCCGCTGGAATCCTCCCAGCAGTGTACAGGGGTACGCACACACACGCGTGCACACACACACGCAGCAAGCTAGGTGGATGTGGAGAGTGAGCTTGGATGGATGCAGTTGAGAGGGGGACAGCCGAGATGGAAGGCTCGCCCCTCTATCCCCCGACCTTACTCCCTAGGAAGAAGGGGAGAGCGTGAAGCTGTAAAACCCATAATCAAAGCCTGAGGAGGAGGACATTCCCCTGAACTGACATGTAGATAAAACAGCATCTTGTTTATTGGTAGCATCAGGGGCTGCCTGGCTGGGAGTCAGAAGAAATGTTATTCTGGAGACATTTTGCAGGGGTTTGAAGAGCTGAAGGCAAGCTCTGCGGGGTCCAGTAGGAGGGCAGGGGCCCCAGAGAGGTGTGTACACAGGGCCCAGGGACCGTGCCGACACGGGAGACCAGAGGCAGAGAGGGGCAGTCTGGTGAGCGAGCCACGTCTGGGCTCCTTGGAAGCAGAAAAGAGGAGAGAGAGTAGGGAGGGGCTTCCTGAGGAAGGGGCCCACCCCTGGCAGAGCTAGGTGGCTCTTCACCCTTCAGAACTACATGGCCTGTTAGCAGGAGCCAGGTGAGCGGTGTTACCGGGGCACCTGAAAGGATATGAAGCATATCTTTTCATTCTGATGTTTTGATGTCTGGGGACTTACTGACTTGACCCCGGGGAGCCTGACTTCCCCAAGACTAGCTGATTTCTAGAGACAGTGGAGGACTTCCCCATGCGTGCATATTTCACATGCAAGCCAATTGAGTTAGAATCACCCCCTAAATTGATCAGGCTGTCATGCATACTGTGAGCTCAGTTCCTCAGGCGTGTCTGAGTCTCTGTGGCCCCATGGACTGTAGCCCACTAAGCTCCTCTATCCATGGGGTTCTCCAGGCAAGAGTACTGGAGTGGGTAGCTATTCCCTTCTCCAGGGGATCTTCCTGACCCAGGGATCGAACCTGGGATTCCAGCATTACAGGTAGATACTTTATCCCCTGAGCCAGCAGGGAAGCCCTAGACTCTCATACTTTGGGCCATTAACCACCCGCCCTGACACCCCAGGGCCAGGTACCAGGCACCTGGGATAGCCCCCACACCCAGACTCCCGGAATTACTTGAACCAGCCAGTCCTAAACCTTCTTACCTTGCCTTGCCCATTTCTTCCTGCAGAAGCGACGGTAAAGACTCATTCCCGTGTTTTCCTCCTGCTCCTTTTGCCTCCTGACCAACCCTGGTGCCTCCCCAGGTGGACCAGTGTGCTTCGAGGCAATTGTAAGTAACAGCTTCTCTTTGCAAAAATCTTTTAATTTTGTATTGGAGAGGGGAATGGCTACCCACTCCAGTATTCTGGCCTGGAGAATTCCATGGACTGTGTAGTCCATGGGTCACAGAGAGTCGGACATGACTGAGCAGCTTTCACTTGTATTGGGATATAGTCAATTAACAAACAAACTGCAGTTTGTAATAGTTTCAGGTGAACAGCAAAGGGCTCAGCCATACATGTACATGCATCCATTCTCCCCCAAACTCTCCTCTCGTCCAGGCTGCCACATAACATTTGGCAGAGTTCCATGTGCTATACAATAGCGCGTTATTGGTTTATCTGTTTTCAGTATAGTAGTGTGCACATGTCCATTCCAAACTCCGTAACAACTTCTTACATGTCTGGGTCTGTGTTTTACCATCCCTGATTAAAACAGGTCACAATATATTCTGAAACAGAAAGTGAAAGGGGCCTGACCCAAGTGAAGCTGGCAGCTTCTGTGGCCCCAGCACTCTCTCTCCTGAGCTCCTAGGTGTTCCCAGAGGCACCTGGCATTTTTATGCATTTTTAAATCCCTTCCCTTCAACTGCAATCCCTTGCAATGCCATTTAGTCTATCAGCTGACCCTAAGGCCAGCTTTCTCTGTCCGGCTTAGTGACAGGTGGACTAGGTGCAGTGGGATGTGGGGGCTGGGGCCACTCTCACCAGTTGCTATCAGATGAGGTCACTAAAGGAAGGAAGAGCTTCCCTCACCTGCTGTGTGTGACCTCGAGCGTGGGGTTGCTGACAGCTCCTGGAGGCGACGCTTTCTGTTTGAACCAGAACTTGCTTTGAACACAGAGGAAGGTGCATGTTCTCCACCAGTGACCAAGGAACCCATCTTTCTAAACCCTGTGCTTGGCTGTATTAGCCAAAGGCTTGTGTGGGAGTTACGACATGGAAGGAAGCCAGCTTTTTTTTCCAGTCCTGCACTGCTCATCATAGGCAGAGAGCCTGGCTGGTATGGACATGTATCAGGGAGTGAAATGAAAACAGCTGAGTCTGTTTTGTGCGGCATTTCCAGTGAAGGTCTGGTCAGGGCGACGAGAAGGATCCGGGTGATTATGTTATATAGTGGTCGTGCCTCAGAATTCAATCCTCCACACTAGTAAGGGAGGAAAAAAAAAATGCACGTTTATATATGTAACTTCCATGATTCCACATTTGAGCTGAATGCTGTTCTATTTGCCTACTAAGTTGGCATTGTATGATGTAAGGATAAATGGTAAAAATTTTAAAAAAAGATTAAAAATGTTGTTCCATTAGGAGGCATTTAAACGGAAAATAAAAATACCATATCGAGTCAAGAGAGAGAACACAGNCCCCCCTAGGTTGATCCAGAGCCCCTGTTTCAGTTTCCTGAGCCACACAGCAAATTCCCGTTGGCTGTCTATTTTACATATGGTAATGTAAGCTTCCGTGTTACTCTCTCCATACATCTCACCCTCTCCTCTCCTCTCCCCAGAAGCAGAGAACTGGTTGAGGTCTCACAGTTTTGTAGCATGTTTAACTTTTTCATAGTGCACACATCTTGGTTGGTTCACTTTGCCCTTGCAACCTCACTCTTGCAATGAGAAACAGAGATAAATGACCCACTCAGGTCTAAAGTGATGGTATTTCCTCGGTCTCAGAATACTTGTGTGAATTATAAGACAGTGTATTTGAAATCAAGACTTGTCTAGAGAACGCAGCATAGTCACCATTCGCCTATAAACCTGCATTTCCCTCTGGACATCCAAGGAAGACGATGCCAGAAACTACCCTCTGCTGCCTTTGGGGACGTTGTGGCTGAAGTCTCGCCGTTATTCTAGAACTGCTTAAAGTAAGAGAAAGTGCAGTAGCAGAGACAGGCGGATGAAACTGTTTGAAGCGAGGTTCCGCTGGAATCCTCCCAGCAGTGTACAGGGGTACGCACACACACGCGTGCACACACACACACAGCAAGCTAGGTGGATGTGTAGAGTGAGCTTGGATGGATGCAGCTGAGAGGGGGACAGCCGAGATGGAAGCTCGCCCCTCTATCCCCCAACCTCACTCCCTAGGAAGAAGGGGAGAGCATGAAGCTGTAAAACCCATAATTGAAGCCTGACGAGGAGGACATTCCCCTGAACTGACATGTAGATAAAACAGCATCTTGTTTATTGGTAGCATCAGGGGCTGCCTGGCTGGGAGTCAGAAGAAATGTTACTCTGGAGACATTTTGCAGGGGTTTGAAGAGCTGAGGGCAAGCTCTGTGGGGTCCAGTAGGAGGGCGGGGGCCCCAGAGAGGTGGGTACACAGGGCCCAGGGACTGTGCCGACACGGGAGACCAGAGGCAGAGAGGGGCAGTCTGGTGAGCGAGCCACGTCTGGGCTCCTTGGAAGCAGAAAAGAGGAGAGAGAGTAGGGAGGGGCTTCCTGAGGAAGGGGCCCACCCCTGGCAGAGCTAGGTGGCTCTTCACCCTTCAGAACCACATGGCCTGTTAGCAGGAGCCAGGTGAGCGGTGTTACCTGGGCACCTGAAAGGATATGAAGCATATCTTTTCATTCTGATGTTTTGATGTCTGGGGACTTACTGACTTGACCCCGGGGAGCCTGACTTCCCCAAGATTAGCTGATTTCTAGAGACAGTGGAGGACTTCCCTGTGCGTGCATATTTCACATGCAAGCCAACTGAGTTAGAATCACCCCCTAAATTGATCAGGCTGTCATGCATACTGCGAGCTCAGTCCCTCAGGCGTGTCTGAGTCTCTGTGACCCCATGGACTATAGCCCACCAGGCTCCTCTATCCATGGGGTTCTCCAGGCAAGAGTACTGGAGTGGGTAGCTATTCCCTTCTCCAGGGGATCTTCCTGACCCAGGGATCGAACCTGGGATTCCAGCATTACAGGTAGATACTTTATCACCTGAGCCACCAGTGAAGCCCTAGACTCTCATACTTTGGGCCATTAACCACCCGCCTTGACACCCCAGGGCCAGGTACCAGGCACCTGGGATAGCCCCCACACCCAGACTCCTGGAATTACTTGAACCAGCCAGTCCTAAACCTTCTTACCTTGCCTTGCCCATTTCTTCCTGCAGAAGCGACGGTAAAGACTCATTCCCGTGTTTTCCTCCTGCTCCTTTTGCCTCCTGACCAACCCTGGTGCCTCCCCAGGTGGACCAGTGTGCTTCGAGGCAATTGTAAGTAACAGCTTCTCTTTGCAAAAATCTTTTAATTTTGTATTGGAGAGGGGAATGGCTACCCACTCCAGTATTCTGGCCTGGAGAATTCCATGGACTGTGTAGTCCATGGGTCACAGAGAGTCGGACATGACTGAGCAGCTTTCACTTGTATTGGGATATAGTCAATTAACAAACAAACTGCAGTTTGTAATAGTTTCAGGTGAACAGCAAAGGGCTCAGCCATACATATACATGCATCCATTCTCCCCCAAACTCTCCTCTCGTCCAGGCTGCCACATAACATTTGGCAGAGTTCCATGTGCTATACAATAGGGCCTTATTGGTTATCTGTTTTCAGTATAGTAGTGTGCACATGTCCATTCCAAACTCCGTAACAACTTCTTACATGTCTGGGTCTGTGTTTTACCATCCCTGATTAAAACAGGTCACAATATATTCTGAAACAGAAAGTGAAAGGGGCCTGACCCAAGTGAAGCTGGCAGCTTCTGTGGCCCCAGCACTCTCTCTCCTGAGCTCCTAGGTATTCCCAGAGGCACCTGGCATTTTTATGCATTTTTAAATCCCTTCCCTTCAACTGCAATCCCTTGCAATGCCATTTAGTCTATCAGCTGACCCTAAGGCCAGCTTTCTCTGTCCGGCTTAGTGACAGGTGGACTAGGTGCAGTGGGATGTGGGGGCTGGGGCCACTCTCACCAGTTGCTATCAGATGAGGTCACTAAAGGAAGGAAGAGCTTCCCTCACCTGCTGTGTGTGACCTCGAGCGTGGGGTTGCTGACAGCTCCTGGAGGCGACGCTTTCTGTTTGAACCAGAACTTGCTTTGAACACAGAGGAAGGTGCATGTTCTCCACCAGTGACCAAGGAACCCATCTTTCTAAACCCTGTGCTTGGCTGTATTAGCCAAAGGCTTGTGTGGGAGTTACGACATGGAAGGAAGCCAGCTTTTTTTTCCAGTCCTGCACTGCTCATCATAGGCAGAGAGCCTGGCTGGTATGGACATGTATCAGGGAGTGAAATGAAAACAGCTGAGTCTGTTTTGTGCGGCATTTCCAGTGAAGGTCTGGTCAGGGCGACGAGAAGGATCCGGGTGATTATGTTATATAGTGGTCGTGCCTCAGAATTCAATCCTCCACACTAGTAAGGGAGGAAAAAAAAAANATACTTTGGGCCATTAACCACCCGCCTTGACACCCCAGGGCCAGGTACCAGGCACCTGGGATAGCCCCCACACCCAGACTCCTGGAATTACTTGAACCAGCCAGTCCTAAACCTTCTTACCTTGCCTTGCCCATTTCTTCCTGCAGAAGCGACGGTAAAGACTCATTCCCGTGTTTTCCTCCTGCTCCTTTTGCCTCCTGACCAACCCTGGTGCCTCCCCAGGTGGACCAGTGTGCTTCGAGGCAATTGTAAGTAACAGCTTCTCTTTGCAAAAATCTTTTAATTTTGTATTGGAGAGGGGAATGGCTACCCACTCCAGTATTCTGGCCTGGAGAATTCCATGGACTGTGTAGTCCATGGGTCACAGAGAGTCGGACATGACTGAGCAGCTTTCACTTGTATTGGGATATAGTCAATTAACAAACAAACTGCAGTTTGTAATAGTTTCAGGTGAACAGCAAAGGGCTCAGCCATACATGTACATGCATCCATTCTCCCCCAAACTCTCCTCTCGTCCAGGCTGCCACATAACATTTGGCAGAGTTCCATGTGCTATACAATAGCGCGTTATTGGTTTATCTGTTTTCAGTATAGTAGTGTGCACATGTCCATTCCAAACTCCGTAACAACTTCTTACATGTCTGGGTCTGTGTTTTTACCATCCCTGATTAAAACAGGTCATAATATATTCTGAAACAGAAAGTGAAAGGGGCCTGACCCAAGTGAAGCTGGCAGCTTCTGTGGCCCCAGCACTCTCTCTCCTGAGCTCCTAGGTATTCCCAGAGGCACCTGGCATTTTTATGCATTTTTAAATCCCTTCCCTTCAACTGCAATCCCTTGCAATGCCATTTAGTCTATCAGCTGACCCTAAGGCCAGCTTTCTCTGTCCGGCTTAGTGACAGGTGGACTAGGTGCAGTGGGATGTGGGGGCTGGGGCCACTCTCACCAGTTGCTATCAGATGAGGTCACTAAAGGAAGGAAGAGCTTCCCTCACCTGCTGTGTGTGACCTCGAGCGTGGGGTTGCTGACAGCTCCTGGAGGCGACGCTTTCTGTTTGAACCAGAACTTGCTTTGAACACAGAGGAAGGTGCATGTTCTCCACCAGTGACCAAGGAACCCATCTTTCTAAACCCTGTGCTTGGCTGTATTAGCCAAAGGCTTGTGTGGGAGTTACGACATGGAAGGAAGCCAGCTTTTTTTTCCAGTCCTGCACTGCTCATCATAGGCAGAGAGCCTGGCTGGTATGGACATGTATCAGGGAGTGAAATGAAAACAGCTGAGTCTGTTTTGTGCGGCATTTCCAGTGAAGGTCTGGTCAGGGCGACGAGAAGGATCCGGGTGATTATGTTATATAGTGGTCGTGCCTCAGAATTCAATCCTCCACACTAGTAAGGGAGGAAAAAAAATGCACGTTTATATATGTAACTTCCATGATTCCACATTTGAGCTGAATGCTGTTCTATTTGCCTACTAAGTTGGCATTGTATGATGTAAGGATAAATGGTAAAAATTTTAAAAAAAGATTAAAAATGTTGTTCCATTAGGAGGCATTTAAACGGAAAATAAAAATACCATATCGAGTCAAGAGAGAGAACACAGAAGAAAGGAAAAGTCTTTATATTTTAGTACATTTAATAGCTCATTTCCTCATGCTGCAAATTAAGTAGCCCACCCTGGTCAACAAAACCCTGGGCCCTGCTCACTCCTCAACAAGTCCCCAGCAGAGCTGAGTTTGAGTGGGGACCATGAGTCAGTGTCACGCACACAGCCCTGATCCTAGAGTTTCCCACGTGGTTCCCCTGACTCCGAGTTTACTTTCAATGAGTTAGGAGAAGAATTTTCAAAACACTCCCTGGACATCATGCTTGGTTGGAGTCAAAGCTTGTCAATTCTCCTTAAGAAGGAAAAAGAAGGCATCTAATTGTCTGGAAGCCATAGGGTACTCACAGCATGCATATTTATGAAAATAAAATTTCACACAACTTCAAGACATGATGAAAGGAAAAAAAATTATATAGATCTTCTACAAACCCTTTGGAAATTTCCAAGACAGAAGGTTTGGAGCATGCACTAACTAAAGGTGATTTAAATACTGAACGAGAAGATCACATCTCTATCTTAATACCTTACAAAGATTTCTCAGGAGTAGTAAGGCTGTGTGAGAGAGTAATTTTGGATGCGATTTTAAAAATAGATTCCTTCCCTTTTTAACACTAGAGGTCACTGTGCCACCACAGATGTGAAGTAAGCACCCAGGGGCAGGGA
Organism: Raphicerus campestris; assembly: GCA_006410735.1. Lineage (NCBI taxonomy): Eukaryota > Metazoa > Chordata > Mammalia > Artiodactyla > Bovidae > Raphicerus > Raphicerus campestris. The sequence goes on from SJYW01007917.1 coordinate 285,787, forward strand.
AGGTCAGCACAGCTAATCTGTATAAATTGCTGAACCGTGAGCCAAATTTGTACCTAATTATGAGTTGCTTTGATGCGGCCTCGCTCCTATTAAAAGTTTCCTCTTTCCCACAGCACTGTGGTGGCTGTGACATGTATATTTCAATCCCAGCCCTGCAATTTCCTAGTGAAAATGTCACATTTCAGGCAGTTTAATCTAGGACACGTCTCTCCTTACTCTCTAAACTTTTTGATGTTCATTTTTTAGTTGGAGAAGAGTACCTGTCCCTTTGATTTCAAACGCTGATAACTTGGTTTATATTACCTTTGGAAACCGAGGAAGAGATAGATTTAATACAGCTCTGGATATGGACCGGCAGATGGACCAAACTGTGTGGAAACAATGATCTAGAAATTTCAGTGTCTCATTCCTGTTTTGGAGATACACAAGACTAGCTACTAGTATACCACTACTAACTGGTATCTCATGGGAACAGTATTATTTGCATCTGAAGCGGCTGAGGCTGGGATCTGAAATTCAAATTGGCTTGTAGTTGTTCAGCTGCTAAGTCCTGTCTGATTCTTTGCCATCCCATGGATTGCAACATGCCAGGCTTCTCGGTCCTTCACTGTCTCCAGGAGTCTGCTCAAGCTCGTGTCCATTGAGTTGGTGATCCCATCCAACCATCTCATCCTCTGTTGTCCCCTTCTCCTTTTGGCCTCAGTCTTACCAGCATCAGGGTCTTTTCCAGTGTGTCTGCTCTTAGCCTCAGGTGGCAAAGTATTGGAGCTTTAGCATTAGTCCTTCCAATGAATATTCAGGGTTGATTTCCTTTAGGATGGACTGGTTGGATCTCCTTGGTCTCCAAGGGACTCTCAAAAGTGTTCTCCAACACCACAATTTGAAAGCATCGATTCTTTGGCACCCAGTCTTCTTTATGGTCCAACTCTCACATCTATACTTGACTACTGGAAAAACCCTAGCTTTGACTATATGGAACTTTGTCAGCAAAGTGATGTCTCTGCTTTTTTATATGCTCTCTAGGTTTGTCATAGCTTTTCTTCCAAGGAGCATGTGTATTTTAATTTGATGGCGGCAGTTACCATCTGCAGTGATTTTGGAGCCCCCCTAAAGTGAAATCTGACACTGTTTCTACATTTTCCCCATCTATTTCCCATGAAGTGATAGGACTGGATGCCTTGATCTTCATTTTTTGAATGTTGAGTTTTAAGCTAGCTTTTTTACTTTCCTCGTTCACTTTCATCAAGAAAGTCTTTAGTTTCTCTTCACTTTCTGCCATTGGAGTGATATCATCTGCATATCTGAGGTTGCTGATATTTCTCCCAGCAATCTTGATTTCAGTTTGTGATTCATCCAGCTCAGTATTTTGCATAATGTACTCTGCATATAAGTTAAATATGCAGGCCGATAATATATAGCCTTGACGTACTCCTTTCCCAATTTTGACTAGTTTCATGTCTGATTCTATTGCTTGTTATCTTACATACAGGTTTCTCAGTAGACATGTAAGGTGATCTGGTATTCCCATGTCTTTAAGAATTTTCCAGTTTGTTGTGATCCACACAGTCAAAGGCTTTAAAATAAGTGAATGAAGCAGAAGTCTTTCTGGAATTCTCTTGCTTTTTCTATGGTCCAATGAATATTGGAAATTTGATCTCTGGTTCCTCTGCCTTTTCTAAATCCAGCTTGTACATCTGGAAGGTCTTGATTCACATACTGTTGAAGCCTTGCTTGAAGGATTTTGATCATGACCTTGCTAGCATGTGAAATGAGTGCAGTTGTAATGTAGTTTGAATATTTTTTGACATTGCCTTTATTTCTGATTGGAATGAAAACTGACCTTTTCCAGTCCTGTGGCCACTGCTGAGTTTTCTAAATTTGCTGGCATATCGAGTGCAGCACTTTAATGGCATCATCTTTTAGGATTTGGAATAGCTCAGCTGGATTTCCATCACCTCCCCTAGCTTTGTTCATAGTAATGCTTCCTAAGGCCCACTTGACTTTACATTCCAGGATTTCTGAATATAGGTGAGTGATGACATCATCACGGTTGTCTGGGTCATTAAGACCATTTTTGTACAGTTCTGTGTATTCTTGCCATCTCTTAATCTTTTCTGCTTCGGTTAGGTCCTTGCTGTTTCTGTCCTTTATTGTGCCCATCTTTGTATGATATATTCCCTTGGTATCTCCAATTTTCTTGAAGAGATCTCTAGTCTTTCACATTCTATTGTTTTCCTCTGTTTCTTTGCATTGTTCACATAAGAAGACTTTCTTCTCTCTCCTTGCTATTGTCTGGAATTCTGCATTCAGTTGGGTATCTTTCCCTTTCTCTTTTGCCTTCTGCTTCTCTTCTTTTCTTAGCTAGTAAGGCCTTCTCAAACAACCATTTTGCCTTTTTGCATTTCTTTTCCTTGGGGATGATTTTGATCACCACCTCCTGTACAAAGTTATGAACCTCCGTCCATAGTTCTTTAGGCACTCTGTCTACCAGATCTAATCCCTTGAGTCTACTCATCACTTCTACTGTATAAATTAAAATCCCCATGTCAGCATCACTAGAAAATTTCGATTTTCTTTGCCTTGAACCTTTTCAGAGTAACTAACAGTATTTCTGATTTGGATTCTTAAGGTTTTGGATACTTGTCCTTGGGAGAAATATGTACAGTTTAGGCAAAAATCTGTGCATCGTATTAACACCATTTCTTCACTGGTGTTCTATCTGTGATTGATGAGACATATAAAGGACTTTGCAGGATCCTCATTTGGGGGGCTGGGGTTCCAAACTGGGTAGGCATCAAAGACGTCATCAAATACTAAACTTCACGAAGACTCATGGGGACAGTGGACATCTGTCACTCTGCAGTAGCTTCGTGAATTGCAGGTAGGACATCACAGGAGAGGCAGGCAATGCACAGGACAGACCTTAACCACGGGCAAGGAGACCCTCCTCCTGTGGACTGCACCACAGTCACATAATCGCCCTGAGCCCTCTGTGTGGCATCCAAGCCGGGATTAGATTTGTGTGTGTATTTCGCTTAGATTTAGAGCACTCAAGGTGGTTGAGATCATTATTTTCTGTAAGGAGATAACAAAAATACTCTATGGTCTCTTATCTCAGCACCTACCCGCCTGCCAACCATTGATTTCCTCTGTTGATTCTCAAGGTGCTGAATGGAGCCGATCAATTTCACAGCTTTGGTGCGACTCAAACATTCCCATAATCTATATTATCAGTGGGCTGCCTTCCTGATGTTCTCGTCTGACCTGGTCCCAGTGGCTTCTTGATCTGAAGAGTGAAATGAGGATTCGGGAGGTCTTTATGGGAGTGTGTCAGCTTTAGCGTCGCTGCTCTGGGAAGCTGGGGGCGGGGCTCCTCATCTCCTCCCCCTCTCCTAACGCTTTTACCGGAGTACATGCTTGCATCTCCCTGCTCGGATTTAAATTAAAAGCTCTAATTAGTCTCCTATTTTCTCGCAGACTGAGGAAAACAAAAACAAAAACAAACACCACACCACCAGTTAAGGAAGAACAGTTTAGAAAGCAGGTTTTTGCTTAATAAACAGTGATCAATCGAATCGATTAACCATGAGCACATTCCGGCGGAGTCTGTGGGTGGTGCTTGTTGTCGCTAATTGCAGTTCACGTGGGCCAGATTATTACAGACGATTTCCCAGCTCTCTGCAGTTAACAGGACTGGGGTGGGGGGCAGGAGTGCCTCTCTGTTGACAGCACTTTTTGGGCTGGGACTGTGCCTTGAGGGAGCCTTTGTTTCCAGCGTGTCTTTGCAATTTCTCTATCAATTGTGGCTACTTACTAAGCACTTGCAGGCATTTCTGGAAACTTCACATCTGTTTTTTGACTCATTCACGTAGTAATTAAATCATCTTGTGCTGGCTTTGGGGCTTTACAGAAACCTGAAGTGTTGGGAGCTGCCTGTGCATCAGAATTAGTACTGGGCAAGGCTTCTTACCATCCAGATTCTCTCTGTTGGAGAAAACCACAGCTAGAAGCTGGAGGTGAGCTTCCTGGCAGCTTTGGCAAACTAGCTGCCGCTGGGGAGATGCAGGTGATGGAGATGAAGGCGGTCTGTGCAGGAGGCCACCCGCCATCCTGCTGAAGCTGCTATCAGAGCCTGGAGCTGCAGCTGATGGATGCAGGCTGGAGCAGGAAGCACGGCTAGGTGCACCCAGGGGAGAGGCTTCTGTCTGTGGGTCGGAAGGGGAGACACCGAGGCGAGGACACCTGCCAGGTGGAGACCTTGCTGATGGTTCAGCTCTTGTGCAGCAGGCTTCTGAGAATTTCTGGGCTTAGTTTATCAAATGACCAAAAGTACAAAAGAGCAACATAGTGTATTCTGGGTGATTAGGCTTCAGTAAGACTTAGTGAGGAGTCCTGGGAGATGCGTGTGTTTGTGTAGGTCAGAATGCCTGCTGTGCCTCTGGCACTGTCCCTAGGGGAGTGGAAAGCTGCCAAGGACACGGATCACGGTCCTGCAGGCTCCTGATTCCTCAGGGCTGCTATATCTTACGCCCTCTGTGGTTCACCCACGCTCTCTCCGTGGGCTCCTAACCTACGGTGCTGAACTTTCACTGGGAGTCCCAATCGCCCGGCCCACAGGGTTCACTGGTCTAAGAGGACACCCAGGCATGGGTGAGTTTTACAAGATCCCTGGGTGACTCTAAAGCGCATCCTGGTTGGAGAACTGATAGAAACCAAGGAAGGACAGAATCCCACCTGGTAGGTGGTAAACCGTATACTTTTGGCTCTGAAATGCTTACTATCTGTGTGTTTACTTTTATTTTACTTAACATTTACCTGGGTAGTTCTAACATGACAATATCTAATCCTCTGGGAAGATCCTGCAGGTTGCCTAGCCTGACAGCCACTCCTTGCCTTGACCCCTCCTAGAACAGAAAGTGAGGAATGAGAGCGTCTTGCAGGGGGTGGCCATGTGACAGAGCTGGTCCACAGAATGCAAGGCAGAGTCCGCTAGCACGTGTTTCTGGGAAGCCTTTTTTTTCCTGTTAGAAGAGATGTAGAAGACCACCACCTCTTCCCTTTCTTCTTGCCTTCAGTGGAGATGTGGTGCCTGGAACACACGCAGCTATCTTGCATCCTTGAGGGTAAGACTAGGAGAAAGGGAGAGACCCTGGATTAAGCAAGTCAACCTCAGAAGTGATTTGCCTGTAAATGTTTTGTTGCAGGGGAAACGCAAGCCTATATTTTTAGACATTTCATGTATATATTTTCGGCTGTGCTGGACCTCCATTGCTGTGCACGGACTTTAGTTGCGTCAAGCTGGGGCTCCTCTTCAGTGTGGTGCTCAAGCTCAGTGTGGAGGCTGCTCTTGTTTGAGAGCCTGGGCTCTGGAGCATGTAGGCTTCAGCAGTTGTGGCTCAGCTCGTGGGCTTAGCTCCCCCAAGGCATGTGGAATCTTCCTGGACCAGGGGCTAAACCCATGTCCCCTGCACTGGCAGATGGATTCTTAGCCACTGGACTACCAAGGAAGTCTGAAAGCCTCTCTTTGTTTAAAGTACTAATAGGTTATCTGTTACTGATGCAAATGTTGCTTACCAAATATACTTAAAAAAATTTTTTTAATACTTTATTCTATTTTACAGTACTGTATTGGTTTTGCCATACATCGACATGAATCAGCCACAGGTGTACACGATCTCCCCATGCCGAAGCCCCCTCCCACCTCCCTCCCCATCCCACCTCCCCGGATCATCCCGTACACCAGCCCCAAGCATCCTATATCCTGCATTGAACATAGACTGGCGCTTCATTTCTTATATGATAGTATACATGTTTCAGTGCCATTCTCCCAAATCATCCCACCCT
>SJYW01007917.1:301439-325719 GCA_006410735.1 Raphicerus campestris
ATTCTTTTTAAGGGCTGAGTAATACTCCATTGTGTATATGTACCACAGCTTTCTTATCCAATCATCTGTTGATGGACATCTGGGTTGTTTCCATGTCCTGGCAATTATAAATAATGCTGCAATGAACATTGGGGTACATGTGTCTCTTTCAATTCGGGTTTCCTCGGTGTGTATGCCCAGCAGTGGGATTGCTGGGTCATAGGGCAGTTCTATTTGCAATTTTTTAAGGAATCTCCACACTGCCCTCCATAGTGGCTGTACTAGTTTGCATTCCCACCAACAGTGTAAGAGGGTTCCCTTTTCTCCACATCCTCTCCAGCACTTAAATAGAACATCATGGTGAGAAGCTGACTAGGAGAGAGCCAAGAAGAAAACCACATTTCTCTACAGGATCTACCACAAGCCAGGCAGTGGGCTCTCACTGGTGTTATCTGAGGCAGTATCAGAGGCATTGGTCTCATTATTACCATTTCAGTTGAGAAAACTGGAGTTGAATAATTGTCCCTAGTTCAAACAACCAGCGAAGGATCAATTACCAAATAAGAATCAAATCTCCAGTGAGTTTTATCTGTCTTTAGAGTGCTTATCCCTGTTGCTTGTCACAAGGAGATACTCAGTCCATCACTGCAGAGAAGGATAGTTAATCCAGAGAGACTGCTGCAGCCACGGGGAGATGTATTGTGTACAGGTGTATCACGTACAGGTGTGTCGCAGGTAGGCGTGTCGCATGTAGGCGTGTCGTGTACAGGTGTCTTGTACAGGCATGCCATGTACAGGCGTGCTGTGTACAGGTGTATCACGTATAGGTGTATCAAAAAGTGTAGGTGTGTCATGTATGGTGTATCATGAGTAGGTGATTGTGTGTAGGTGTGTAGCATTTAGGTATATCACGTGTAGGTGTGTAGGACTTCATAGAGAGTGTGCTGTGTGNACGTATAGGTGTATCAAAAAGTGTAGGTGTGTCATGTATGGTGTATCATGAGTAGGTGATTGTGTGTAGGTGTGTAGCATTTAGGTATATCACGTGTAGGTGTGTAGGACTTCATAGAGAGTGTGCTGTGTGCGGTACTCAGCCTTGAACCCTCATCTCCCGAGCACACGAAACAATGATGGGGCCAATATGCAGGACGGGCATCTTCCATCAGAGAGAGATGGACAGAGAGCAGGGAGGGAGGTAAAGCTCCAGGCAAGCTCTTTTTGAAGGGAACCTTGATTTTGGATGATAGAAAGATGGAAAATCCCCCAATGTGGGCCCTGAAATGAGAAGCAACAGTCCCACTCCAGGTCTGTGCCAAGAGCAAGGGATTTGTGTGCTTAATAGTGAGAGCTGGAGTGCTGATATCAGAAACTCACTGGCAATTGTACTGTTTAGCAGACACATTATAAAAATTCATGTGTTATAAATAGCGTGGACCCTCATCACTGATTGTGGGGTCCATCATTCCCTATTCACCCAGCAGAAAGTTAAAAACCCTTTATCTCCAGGCACTGCTATGCGTGGCCAGGTGGGCATGGACCAGAGGGGCTCTGAGAGGTGCCCACANGCTGGTAAAGAATCTGCCTGCAATGAGGGAGACCTGGGTTTGATCTCTGGATTGGGAAGATCCTCTGGAAAAGGAAAAGGCTACCCACTCCAGTCTTCTTGGATCTTCCTGGTGGCTCAGCTGGTAAAGAACCCACCTGCAATGCGGGAGATTTGGGTGCAATCCCTGGGCTGGGAAGATCTCCTGGAGAAGGGAAAGGCTACCCACACCAGTATTCTGGCCTAGAGAATTCCGTGGACTATATAGTCCATGGGGTCACAAAGAGTCGGACACGACTGAATAACTTTCACATAGTCTATTAACAATGTTCTGATAGTTTCAAGTGGACAGCAAAGGGATTCAGCCATGCATATACATGTATCTCCCAAGCCCCTTCTCATCCAGGCTGCCACAAATATTGAGCAGAGTTCCATGTGCCGTACAGGAAGTCCTTATTGATTATCTGTTTTAAATATAGTAGTTTGTACATTTCCATCCCCAATTCCCTAATTGTCCCCTCCCCCCTGCACCCATAAGTTTGTTTTCAACACTTGTGTCTGTTTCTGTTNGTACAGGAAGTCCTTATTGATTATCTGTTTTAAATATAGTAGTTTGTACATTTCCATCCCCAATTCCCTAATTGTCCCCTCCCCCCTGCACCCATAAGTTTGTTTTCAACACTTGTGTCTGTTTCTGTTCTGTCAATTGCATTTGTATCACTTCTTTTCAGTTTCTGCATATGAGGGATGCCATACACTTTCTCCTTCTCTGTCTGACGTACTTCACTCAGTGTGACAGTTTCTAGGAATGCCCATGTTGCTGCAGATGGCATCATTTCATTCTTTTCGATGGCTGAGCAACGTCCCATTGTATGTCTCTCCATTGTCTCTCCATTTCTCTGCCAGTGGTCGATGGACAGTTGGAGTGTTTCCGTGTCTCTGGTATTGTAAACAGTGCTGCAGTGAACATTAGCGTGCATGCACACTTTTGAGTCTTGTTTTTCTCTGGGTATATCCCCAGGAATAGGATTTCAGGGTCATACGGTAGCCCTATTTTTAGTTTGTTAAGCCACTGTTCTCTATAGTGGCTGTACCAATTACATTCCCACCAACAGTGGAGGAGGGAACAACTAGCAACCACTTTCTTAATACGAGACACAAGAAGTTAAACGACTTCTCCAGGGTCTCACACTCAGAAGGGATGGAGTCAAGATTCACACTGGCAGTCTGGCTCTGGAACCTGCATTTTAAGCCATGCAGCTCTAGTGTTTCTGAGGGAAACCACAAATAACATATGGTTTCCTTCTTCTGAAAATGTATGTACACATAACACGTATTTACAAATTCAGGACCTTGTCCCATATGCTGGTTTGCAGTGTGCTGTGTCATGTACCTTTACACATTGTTATTATAAGTAAAATTTTGATGTTGGTGTTCCGTCACTCAGTCGTGTCCAACTCATTGCCAACCCATGGAATGCAGCATGCCAGGCTTCACTGTTCTTCACCATCTCCCAGAGTTTGCTCTAACTCATGTCCATTGATCTTTTCCAGTGAGCTAGCTTTTCACATCAGGTGAACAAAGGTGACTGGAGCTTCAGCATCAGTCCTTCCAATGAATATCTAGGGTTGATTTCATTTAAGGATTGACTGCTTTGATCTCTCTGCAGCCCAAGGGACTCTCAAAAGTCTTCTCCAGCACCCTATGAAGGTGTACTGAAACATTTTAAAAATCAGTCTCCTTAAAGTTCAGGCATTTATGTTCTTTTCAAGTGTTGGTTCATTTTATAAATCTTGCTGAGATGAAAGCCAAATTTATACACACATCTCTGAGGAAACCCTTTGTTTCCTCTAGGTGAATTCCACAAGAAAAATTGTTGGGCAAAAAAGCATGAGCAGTTTTAATCATCTCAAAGTTTGCGTAGATTTAGTGATGTGATTTGTTTTGATCATCATGATGAAATAAATGGGCCAGTTTCTAGTTTGTAGTTGTGATTACAACTTGTTCTTGTCCCGACTGAATGATAAAAATGCATTTGACAGGTTGGAAACTGACAGTGTGGCTTGAAGGCACCCCTAATCCATGGTAACAGGCTGTCCTTCTGGACCCCTCACAGGGTGCTGTGTTGCGCCCCCCTTGCTTGTCTGCCGTCCCCTCTGGGCTGTCAGCAGGAGGAGAGTCAGTTCAGCAGGAGGTTGCTCAGGGCCACTGAGCATCCTCTCGTGACCAGTCACTCAGAGGCAGGCCCCTTGTCCTCACTTCCTCCCAGCACTGGTGCAGATCTGAACGCTCTGGGCCAGAAAGGGCCATCCAAGAAGCACTCTCTGCCTCTAGTTTGCCTGATGTGCTCACACTCAGCCTTCAAAACTCACCCCAGATGCCTTCTCATGGGATGGGAAACAGTTACGGCTGACAAGTGTGACGGCCTATCCAACCCTTGGAAACATCTTGAAAGCCGTATCCTTCACTGTGATCCCATTTTACAGATGAGGAAGCTGGGCCACTGAGACGAGCCCACACTTCTACCAACAGAAGACTTGGGATGTTTGAACCCATATGTGCTGAGTTCCCAAAGCTCCATTTTTCTCACTTCCAGCCTGTGGCTTTTAGGAATGAACTTCAGTGATTCTGGTTAGAGTTAAGCTTAGGGTTCAGCACTTGCCTGGACTCCTCTAGAGTTTGTGTGACCCAGCCCTGAGCCACCCAGAGAGCTGGGGCTGGATCTCCTGGCCGTACCTCCAGCCTCAAGCGACGGATCCAGATGTCCTTGGGGAGAGGAGGAAGCCCAGTGACCGCAGCAACACTCAGGTTGTTGCGTGTTCAGATGGACTCCCTCTGGTCGCACTTTAGCCTCTTCCATCTGTGGCAATAATCTTACCTTGCTTCTTAAAAAGGGGACTTTTGTTTTCTTTGTTGGAGTAGAATGGTGTCCACCGCATTGTCAGTTTCAAATAGGGAAATCCAAGGGTCCTCGTGTTTGAGCATTTGGCCACTTTCGAGCCCTTTCTGTGTGTGAGAACATGCTCTTGGTGTGGAGAATCCAGACAGGACAGAGGGAAGGCTTCTCCCTTGAGGGGCTCCCAATTTAGTGGAGACACACTTGGGCATAACTTGTGTGCCGCCCAGACCTGGACGATGGCTCTAGGGGCAAAACGGTCTGGGTGCGAGAAGAAGGCACTGTGATTCCAACAGAAGTTATCTCTACCAGAGGCAGAGTGACTGAGAGAAAGCTTCTGGGGAGGATGCTTTTTGAGAAAAGGGCCTTAACGAAAAATGTTAGAAAGCTGTCAGCAGGAATGTTTTCGTAGAGAACAAGCTGAAGGGTCATGTGCTCGCTCAGTCCTCAGTGTGTCCAACTCTCTGCGACCCTATGGACTGTAGCCCACCAGACTCTTCTGTCCATGGGGTTTCCCAGGCAAGAATACTGGAGTGGACTGCTGTTTCCTCCTCCAGGGGATGGATATACCCAACCCAGGGATCGAACCTGCATCTCCTGTGGCTTCTGCATCGGCAGGTGGATTCTTTACCACTAAGTCACCTGAGGGTCAGGAGAAAAGAAAAAGAGGAATGATTGGCAAGAAATTTATATCACAACTAAGCAACTGTAAAAAGTGGGCTCATTTTAGATCCTTTTTGTCCAATTAGTGAAAAAGAAAGTGAGGTAAATGGGAAATAGTAATAATAAAAAAAAAGATTGATTTCTCTCTCTCATGCTGGCAACATTTGCAAAGCTTGACATAATTTGTACTGATATTTTCCTATGAAATGTATCAGGACAATACTTCTTAAAATAATTATGCTCTTAGCAGTCCCATGCAGACTAGGAGCTGGGGTGCTGCACAGGAATCCGAGAACAGAGCCTCTGGGCTCTGAAGGCCCCAAGGGTCCCACTCCAGGGGAGGGGAGCAGCCGCTTCTGCAGTGGGGTTCCCAGAGGCTGGCAGGTGAAGGAGGAGAGATTGGGGATCTGCCCACATATGGTCTGTAAGCCCAGAAGCTGTTCTTAGAGTTACATGTGGAGGGAGAGGGATAAAACCCTACAGACAGTCAGCCTGGATGCTCCTCTCGGCCATGGGGATCCTGTCCCTGGGGCTGCCCCCAAAGTTCTGACGTCAGGAGCCCTTGCCAGGCGTGGGAAACAGGCAGAAGTCACAAGTGGAAGATGGTAACTCCCCTGCTTTCTCTATGCAGAGAGTGTAATTTTGTCTTTTAGTCTGCACTGTGAAATAGAATGTTATCTACAATTGAAAAGAAGTACAGACAATGAATTTTTTTTCTGAGTCCAATGGCAACAGCGCGTATGGAAGGATGATACCATTTCTAGTTCCAAGCTCTCAGCTTGGAGATGGCTTTTGGGGTCCTTCCCTTGTTCTGTTCCTGGATTGAAGCCAGAATACATGTGACACTGGGACCCTCTGAGGATCCTGACTCAGCCCTGATCCTGCAAAGGGCTCTGTCTGTGACATTGCCCTGCAACCCTGAGGTGTTCTAGGGTCAATAATTTGCAAATTAAAAAGGGTTTCCATTTTTAAGTTGTCTTTGCAGTAGTTTCAAAAGGAGATGCTGGAATCTTTCAGATCAAAAGGCTTCAAAAAGTGCCTGCTGTTTTCACACTACTGGCTTGACGGAGTCCACTGGGTTGGACTCAATAATTCAAGCTCTAAAAATTCCATTTCTATGTTGTATGTTTAAACATTACAAAGCTCTGTTGTAAATCACCGCCCTCCTGTGGCAACCTCCTCCATTGATGAGAAACTCTGGTTATAAATCAGGATCAAACCAGACATGGTGGGCCATCCCCCACCCCTCGCTTTTAAGAAAGTTTATGAGATGTTTTAATTATAAGAAATAGCGCTCCTTGTAGACATGTTAAACAATTAAGATATAATGAATTTGTAAAAACCAACTATAATCCTGCCAATCAAAAGCAGACCAACTGTTAATTCCATCTCTTTTGTAAAAACAGCATGGCTATTGTTATGCTGTTCTCTATGTTGAACAAACAAGGATGGACTGGCACCCATGTACGCTGGTGTGCTTTTACATTTTTTCCCCCAAGCCAATTTTAACAGCTCGGTGCCGCCACCACGTTTCACCTCAGGTAGGTGCAGAGACAATGCAGATTTTTCTTTCTCTGATGCTCTCACTTAAACTGTCTTAGTTACTATGGTTGTTGCTCAGCTACTCAGTCATGTTCAGCTCTTTGCAACCCCACAGACTGCAGCACACCAGGCTTCTCTGTCTTTCACTATCTCCCAGAGTTTGTTCAACTCATGACCATGGGGTCCGTGATGTCATCCAGCCATCTCCTCCTCTGTTGCCCTCTTCCCCTCCTGCCTTCAATCTTTCCTAACATCAGGATCTTTTCCAGTGAGTCGGCTCTTCACATCAGGTAGCCAAAGGATTGTAGCTTCAGCTTCAGCATCGGTCCTGCCAGTGAATAGTCAGAGTTGATTTCCTTTAGGATTGACTGGCTTGATCTCCTTGCAGTCCAAGGGACTCTCAAGAGTCTTCTCCAGCACCCCAGTCTGAAAGTATCAATGGTTGCTATGAGGAGAAGTAATCTTCAGGCAAGATCAAAGTGCAGTCATCTCTGGGGGTACACACTTGGGATGGAGTAACTCAGTCTTCAGTTTGAAAGCATGATGTCTGAGTCTGCTGGGGCTGCTCTAACATAATATCATACATGGTATGGCTTAACCAACAGATATTTATCTCCTCATACTCTGGAAACTGAGAAGTCCAAGATCGATTTGCTTTGGCCAATTTAGTTTCTGGCAAGAGCTCTCTTCCTGCCTTGCAGACTGCCACCTTCTCACCTTGTCCTGAAATGACAGTTCTCTGCTGTCACTTCTTAGAAGGACATTAAGCCTATCAGGTTAGCACCCCACCCTTAAGACTTCATTTAACCTTAATTACCTCCTAAAGGTTCTATCTCCAAATATAATCACATTGGGGTTTAGAGTTTCTACGTATGAATTTTGAGGGGACGATTCAGTCCATCCAGAATGCATCCTATCCTGTCCTGAAGGGTTGACAGGAGGGGACTCCACCACATGAGTCTTCAGCATCTTTCAGAATATGTCCTAAAGAAAAATCAAGGCACTTTTCTTTCTAGGTGACCTAAGTTAGAGAACCATAGCCCAGTGCTTCTCAACTGGTGGAAATTTTGCCCCTAAGGGTATTTGGCAAAGAGACATTTTTTGGTTGTCATGACTGGAGAGAAGAGTGCTCCTGAGTCTGGTGAACCTGCTAAATGACCTGTAATACACAGGACAGCTCTCCCTCCCCACAAAGAGGGAGCAAAGAATGATCAGGTCCCAGATGCCAAGAGTGCTCAAGCTAGGAAACCCTTCTTTCTTTATAGAAGGAAAAAGTAAAGATTTAGCACAGGGAGGAAAATGTTGAGAACCAACTTGCATTGATCGCCATGGACTTGTTCTGTGTTACATTCCTCATGGATTAATGAGAGCCATGTTCACTCAGCATGATGGATCTTTGAAGGGGGTGTCATCCCCATTTACAGAGAGGTTAAGTGACTTAGGCTCAGAGAGGTTAAGTGACTTGCCCAGAGTTGTACTAGTAACACAACCAAACAAAAACCTATCTTGTTTCAGAGCCCACACCATGTCCACTGGATGTTTCCTACAGGTGGTGGGACCTTGATCACTTCCTGAGAAAGTATGTTATATGAAAACCTCATTAATCCAGGATCTGAAAATTTGACCAGGCTGAGGCTAATGTTTCCTATCGCATCATCTACTGAGGAAAGATTGGCCCTGCGTAGATAAGTCATCTGGGGGCCATGGAGGACTCTTTCGGGGACTGCTATTTTTAAAGTGGTGGTTGTTGCTTAGCAGGACGTCGATGGCAACCGTGTCCTGTTACTCAGCTGTGTCACCTGGAAAGTGCTAGCGTCCCAGCACCCTGCCTTCACCTGAGTCTGCTGTTAATGCCTTCAACCCACATTTACTGAGCACCTGCTTTGTGGCTGCTGTGCCCTGGGGCCTGGGGATAATCCTAATATGACCCACTGGAAAGGTTCAGAGTCTACTTAAGGTGAGATGTAAGTTTCGAGACCCTGTGTCGGCATGGGTTGAGATGCGTGTATCACTTGGTAGGTGACAGGAGATGGCAGAGGGAACAGTGGGAGTTCCGTTGGAGGAATAAGCACAAGGAAAGCCTCCCTGAGGGATTGAAGCTGATCCGGGCTTTCTCCAGGGTGAGTGGAAGTTTATCAAGAGTGGCCCTGGGTAATAAGGGCACAGCTGATGGAGGAAGCAAAGGGGGTGAAAGCTTGCAACCAGAGATGGGGCTGTTCTTGGGGACAGTGAATATTTGTTCATAGACAGATATTTGAGCAATAACCTCAGATATGCAGATGATACCGCCCTTTTATGGCAGAAAGTGTAGAGCAATTAAAAAGCCTCTTGATGAAAGTGAAAGAGGAGAGTGAAAAAGTTGGCTTGAAGCTCAACATTCAGAAAATGAAGATCATGACATCTGGTCCCATCACTTCATGGGAAATAGATGGAGAAACTGGAAACAGCGTCAGGCTCCAAAATCACTGCAGATGGTGACTGCAGCCATGAAATTAAAAGACGCTTACTCCTTGGAAGTTATGACCAATCTAGATAGCATACTAAAAAGCAGAGACATTACTTTGCCAACAAAGGTCCATCTAGTCAAGGCTATGGTTTTTCCAGTGGTCATTTATGAATGTGAGAGTTGGACTGTGAAGAAGGCTGAGCGCCAAAGAATTGATGCTTTTGAACTGTGGTGTTGGAGAAGACTCTTGAGAGTCCCTTGGACTGCAAGGAGATCCAGCCAGTCCATTCTAAAGGAGATCAGCCCTGGGATTTCTTTGGAAGGAATGATGCTAAAGCTGAAACTCCAGTACTTTGTCCACCTCATGCAAAGAGTTGACTCATTGGAAAAGACTCTGATGCTGGGAGGGGTTGGGGGCAGGAGGAAAAGGGGATGACAGAGGATGAGATGGCTGGATGGCATCACTGACTCAATGGACATGAGTTTGAGTGAACTCCAGGAGTTGGTGATGGACAGGGAGGCCTGGCATGCTGCAATTCATGGGGTTGTAGAGTTGGACATGACTGAGTGGCTGAACTGAGCTGAACTGGGCACTGCACAGTGATGACTGTCACAGACAGGTAAGATTTGATCAGAGCAGGAATGCTACAAGAAAGAGAACAGGAGAGTCATAAGGTAGAGAGACATGGATATTAGAAGGTGGATGGAATTGCATTCAAGACCCATGTGGCCAAGTGACAAGTTATGTGACCAGCGCATTCCAGGGCTAGATTCTCCCCTTCCCGTGCCTCAAGCCGCTGCTCACACATTTTATTTGGGCAGTAGAGCCCATCTTCGTTGCTAACATTCCTGGGCAAAGGTCACCAGGGCCCAGGAAGGGTCATAGGGAAGGAGACAGCCCTCCTGCCTCTCAGTTTTCTGTGCTGACCATTTTGGAGAGGAGGGACCCATGCTGGTGTCAACCAGCCTCTCAAAGACTCCCTGAAGCTCCACCCTGGAGACAGGACATGCTGAGCTTCCCACCAGACACAGGCTGTCTCTCTGAATAAGGCGCCACTGGGAAAATTCCACTTTCTTCCTGGGGATGGTGCATATCTAGGGTCACAGTGATGTGAAGTCACTGAGAAGGTGCAGACCCACTCAGCACTGGTATTTCCCATGGGGTGAGCCTGGGAAGAGTTATCTTTTCATGGGGAAGACTCCTGGAGTAGGGAGGGGAGGAGGCTGGGTACCCACCTGGGCTGTGTCAGGAGGCAGGGCCATTAGAGTACCATCTTCAATATTCAGGGCTGCCTTGCCATGGCTGTATGCACTAGATGATCAGCTGGGTGAGGAGTGAGCAGAGTGAGAGAGCTAAGAAACCATTCGGGCGAGTGGGTTGGGAGGGCTGGGAACCCGGGAAGAGCCTCGTCCTAAGTCACGTCCCAGATCTTGGATTTCCCTGTGCACGCGATCAGGGGACACCCAAGAGTGTTGGGTGGTCAGTGACAAGGCCAGTTTGCACTTTAGAAAGGTTCTCTCTGGAGACAGTTGAGGAGGTGACTGGCTAGAAGAGGGGCAGGGATGATGTGACTGTCTCAGAGGTGATAAGGTTGGGACCGAGTAGAATCCAGGTATGCCCAAGTGGGATAAGCAAGTGGATGTTGGTTCTGTCATGAGATGGATAATTTGGAAATTTCCCAGGCTTGCTAGGGAAAGATCAGGAGTTGGGTTTTGAAGATGTTGGGTGTGGAGAGCCAGGTCAGCCTCTGGAAATTCAGGTCTGATGCTCTGGAGGCCTGTGACAGGGTAGATGACAGAGTGGGTGAGTTGTGGGTGGCGGGGCAGTGACACCCCAGACATGGGAAGAGTGACAGAAAGCAGAGGACAGAATCTGGGCAGATCCCAGCTTCTAACAAGCAGACAGAGGCAAGTGTTCCCCAGAGGTGACTGGCAAGGGGCAGCCCACAAGGCAGAGGGGGAGAGAGGGTGCAACCACCTTTGAGAAGAGTTTGTTCCTTTTCATGGCAAAATTGAAGCTTGGTGAGTTAGATGATTCCCTCTGGTCACCAGCTTTTCCGTGGAAGAGAAGGGAGGCCTTAGGGACAGATTCATCAACAAACCCCTCCATTTAGATTCATCAGGCATGCTTGCAAGAGCCATGTTTACAAGAGTGATGGATTTGCTTCTTTTTCACACCATATTACTATGTATTTTTCCGTTAGAAAAAATATAAACACAATGCAGAAAATTTGGACAATAAAAGAAAGGGAAAATTATCAACCATAATCCTTTTCTTTTAAACCAGTTGCTGTTTGTATTTTGGTATGACTTTTGTGATGAGGTTTCTTTTTTCTGATTTATAGTCCAAATTTCTAAACCTAGTATTGTAACCAATGGTTCAGATTTTGCACAGTCTCCATAATCATCCTTCTTTAATGGTCACATAACAATCCATCCTGTGAATGTGCCACTTAAATGAACATTATTCCAATTTTGAACACTTAGATTATTTTCCTTTTTGTCACGGCTGTTTTGGGTAATATTATTGCACTGTATTGAACACTTCTCTGAATTAAAGATTATTTCCTCATGAAAGTTTCACAGTCACTATTTTTATTGTTCTTAATACATATTGCCAAATTGCTTCATGAGAGGGCTGTACAAGTAATTATCCAGCAAATGTGTGACTGAAGATGTTTATTTTTTAATTCTGGATTTCTTCATGGGAATCACTCAGCTCAGTGAGATGGGAGTCAGAGGCAAGAATGCCACTTCTGGGCTGCAAAGTGGCTTCAGGGCAACATTTAAAGCAAGTTGGTATTGAGACAAGCCCAATTTGATCTTTCAGCCCAAACTTCACTGATGGGTGGCAGAATTTGCAAAGGTATAGGAGAGGTCAAAAGGGGGGCCTGGGTAGGATTTGGGGGGGTGGGTGAACNAGATGGAGAAACTGGAAACAGCGTCAGGCTCCAAAATCACTGCAGATGGTGACTGCAGCCATGAAATTAAAAGACGCTTACTCCTTGGAAGTTATGACCAATCTAGATAGCATACTAAAAAGCAGAGACATTACTTTGCCAACAAAGGTCCATCTAGTCAAGGCTATGGTTTTTCCAGTGGTCATTTATGAATGTGAGAGTTGGACTGTGAAGAAGGCTGAGCGCCAAAGAATTGATGCTTTTGAACTGTGGTGTTGGAGAAGACTCTTGAGAGTCCCTTGGACTGCAAGGAGATCCAGCCAGTCCATTCTAAAGGAGATCAGCCCTGGGATTTCTTTGGAAGGAATGATGCTAAAGCTGAAACTCCAGTACTTTGTCCACCTCATGCAAAGAGTTGACTCATTGGAAAAGACTCTGATGCTGGGAGGGGTTGGGGGCAGGAGGAAAAGGGGATGACAGAGGATGAGATGGCTGGATGGCATCACTGACTCAATGGACATGAGTTTGAGTGAACTCCAGGAGTTGGTGATGGACAGGGAGGCCTGGCATGCTGCAATTCATGGGGTTGTAGAGTTGGACATGACTGAGTGGCTGAACTGAGCTGAACTGGGCACTGCACAGTGATGACTGTCACAGACAGGTAAGATTTGATCAGAGCAGGAATGCTACAAGAAAGAGAACAGGAGAGTCATAAGGTAGAGAGACATGGATATTAGAAGGTGGATGGAATTGCATTCAAGACCCATGTGGCCAAGTGACAAGTTATGTGACCAGCGCATTCCAGGGCTAGATTCTCCCCTTCCCGTGCCTCAAGCCGCTGCTCACACATTTTATTTGGGCAGTAGAGCCCATCTTCGTTGCTAACATTCCTGGGCAAAGGTCACCAGGGCCCAGGAAGGGTCATAGGGAAGGAGACAGCCCTCCTGCCTCTCAGTTTTCTGTGCTGACCATTTTGGAGAGGAGGGACCCATGCTGGTGTCAACCAGCCTCTCAAAGACTCCCTGAAGCTCCACCCTGGAGACAGGACATGCTGAGCTTCCCACCAGACACAGGCTGTCTCTCTGAATAAGGCGCCACTGGGAAAATTCCACTTTCTTCCTGGGGATGGTGCATATCTAGGGTCACAGTGATGTGAAGTCACTGAGAAGGTGCAGACCCACTCAGCACTGGTATTTCCCATGGGGTGAGCCTGGGAAGAGTTATCTTTTCATGGGGAAGACTCCTGGAGTAGGGAGGGGAGGAGGCTGGGTACCCACCTGGGCTGTGTCAGGAGGCAGGGCCATTAGAGTACCATCTTCAATATTCAGGGCTGCCTTGCCATGGCTGTATGCACTAGATGATCAGCTGGGTGAGGAGTGAGCAGAGTGAGAGAGCTAAGAAACCATTCGGGCGAGTGGGTTGGGAGGGCTGGGAACCCGGGAAGAGCCTCGTCCTAAGTCACGTCCCAGATCTTGGATTTCCCTGTGCACGCGATCAGGGGACACCCAAGAGTGTTGGGTGGTCAGTGACAAGGCCAGTTTGCACTTTAGAAAGGTTCTCTCTGGAGACAGTTGAGGAGGTGACTGGCTAGAAGAGGGGCAGGGATGATGTGACTGTCTCAGAGGTGATAAGGTTGGGACCGAGTAGAATCCAGGTATGCCCAAGTGGGATAAGCAAGTGGATGTTGGTTCTGTCATGAGATGGATAATTTGGAAATTTCCCAGGCTTGCTAGGGAAAGATCAGGAGTTGGGTTTTGAAGATGTTGGGTGTGGAGAGCCAGGTCAGCCTCTGGAAATTCAGGTCTGATGCTCTGGAGGCCTGTGACAGGGTAGATGACAGAGTGGGTGAGTTGTGGGTGGCGGGGCAGTGACACCCCAGACATGGGAAGAGTGACAGAAAGCAGAGGACAGAATCTGGGCAGATCCCAGCTTCTAACAAGCAGACAGAGGCAAGTGTTCCCCAGAGGTGACTGGCAAGGGGCAGCCCACAAGGCAGAGGGGGAGAGAGGGTGCAACCACCTTTGAGAAGAGTTTGTTCCTTTTCATGGCAAAATTGAAGCTTGGTGAGTTAGATGATTCCCTCTGGTCACCAGCTTTTCCGTGGAAGAGAAGGGAGGCCTTAGGGACAGATTCATCAACAAACCCCTCCATTTAGATTCATCAGGCATACTTGCAAGAGCCATGTTTACAAGAGTGATGGATTTGCTTCTTTTTCACACCATATTACTATGTATTTTTCCGTTAGAAAAAATATAAACACAATGCAGAAAATTTGGACAATAAAAGAAAGGGAAAATTATCAACCATAATCCTTTTCTTTTAAACCAGTTGCTGTTTGTATTTTGGTATGACTTTTGTGATGAGGTTTCTTTTTTCTGATTTATAGTCCAAATTTCTAAACCTAGTATTGTAACCAATGGTTCAGATTTTGCACAGTCTCCATAATCATCCTTCTTTAATGGTCACATAACAATCCATCCTGTGAATGTGCCACTTAAATGAACATTATTCCAATTTTGAACACTTAGATTATTTTCCTTTTTGTCACGGCTGTTTTGGGTAATATTATTGCACTGTATTGAACACTTCTCTGAATTAAAGATTATTTCCTCATGAAAGTTTCACAGTCACTATTTTTATTGTTCTTAATACATATTGCCAAATTGCTTCATGAGAGGGCTGTACAAGTAATTATCCAGCAAATGTGTGACTGAAGATGTTTATTTTTTAATTCTGGATTTCTTCATGGGAATCACTCAGCTCAGTGAGATGGGAGTCAGAGGCAAGAATGCCACTTCTGGGCTGCAAAGTGGCTTCAGGGCAACATTTAAAGCAAGTTGGTATTGAGACAAGCCCAATTTGATCTTTCAGCCCAAACTTCACTGATGGGTGGCAGAATTTGCAAAGGTATAGGAGAGGTCAAAAGGGGGGCCTGGGTAGGATTTGGGGGGGTGGGTGAACAGGAGGAAGTAAGTGTAGGAAGAAATCCCGATGGTGTGTAACCAACAAGAAGGCGCGAGAGGGTGAGGTAGGCAGGAAGCAGACACGTGGGACCCCTCAAAGTCACCTTTGCCCATTTTTAAACTCCTCAGAGGACTCACCACTGGAAACTGGACCCTTTGTATTCTTGGGGGACTCTCTGAGACTAGCTGAGGATCCCGCCACATCCTCTCGGGAGCCATGAATTTTGAAGGCACCTCTCACACTCTGCCTAGTGGCAGGTAGAGAGTGGGACCCTGCCAGCCCTGTGCATGGCTCTTGGGAGGGCTGAGCCTGGCCACTGCTAATGAGCTCCATGCTAGCATCTTAGATATCAGGGCTGTGCGCACATGGCCAGCTGAAGGGGGCTAAATGCCACTCCTCTGTGTGCATGTTCTCTTTTCTTTGGCCTCTTAGAGACCCTTGGAAAGATAATAGTAATAGAAGAGAGTTAAAGTGATGGGAAGGGGTTGTACCCAGGTTTCAGTTGAGATGCTGTATCAGCAAGACCTAAATCCTGCATCACCTGGGAGAGAATGGGTGGTAACTTTTTGGTCCTGTCACCTTCCCTGATCCACCAAGCAGGTATTAGTGGGTGGGAATTGCTTTCAGGTCCAACTTGCCTTCTGTGTGTTTTTAAATCCCCAAAGGTTCAGAGAAGCCCTCTGCATTCCCAGTGGAGGGAAGGAAAAAGCACCGCACAGTTGCCGCTTCCTCGAGAAGCCTTAAGACGACAAAGCGCTCATTAATAGAAGAAATATACTGAGGCAGACACCTTTATTATTGTTTAGTCTTTTGACAGGGCTGGAAGGAAAAGAGTTATGTGATGGAGGCGTGGGGGGCAGCCCTCCCTCCGTTTAACTTGCTGTGTGCTACAATCAGGTGTAATTACCTGTAAGTGTAATCACAGAGGAGACAAATGGCATTTGAAGCTGTGGTCTTAAAGAGGCGAGTTAATTTCCGACTTTGACCAGAACTATGTTAATTAGCCTCATGCTCCTTCTTTCTCTGAATGCAGGTTTCTTGCACTGAGCGTGGCCTGCCTCTCCTGCCCCTTTGAGTAATGAAAGGACATTGTGTGCCAGCCGAATTGGGGCCGCCGTATTAATAAGGCTACCTTCTTGTCCATTTGTCATCAATTAAAGGTGCGCTAGTTTGTAAAGTAACCCCACCTTCGGCCCGGCCGCCCAGAACTGCTCCTCATTTATTTTCTGCCTGGTTTTGGTTGGAGTTAGACCCACCTTGCAGCTCAGAGGTGACAGCTAGGATGAAAAAGTACACTAATTGAGACATCTCGAGGGAGAAATATAAGAAAACTGAAACGGTAATTAGAATGAGAGGATTTCAAGCTGGGTGAGGAAAATCGAATAGAAGTGCATATCAGGGGCTGTTACAAATGGGGATGGGAGTACTTGGAGGGGGGAAAAGAGAGAGGTGGAGCTCAGAGTCGAGTGTAGTCTTTTAACACTCCAGGGAGAGAGCGGGGAGTAAAGAAATGTCCTGGGTCAGGGGCAGAGGCGTTTAGGAAGGGCTGCCTGGCACGCAGGATGGAAGACAAAGCAAGTAGGAAAACCCACCAGCACCTCTCCAGGTTTTACATGGGCACTGACATTCTGGACAGAGGGAAACGCTGCCTCTCTGGTAGGGAACATGGCTCTGAAATTAAAATACGATTTCAAGTGCTCCCAACTGTTGTGTGGGCAATAGTGGTGAAAGCAGCTTCAGGGACATTTCCTGTGATTTGGAAGTGAGAGGTTTCCTAGGCTTCTGTCTTGAGCATCTGCACTTAGATGCCGTTAAAGTTGGGAGGTCTGCATAGGATTTGGAGGACGTAACGATGAGGCTCAAGAGTAGCAAAGACAGACATTTCCCTCCATGTCACGTCGTCTTGCAAAAGTTGAGTGGGGACACATTTTTTTGGTTCAGAGATTTGAATTCCAATTGATCATTTTCTTCCTGAAATATTAATTCCCAGAAAGTGAAAGTGAAACTCACTCAGTCGTGTCCGACTCTTTGCGACCCCATGGACTATAGCCTGTCAGGCTCCTTTGTCCATGGAATTCTCCATGCAAGAATACTGGAGTGGGTAGCCTTTCCCTTCTCCAGGGGATCTTCCCAATGCAGGAATTGAACACAGGTCTCATGCAGTGAAGGTAGATTCTTTACCATCTGAGTCACCAGGGAAGCCAGATGCAAATGGACCATCTTAAGAAATGATCCTCGTGTGAAGATAGTTTTGAGTGGCTGGTTCCAATGCTAGCCTAATAGACTGAAAGCCCCAATCAATGCCTGCTGCTAAGTCGCTTCAGTCGTGTTTGACCCTCTGTGACCCCATAGATGGCAGCCCACAGTCCCTGGGATTCTCCAGGCAAGAACACTGGAGGGGGGTTGCCATTTCCATCTCCAATGTATGACAGTGAAAAGTGAAAGTGAAGTTGCTCAGTCGTGTCTGACTCTTAGCGACCCCATGGACTGCAGCCCACCAGGCTCCTCCATCCATGGGATTTTCCAGGCAAGAGTACTGGAGTAGGGTGCCATTGCCTTCTCCTACCAGATGCATAAGCTCAGAGAACACAGCAGGGGGAATTTGGCCCAGCGTTCTCATCTAGCCAATAAAGCCTTGAAGCCCAGGATGGAGTTCCATGGAAATACGTGAACCGCCCCTCCCCCAGCTCCCACCCCAGGCTGGAAAAGAGAGAAACTGTCTCATGGCCCAGCCCACACGGGGAACCTTGTCGAGTGTCTTGGAGACTCAGGTTGGACATTTTCAGCAACAGGAGCCTCGGGAGGCGTTGTTCGTCGTCACACCCCTGCACTTCTCTCTACCGAGTAGATGACCTGCATTGTCATATGCATGCTTCAGATGCATGAGAAAAGTGGCTGTGACTTTCCCGCCTTGTGTCCAGCCTATGTGGGCTTCGCTCCTTTACCATTCTTGGGAGAGCATAGCTTTGAGCTCCCCAGTTTCACCATTATCTTGGTGTAACTCCCAACCTAAACACTGGTGTGTGACCTGTCTGGCACAGAAAGGGTCTATCACCTCTTTTGTCACAGAACACATCCCTCTTTTAATGCATTCTAAGAGCATCTTGATTTCTTTGCCAAGTATATCACACTAAACATCATTATCAATTTCTTTCTTTTGCTGCACTGAGTCTTAGCTGTGGCATGTCCAATCTTTGATCTTTGTTGCAGCATGAAGGATCTTTAGTCTGTGCCCTTTAAGTTGAGTCCTGTGACGTGCTGGGAACTGGGAATAGTGAGATGAGCAAGACAAACATGCCCCCTCCTGCACAGAGTTCGCAGTGAGGTGAGGAAGACCAGGTGGGTGCAGGAACTGGTCATGTGGGTTAAGAGAGGTCTGGGCAGTGATGGGATTACGGGGCATGGGCTTGGATCAGGGTCAGTGGAGGTGGACACCCCCTGAGGAACAGATGTTCCAGCTGAGACCTGGAGGCAGTGCAGGGCTGCCCCTCGGGTGAAGAGGGAAGGTAATGAGGTGTGGCAGGTGTTCCTGGAGGGGGACAGCATGTGCAAAGGCCCAGAGGTGATGAAGGGTGGGGTGTGCTGCATGAATCGTCCTGGGAAAAAGTGACTGGACCAAAAGGAGAGGGAGCTAGGATGAGGGCGAGTCCAGAGCCAGCCTGGCCCTGGGAGGGCCTGGAGTTCAGACAAGGGTTCTGCCTCCTGCCAAGGCTGAGGAGGCCCTTATAAACAGGAAGACACACAATTAGACCTTCAGTTCACTTACATGAGAAACCCTTGAGCCTTTTTCATATGTCCTCCTGGGAGAGCCCATTCCTTCCCCCATTTCCCTCCTTAAGGAGAGTGTTTTCCTCCTTCGGATTGTGTCCTGGTTCTTTACATTCCCATGAAGAGCTTCATATTCATCCATATTTTAGACTCTATGCAGTCATGAACATCTGTATGGACATTTATTTTTGGATTTTGGTTCTGTTCCCTTCATATATTTCCTCTCCCTCCCAGTTCGGTTCAATTTTGCTAAGCAAAATTTCCTCTGGCTGATTCAGGTCAATGAGGATTTTGAAGCAGGTAGAGCCCCGTGACAGTGCGCTGTCTTCTGGACTGATGTAGATTCATTCATGGGCACAAGCTGGGTCCCCACTGAAACGTCCCTTGAATTCGCCCGACGCCTTCCGCTTTCCGTCATCTGTGAGGGTGCAGGGGGAGCGAGGGCCACTGGGCACAGAGCCCCCAGGGCCATCACCACAGTGTGGGGATCTCACCTGCAACTACTGAGCCCCCCTCACAGACCTTTTCCTGAGGGGTTNTCCGCTTTCCGTCATCTGTGAGGGTGCAGGGGGAGCGAGGGCCACTGGGCACAGAGCCCCCAGGGCCATCACCACAGTGTGGGGATCTCACCTGCAACTACTGAGCCCCACTCACAGACCTTTTCCTGAGGGGCTTATGAGAAAGGTTAATTCCCATAAACCCTGTCTTTATCTTGGCTGTGAAAGCAAGGGCCAGGTGACAGCCCTGCGGTCACCATCAGGAAAGTGAAGGGACCCTTCACTGGGAGTGACTTTGAAACCTACAAAACATCCAGAGGCCAGAGTTTGACTTCCCTTCCAAATATTTTTAGAAGAGATTGTTAAACACACTGACTCAGTTGTCAGATGACCCAAATGTTTATTTTTGTTTACGCCTGAGGCAATTTATTGTTGATGTTGCTAAGTCGTGTCCAACTCTGTGACTCCATGGACTGCAGCATGCCAGGCTTCCTTGTCCTTCACTATCTCTTGGAGCTTGTTCAGCTCATGTCTACTGAGTTAGTGATGCCATCCAACAGACTCATCCTCTGTTGCCCTCTCCTCCTCCTGCCTTCAACCTTTCCTTGATGCGAAACAATTTGGGGCTGTCTAATTATTATTCCACCTAGCAAGTACTGTGGCCCTGAGTGCCGACTGGGCTGGTTCTGTCATTGACCCTGGGTCCCAGTCGAGTTCCCGTCCTCACTGGGCCTCCAGAACTGTCCTGGTGGCGCTGAGAACACTGGCTTTTTGTTCGCCTGGTGGATATGTCTGCTAGGCTGCTTTGGGCCTTGTGTTGCCACCCCTTTCTCTGCAGCTCTGAGTTCGCATGAATGTTGCTTTCTTGGTGTTTTCTGCGCCCAGATTAGGGGATCCTTAGTCTCTCCACCCATAGTTATATAGCAGTTGTCCTCAGACTCAAGGTGTCAGAAGATATTCCTTAAACATGTGGTGTCTTGCTTCCCTCAGGGTGTACTTCCTGCCAATACCTGTTGGTTGCTCATCGTGTCTGACTCTGTGCGACCCCATGAACTGTAGCCCGCCAGGCTCCCCTGTCCATGGGAGTCTCCAGGCAAGAGTATTGGAGTGGTTTGCCATGCCCTTCTCCAGGGGATCTTCCTGACCCAGGGATTGAACCTGGGTGTCTTGCATTGCAGGCACATTCTTTACCCTCTGAGCCACCAGGGAAGACTAATACCTGTCCTGGCTCCTGTCATCAGCTTGAAGGGCTCACTCTGGGAGCTCTGCTAGAGCGCCAGAAGGCCTTTTGCCTAGACTGAGTCCCGGCTCCCTCCCAGGACATGCACGCTCCCCTTGGCAAGTCTGGCCAAAGCACCTGCACTGTTGCAATGTCATGGCCTCAGTCACCTCCCTCCACTGACTTCTGATACTTTGTCCGTGGCATCAGAAGATGGCTCTTTTACCCTTTTGTGCTTGCTTCAAGTGCACAACCCTTTTCTGAATTGCAACTGCCAATTAGCGTGCCTTCCTGTTAATAACCATAGTAATGGCACAATGGATGTCACGGATGAGGCAGAAACAGTTATCAAGGCAGCATATTTGAGTGAGAATGGGTAATTTTATAAAGCCACAAAGACATGACTTTATGAAGGTTGAAAATTCAAAGCAAGCACCACTTGGATGGCATGGCATTGAATTAGCTAATTACAGTGTTTTATATCTGTGTTTGATCATTATTTAAAAAAAGTTTCTCCCTTCTCCCCAACACACACACAAAAGCAGACAAAATCCTATCAAACAAGTTTCTCTTTGAATTTAAAATTACTCTTGGGGCTGGGAGGTTTCTGAATCACAAATGAAAATTTGGACATCAAAGAGATTTTCCTCCTTCTTCTAAGGGAAGAAGAGCTTTTTGTTACCAACTATATAAGAAGAGGGGGAAAAAAAGATATAGATTTGAAAGTAAATTTTCATCAAGGTAATGAGAGAGTGGAGAACACTTCTTATGTGTAGACAAATTTGAATGTTGCTTTAATGGGATAAAATGTGGCGTAAGATAGAGACTGAGGCGAGAATAGCATTTAACATGTACATTACCATATGCAAAATAGATGCCAGAGCCAGAGTTCAGTGCTTGAAGCAGG
Organism: Raphicerus campestris; assembly: GCA_006410735.1. Lineage (NCBI taxonomy): Eukaryota > Metazoa > Chordata > Mammalia > Artiodactyla > Bovidae > Raphicerus > Raphicerus campestris. Next base: position 322,764 of record SJYW01007917.1, read on the forward strand.
GCACCCAAAGCCGGTGCTCTGGGACAACCCAGAGGGACAGCCTGCGGAGGTGGAGGGGGGTTCAGGGTCCGGGGGTACACGTGTACCTGTGGCCGATTCATGTTGATATATGGCAAAAACCAGCACAATACTGTAAAGTGATTAGAGTTGTGTTCTGGCCCTCCCAACCTCCAGACGCAGGCTGGTCACGGCACCTGTCAGAATCCACACTCCTAAAACCAGCAGAGGGGCTTCTGTGCAAGACAGAGAAGAGTGCTCCTGCCTGGGAGTCTCCATACTGCTGTCCTGGGAAACACCTCCAACAGTCACTTGCTGTGCAACTGTGTGTGGGATTCCCAGGTGGCATTAGTGGTAAAGAACCCATCTGCTAATGCAGGGGATGTGAGAGATGCTGGTTCGATCCCTAGGTTGGGAAGATCCCCTGGAGAAGGAAATGGAAACTCATTCCAATATTCATGCCTGGAAAATCCCATGGACAGGGGAACTTGGCAGGCTACAGTCCATGGGGTCGCAAAGCATCGGACACGACTGAAGTGTCTTAGCACATATATGTGTGTGTGTGTTATGTATTTGTGTGTGTGTGTATTTCAAAGAAGAGTAAAATGTAAATACTACATTGGGTTTTTTCCTTTTAATTTCTTAATTGGAATTTGTTTTTCACTGGAAAGGGAAGAAAATTATATATATATATATATATAAAACAAAAAACCCCATGCAGGACTTACATTTTAATGCTCTTTGAATTTCTGAGGTCATTTAAAAAGAGAGATGATATGGGATGGGAGGTGGGAGGGGGATTCAGGATTGGGAACTCATGTACACCCGTGGCAGATTCATGTCAATGTATGGCAAAACCAATACAGTATTGTAAAGCAAAATAAAGTAAAGATAAAAATTAAAAAAAATCAAATGAAAAAAATAAAATAAAAATATGGTCTGGCTTTTCTCACGAGAATATGTTGCTTACTAAGTTAAATAGACTAGAATAGTTTAGTCAGGCAAAGTTTCCCATTTAGTGATTGATTTTCATTTTCTTAGATTATAAATTAAATTTTACGAGACATCAGCATAGTTTTGGGCAGAAGTCTCCACCAAAGTGGAAGGCTAATAACAAAGATGTAGTGATAAACGGCTGGAGTGGGCACGTCCCCTGGGCCGGGCTCCACTGCATCGGTGACAGGACACAGGGGGAGCCCGGGGCAGTCCAGCTTAGGGTCCACCGGCCTTGGCTCTTTCTCCATCTCCCTTACTAGGAGGGAAGGAGAGGAAGGAGGGAGGGTGGGAGGAATGATACGGCTTCTGCTTCTCGCAGCCCCGTTTCCATTTCCTCCCTCTCTTGAGCTTCCTCCTTGTGGCCACAAGGGGGCAGGTGGGGCTGGAGGAGGACTACCCTCCCCGGTTTTCAGGTAGAGATGCTGCCTGAGTAATGCAGGTCTGAGCCACAGACTTCCAACCGCTTCGAGCCTAGGCGCCAGGACGCCGTTTACCTTTAGTGGATGTGCTGCTGCTGCTGCTGCTAAGTCACTTCAGTCGTGTCCGACTCTGTGCGACCCCATAGACGGCAGCCCACCAGGCTCAGCTGTCCCTGGGATTCTCCAGGCAAGAACACTGGAGGGGGTTGCCATTTCCTTCTCCAACGCATGAAAGTGAAAAGTGAAAGGGAAGTTGCTCAGTGGTGTCTGACTCTTGGCGACCCCATGGACTGCAGTCCACCAGGCCCCTCCGTCATGGGATTTTCCAGGCAAGAGGACTGGAGTGGGGTGCCACTGATGCTCCCTGAGGAGGTCAGCTCCAGGTCTGCGCCACAGATTTCCAACTTCTTGGAGCCTAGGGGGCAGAAAGCCATTTAACTTTAGTGTATAGAGCTCCAGCCAAATAGAATCAGTTGTTCTAGCAGAAAGTCAGTCAGTCCGAAGTGTGTACAGTTCAGCTCAGTTCATCTGCTCAGTTAGTTCCCACTCTTTGCGACCCCATGGACTGCAGCATGCCAGGCTTCCCTGTCCATCACCAGCTCCCAGAGTCCACCCAAACCCATGTCCATTGAGTCGGTGATGCCATCCAACCATCTCATCCTCTGTTGTTCCCTTCTCCTCCAGCCTTCAATCTTTCCCAGCATCAGGGTCTTTTCCAATGGGCTGGTTCTTCGCATCAGGTGGCCAAAGTACTGGAGTTTCAGCCTCAGCCTCAGTCCTTACAATGAATATTCAGGAGTGATTTCCTTTAGGATTGACTAGTTGGCTCTCCCTGCAGTCCAAGGGACTCTCAAGAATCTTCTCCAACACTGCAGTTCAAAAGCATCAGTTCTTCGGTGTTCAGCTTTCTTTATGGTCCAACTCTCACATACAGGCACTCTACTACTTCCTTTACTACTGATGGCAAAGGGTATTTTTCTTTTCTATAATGAAAAGAGCATAATGAGTTATAAATTTCCTTCTGTTATATATTTTGAACTGGATCTGAGATTGAGTTTTGCTGTTGCTATCTTTTATTTAAATTAATTTTTATTGGAATATAGTTGATAGGCAAAGTGTTCGTTTCTGCTGTACAGCAAAGTGAATCAGTTATATATACACATATATCCACTCTTTTGTGAGATTCTATTCCCATGTAGGTCATTGCAGAATATTGAATAAAGCTCCCTGTGCTGTGTAGTATGTTCTTACTAGTTATCTATTTTCTATTTAGTAGTGTATTGATGTCAGTCCCAGTCTCCCAGTTTATCCCTCCTTCCCATTCACCCTTGGTAACCCTAAGTTTGTTTTCTACATCTGTAACTCTATTTCTGTTTTGTAAATAGGTTCATTTATACCATTATTTTTCAGATTGTACCTATGAGTGATATCCTATGATATTTGTCTTTCTCCATCTGACTTACTTCATTCTGTGTGGCAATCTCTAGGCCTGTCTGTGTCACTGCAAATGGCATTATTTTGTTCTTTTTTTTTTTTTTTTTTTT
>SJYW01007917.1:336655-371837 GCA_006410735.1 Raphicerus campestris
ACTTAGGGTTTCCCAGGTAGCACTGCAGTAAAAGAATCTGTCTGCTAATGCAGGAGACACAAGAGACATGGTTTGATCCCTGGGTTGGGAAGATGTTCTGGAGAAGGAAATGGCAACCAACTATTCCAGTATTCTTGCCTGGAAAATTCCATGGACAGAAGACCCTGGTAGGCTACAGTCCATGGGGTCGCAGAGCCAGGCGTGATTGAGCATGTAATCCTTTCTATCAGTGTAAGGTCCCAACCGTAATACTGTTTCTTGCCCTTCCTAGGGTAGAGGGCTTGACTCTACCATTCCTCCAGCAGCAAGGGAATTTTGCCTGTACTTTGGAAAGAGTTTTCTATCTTTTCTCCCAAAGCAGAAAATCTTGCTTCTATTTATCTCCCAGAACTATGGATCTTGGTCTGTGCACTTGTGAGTCAAGGGCCTTACGCCCCTTTCCCAGTGGCTGAGGTTTTTTATTCACAGGAGGGGAAGATGTGAGAATGAAGGTGAGGCTTCCTACCTGTCTTCTTGCTTCCATTGATCAGCTCCTGAGGCCTGTGCCCCTGCGTGCTCCTGAGGGAGTTTTTCCCCAGGTCTCCTGTCTGACACCCAATCTTTCTCATCAGAAGCTGGTGGAGAAGAGGTGTGAGCACCTGCAAAGTTCCTTTACGGCTGAAGCCCCCTGCCATTCCACAGTGACCTACTTGTCCATACTTGCCTTTAAGAGTTCATTAAAATTTATCCAGTTTCCTTCCTTTTGGCTTGTGTGGTGCCCACTTCTTTTCTCCAGCTACTATCAAATATGAACAGTTCACATGTCTCATATTCCCTTGGAAGGACCAGTCACTCATGAAAAATGGATCACTTGGTTGCCTAGTGACCACAGCTTAATGATGGGTTCAAGAAATAAGTTATGCTTTTGTAGATTATTCAAATTTCCCTTGTTATTAATATGGGAGTAATATTCTTTGCAGTTTTCTAAGCCCTAACAGATATCCTTAAACTTGTTTTTTTCAAAAATATTTACAGTTTTAAGACATAATTTATGTACAATAAAATGCATATATTTTAAAAATATGATTGGACAAGTTTGACATATGTGAAATAATCCTCATATCAACATAATGACCATATTGGTGAAGTTTCCCTGAGTCCTCTGTTAAAGTATCTCTTCCTACCCTCTCCTTAACCCCGTACTCTAGCAATAACTGATCTATTTTCTGATCTTAAATAATTTTTTGGTGAAAAAAACAGATTGCAGACTTTACATTTTAGGATCACAGTTGACCAGTTATAGCTAAACAGAGACAAATTGTAACATGGTCCTGTTGCTCTTGACTAATATATACTTCACAGTATATATGATTCATCATGAGTTAGATATGATTTTGACCAGAATATAATTCTACTGTACTCAGTGAGATGAGTCTTCTATCCAGGGGCTTGGATATTAGGTTATGTTACATCACTCTAAACATTTTGAAATCCTTCCTGTCAATTTCTAGAATTATCATGGGTCAGTAATAAACAGTTTATGGATTACTTTGTCAATAGATTATACATTGAGTAGCACTGCTGTAGAATTTCAAGTCTGTATTTTGCTGATTTCATTTTTGTAAGTTCATTCTTTAACATCTTCTACTGTAGCCAGTCCCCACACCCCCACCAAACTGATAATCCTAGAGGCTTGATTTGATTCAAGTTTTTTCTTCAAAAGTATTTTTCCAGTGGTGATGTGTATTTCCATCAGGGCTTATAGAATGACTGGTTGTCTCTCTTTCTGTGATTTTATCAGGTCACTAATGAGTGCTACTTAGATCTATTAGTTCATCAGAAGTTGAAAAATTATGTCCTTATAATTTTATTGTTAAATTTTTTTAGCAGGTTGAGTACCTCTGTAAAAAAGGGTCCTTCTCCTTATCAATCATTAGACTAACTTTCCATATATTCATTTGGAAAGTTGGATAAACACCTGATTCTTTCCTTTTATTTCCTGTTTGAAAACAATGATTTAATGAAGAAACATCCTCCAAAGATGGCCAGTAAGTTTTAAAGAAAGAATTATTACTATGAACTCATATTAATGTATTTGATAGGTTATAATTTATTGCACCTATTCTTATTCTCAAATTGTACCTCCTTTGGCTAGTAGAAGGTCCTTAAGCTGGCTTCTGAATCCTTTGACAGAATTCTATTGGTATTTCAGTGTTTTTTTCTTTTTAACTTTCTGATACAGAAAGTTCTAGATTCATTTTGTCCATTTTCTGCTCCAGACTTGGCATTAGGACCCTGGTTTATTTTTTAATGGAAAATGACATTTAGAGACCACAATCTGGATGCTAAGCGACCTACATTAATAATGATTAGGGCATCTAAAATAATTTTATTGGAAAGTTAATCACTTTCCATCTGACAGACAATGCTCAATTTTTAACTTCAATTCTTTACACATACCCCTTAGTTGCTGAATGTCTGTTTTCAGATTTGGTGAGATCAGAAGAAATCAGCAAAGTAACACATGGTGTCCATACCAGCGTAGGAATGCTCATAAGTTCCCAGATCATGCTAATCATTTAATGGGTGGGGAGAGGTATGTGGTAGGAACTCAAACCAGTAATCCTAATTCAGACTCTAAACCTGAATCTGGAAACAAGAGGACAAGAATAAATTCTTCTCAATATGAATTAACCACTGCTGAGACTGATAAAATAAGTTTTATCTTCTTACCTAGTCTTCTGTAGCCAAGTTCCAAGGCTTTTCCAGATTGCCTAAGATTTCCTGATCTGAGGAAGCAAAACTAGAATCTGTCACTGACTTAAATAAACATTGCTGTCAAGTAAATTACCATCCATTAACCAGGGAGCCTTGACGTCTCCATGGGCAAAGCGAAAAACTACAAGTCCGTTGACAAGTTTGTGCTATTCAAAGTGAAGTGCACAAACAGATCATAAAAACAAATTTAAAAAGGAGGCGGTGTAAGTAGAATCCCACAGAAGGCTATTTTCTGTTGCTTTTTGGGAATAAGAGAGTGAATGCAGTTGTAGGCAGAGCAGTGATTTGATAATGAAATGTTCACAGGTGGTGTTAGAAAATCACATGACTGCCTATCGCTGTGTATGAGTTTGGCACATTTGCATGAAGAAAAATGTTTCCTTGCCTAAAACATGACAATAAATGAGAAAAATGATATTTACTTTACTGGAATGAAAGTATTATTTCCTCTGCAAAAAACATTGTGAAAATCATCATTAATTGTAATTTAATAAATAAATAACAATGAAAAATAAGGAGTAAACATTAAAAAATAAAAATTCTTTATCTCCTGCTCAGAGAAATGCAATATATTTTATTTAATGAATGCCTTACATACCTGAGTGTGTCGTTCTTAGCAACGCCCTCTTTCAACACACTGGAATTTCCCAGCCCTGGTTCTCATCTCTTTCCACCACATAGTTTTTTTCTCCAGTGATATTATCCAGTTCTCTGGCTTTGAATACCTTCTATATGGTTTTGAATCTTAACGTCATACTCATAGCCTTAAGTGAAGTGAAGTGAAGTGAAGGCGTTAGTCTCTCAATTGTATACGACTCTTTGCAACCCTATGTACTGTAGCCTGCCAGGCTCCTCTGTCCAGGGAATTCTCCAGGCAAGACTACTAGAGTGGCTAGCCATTCCCTTCTCTAGGTGATCTTCCTGACCCAGGGATTGAATCCAGGGCTCCTGCATTGCAGGCAGATTCTTTGATCTGAGCCACCAGGGAAACCCCCCAGACTAATCAACATGCTAAATCTTCCCCACTCTAGTCTTCTCTGCAGCAAGAAATTGTACCACTATCAACCTAGTTGTTGGGCCAGAGATCTTGGGGTTATTATTAGCTCTTATTTCTTCTTCAAATTACACAGGACCAGTGAGCAAATCCTGCTATTTCTTATCACCCCTACCCCCACTGTTTTCCAAACGACCACTACTTTATCCAAGATTTCTACAGTAGTGTCTGAATCCATGTCACAGCCATTTACCTCGTTGATCATCTGGTGTATTCCAGACACTGTGCATGGCAGGCTCCCCACTCTTGGGGATTCACTCTCAATGGAGGAGACAGACATGGAAACAGGCAGCAACATTATCATGAGGTATGCACTAAAGTCCCTTGGACTGCAAGGAGATCCAACCAGTCCATCCTGAAGGAAATTAGTCCTGTATGTTCATTGGAAGGACTGATGCTAAAGCTGAAACTCCAATACTTTGGCCACCTGATGCGAAGAACTGACTCATTGGAAAAGACCCTGATGCTGGGAAAGATTGAAGGCGGGAGAAGGGGATGATAGAGGATGAGATGATTGGATGGCATCACTGACTCAATGGACATTAGTCTGAGCAAGCTCCAGGAGTTGGTGATGGACAGGGAAGCCTGGCGTGCTGCAGTCCATGGGGTCTCAAAGAATCGGATACAACTGAATGACTGAACTGAACTGACTGATGCACTTAGGGAAAGTACAGTAAAAGGAAAGCAACTAACTGTGGCCGTTGCTGAGGAATATTTGAACTGTGACCCCAAAGATGGCTTCGCTGGTGGCTCAGATGGTAAAGAATCCACTGGCAATGAAGGAGACCTGGGTTCGACCTCTGAGCTGGGAAGATAACCCAGAGAAAGGCACATGGCAATGCACTCCAGTGTTCTTGCCTGTAGAATCCCATGGACAGAGGAGTCTGGCAGGCTATAGCCCTTGGGCTCTCAAAGAGCTGGGTACGACTGAGTGACCAACACTTTCACTTTTACTTTTTACCCCAAAGATGGGTATGAATTTTTTTTTTGTTGTTTTTTTTGGGGGGTATGAATTTTTGAAGTGTCACATTTTTTGGCCAAAATGTTTGTTTGGGTTTTTCTGTACCATCGTAGGAAAAAAACAGAAAAATAATTTTTTTTTATTTTTTTTTTGCCAATCCAATATATGAGTGGGAGAAACTTATTCAAAACAGATTTAATGGTAAGTATAAGACTTATATATGGCTGGATGGCATCACTGACTCGATGGGCGTGAATGTGATTGAACTCCGGGAGTTGGTGATGGACAGGGAGGCCTGGCGTGCTGCAATTCATGGGGTCACAAAGAGATGGACACGACTGAGCGACTGAACTGAGCTGAGCTGAAGACTTATAGAAGCACATTTTATCTTCAGTGGTACTCCTGGTAGTTGAAAGTTCTCTGGGAAGTTCACATATACGGACAATTTTAAGGGAATCTTTCCCAGATTTTCCACTTTCAGATATGTGCTTTCTTGGAACCATTCTGCCTAAGATGTCCATACATGCAATAACCCTTCTCCACTTTCCAGTAGCAAGACATATCTCTCACCCATTCCAGATCTCACTTTGATGAATTGCTCTCTGCTGCTGCTAAGTCGCTTCAGTCGTGTCCGACTCTGTGCGACCCCACAGACGGCAGCCCGCCAGGCTGCCCCATCCCTGGGATTCTCCAGGCAGGAACACTGGAGTGGGTTGCCATTTCTTTCTCCAATGCATGAAAGTGAAAAGTGAAAGTGAAGCCGCTCAGTCGTGTCGGACTCTTCGCGACCCCATGGACTGCAGCCCACCAGACTCCTCCCTCCATGGGATTTTCCAGGCAAGAGTACTGAAGTGGGGTGCCATTGCCTTCTCCACTAGGATGTTAAAACCCCAAGGGTGTCAAATAAAGGGATAAATAGAAATGATCAGGCTATAATAACACACAGTGCTCCTGAGTTGCCCTTGCTTTATACACATTTCTACTGAAGGTGTTAGAAACAGGGTTTGAAAATTTTCAGTTCAGTTCAGCCGCTCAGTCATGTCCGACTCTTTGTGATCCCAGAAATCGATGCACTCCAGGCCTCCCTGTTCCTCCCTCCAACACCATAGTTCAAAAGCATCAGTTCTTTGGCACTCAGCTTTCTTCAGAGTCCAACTCTCACATCCATACATGACCACTGGAAAAACCATAGCCTTGACTAGATGGACCTTTGTTGGCAAAGCAATATCTCTGCTTTTTAATATGCTATCTAGGTTGGTCATAACTTTCCTTCCAAGGAGTAATTCAGTTCAGTTCAGTTGCTCAGTCATGTCTGACTCTTTGCTACCCCATGAATTGCAGCATGCCAGGCCTCCCTGTCCATCACCAACTCCCAGAGATCACTCAAACTCATGTCCATTGAGTCGGTGATATCATCCAGCCATCTCATCCTCTGTCGTCCCCTTTTCCTTCTGCCCCCAATCCCTCCCAGCATCAGAGTCTTTTCCAATGAGTCAACTCTTTGCATCAGGTGGTCAAATATTGGAGTTTCAGCTTTAGCATCAGTCCTTCCAAAGAACACCCAGGACTGATCTCCTTTAGAATGAACTGGTTGGATCTCCTTGCAGTCCAAGGGACTCTCAAGAGTCCAACACCGTAAGCGTCTTTTAATTCAGGAGTTGTATTAAACAGCAATGGTATTCTTCTAAAAACAATGTTCTGTGAACTACCAGAATTTTTGCAAGAGTCATTGATGAAAACTAATGTATATTTTCAGGATTACTTTTGGATTTAATGGCTTTTATTCAATAAGGTAACTAAAAACTATATTTAGGTATATAATTACATAAATATTCCAACTCCAGTTGCTCTTCTTCCTGTAAATCATGTATAAGAGACCCATGTACAGAAACTGAGACTTTGTTGTAAAGAAGCAGCTGGGATTTGAATCAAAATCCACTTGACCACGAAGGCCCTGCTCGTGGCCTCATGAATGTGACTTCTGATGGGTCTGTGGGTTCTCTGGGGCTTCCCAGGTAGCACAGTGGTGAAGAATCCTCCTTCCTGTGCAGGAGATGCAGTAGACTCGGACTTGATCCCTGGGTTGGGAAGATGCCCTGGAGAAAGGAATGGCAAGCCACTCCAGTATTCTTGCCTGGACAATCCTGTGGACAGAGGAGCCCGGTGTGCTACAGTCCATGGGGTTGCAAAGAGTCGGACGTGACTGATCACCTGTGCATGTGGATTCTCTCCCCATCTGTGGAGTGTGCCTCTGGCCAACAGCCAGTGAGGGTGGTGGATGGAGGAAGGGCTGGGGCCCAGCACTCGGTTCTTGGTTCATAAAGGTTGGTTCTGTCATCTGTCAAATGAGGCTGGTGACTCCACTGTTTCTAGGTTAGTCTTGGGAGCAGACAGGATTTTGTCAAGAATAAAAAAGTTCTCAGATAGGATTGATGATTTCAATGCTTGAAAATGATGGTCTACCCAAACTCTTCCCAATGGCCTCTCCTGATTTGTGAATCATTTCCCATATGAAGGCACATCTGAAATAAGAGTATACTTCTTTTAGGATGTCTGCACTCACAACTTTCTTTTCTTTGCATTTTGAGAGTTGAATTCAAGTATTTGGGGCCCTAAGAAGGAAGGAAGGGCAGAGAGACCACTGCCCTCCTGGAAACCCAGGTTTGAGTAGCCCTGGAGTTAAGTCTGTGTTCTGTTCTGAACTGGCTACAAGGCATTTTCTGCATTCCTCCTTAAGTTTAGCAGGGAAATGGAGGCAGATGGACCACAGACCATTCTTGGATAGAAGACTAAGTTTTCTCCTCCAGCCCCAACATTGGCATCAAAGTCTGATGGGTAGGATGCTGGCTCTTCCTTCTACTGACCCTGGATCTGTCCTGGAGGATGAAACAAGTTCCGCTCGATGCAGGGAGATTCCCCTAAGGAACGTGTTAGGTTCTAGTCGTGAAAGTGATTGATGCCCTTCTAGATCCCACAGGCTTCTGCTGTCATTTCCAAGCAGAAAAAAGTGCAAGTGTGTGGGGGGAGTTGTGTGAAAAAGGCATTTTTCTTTATTTTGTCCAAATGGGGAGGAGAGAAAGGGGAAAAAAAATGTGAGAGTAAATACTGGGCTCTTGTGATAAATAGACTGCTTAGATTTTAACAGTGAAGGGACTCTTCTTCAAGAAAGAATTGTTTGGCAATTCATTCGTTCACTGAGCAGATGCTGAGACCTTATTATCTGCTGGACCCTGTGCTGCCTTTGGAATAAACCAAGATGGATAAAATTGAGTGCCCCCCATGTGTGGTTCATAATCTTGTGGCAAACACATATGTTTAAACAAACCAAAAAAAATATGACAATGCCACTTGACATATGATGTAGTGAATGTGGGAATACTGCAGGAATGAAGGGCCCTTTTCTGGGCTGTTTAAAGGGAAAAGGATGGGCTTTACAAACAGTAACATTTAAAAAATTTGCTAATATTTTATTTAGGAGCAATGAATTTTAAATATCTGAAAATATCATTATTTACATAACACTTTAAAAAGCTTTTTGTTATGAAAATTTCAAATACACCCATGCTTTTGATACTCATTTCGATAAACTCTCGTGTCTGGGCAACTCTCTTGCTTTAACAATTATTACAATTATAAAAAAATGAAGACAGTGAGATTTGCGCCAAATTTTCAGAGAAGCATTTAGCATCAGGGCAAGAAGGCTGGCTGGGAGTGGGCTTCATGGGTCTGTAAGCTTGCTCCCCTATCTCTCAGCTTTGTGACCTTGGCCATGTCCACATTTGTCAATGAGCATCATAGCATTGTAGTGGTGTTGTGAGCTTTAAATGAGATGTGCCTGCAAACAAAATGCTTAGTGCACTGTGGTGGACAAAGCAAATCATCAACAAAGATGTGATCTGTTGCTGTGTTTTTGTTGCTATTGTTTTTGTTGAAGGATAAGTAGGAATCTGTCACTCAGGGAGAAGGAGGAGGGCAGATGAACTGATCATCCAGAGAAACAAAGTTTAACAGGCTGGATGGAGGCTCCACAGATTAAAGTAGAGGGTGGGGGTAGGGGTCAAAATTCCCTCTATGACAAGGGACTTGATCTTCTTTGATTTTGGTTTGTATTTAGGGGTAGAGTGGGAGCGGTTATGCCTCCCCAAGGGCATTTAAAAAATTAAGGAGAGGATGATTTGATTCAAATTATTTTGAAGATGATGTGATTCAAGACCCATTCTCAGGAGGTGCCCCTGAGATGAAGGATGGATTAATTGTGGGTGTTCAGAGTTGACTTGATTTGATAGATACATCTTTTTTTTAAGATGTTGGTTGATTCAGAAGGTTTTAGGCATGAACTGTGGTAGCACTTGTGCTGGTGGGCTTCATGGGATTCTAATGAAATTAACCTGAAATCTCCTTTCCTTATCTTACTTTTAAGTCAGGTTTTTGTTAAGCCAGTGGCTCTCACCTACGGTTGTACATTAGAATCACCTTGTTTAATCGATAAGGCATGTCCGACTCTTTGCTACCCCATGGACTGCAGCATGCCAGGCTCCTCTGTCCTTCACTATCTCCTGGAGTTTGCTCAATTTCATGTCCATTGAGTCGGTGATGCTATCTAACCATCTCACCCTTTGCCGCCCTCTTCTCCTTTTGCTCTCAATCTTTCCCAGCATCAGGGTATTTTCTAATGAGTTGGCTAGATAAAGAAAAGTACCCCTAAAGACCCTGTTTAACCTGATTAGGGGGATGCCCTTGGCCCTAATATTTTGCAAAAGCACCCCTCNCTTTTGCTCTCAATCTTTCCCAGCATCAGGGTATTTTCCAATGAGTTGGCTAGATAAAGAAAAGTACCCCTAAAGACCCTGTTTAACCTGATTAGGGGGATGCCCTTGGCCCTAATATTTTGCAAAAGCACCCCTCCCCTGCCAAGTCATCCTAAGGCACCATCAACATTTATCGTCAATGTCTAGGAGCGTCCAAGGCTCATTGATGGTGTGAGTTAACATGACCTTGACTCTACCTACTGACATTAGGCCTTCTTTGTAGAGGTACAGCTGCCTCAGTGATAATGTGCTAGGATGCTTCCTTTCCTGCAAAGTCCCTTCCATGAGGAAAACAATCTTCTTAGTAAATGCATTATATTGGGAAGGCACTTCTGGCTCATCTGAGCTAATAGTTCACCTTCATCCAATCCACCGCCTAGAACTTGGGCTTGGANCATACAACCTTGCTGAGTGGTCTCACTTAAATATAGGACCACCAACTCAAGAAGACCCTCAGCCTTGTCCATACTACACTTCCACACTTTGAGGGAATTCTTTCTCACTTCTTCCATCTTTCTCACAGCTTCCATCTCATATACCCAACAGCCCTTCCCCACTCACAGCTTTCTATTGTTAAGAATAAAAGAAAGCTCAACAACCCTGATCTGCCCCCATCAAACCCACGGAGGCAACTTGCACAAAGAATATTTGGTACTGGGAAAAGAAGCACACAGACTTTGTATGTGCGCATGTGATGATACAGAGGATTTCCTAAAAGGCACTGCCTCTGCAGTTGGAGAAATTAGAAAAAGTGCCCCTTCCTCCAGGTTGATTTGGCCTCAAAACTTGGTTGGAAAAACAGAGGCTGGATTTCAGCTCCCACATGCTTCCTGCACAGACATGGCCTGAATAGGCCATCACCAAATTTACTACCTGACCTAACTGTGTTTGTGCCCATAGACGTTGCCTTCTCTCCTAAAATACTGTCCTTGCTCCTATCCACAGTCAACTACTCCACTTCTACGCTAGGTCCCATTGCTTCTCAGCCACTGAAGGACAAGCTTTCTCTAGCTGGCCCCTCTTATCTTCTGTACCATCACCTTTACCTCTCTAAAGGATCATTCCAGCATACCAACATAAGGAAACAACTCCTATCTTTAAAATACCTCCCCTAAATAACAAGTGAACTAAAGAGCCTCTTGATGAAGGTGAAAAAGAGTGAAAAAACTGGCTTAAAACTCAACATTCAAAAAACAAAGATCATGGCATCCAGTACCATCACTTCATGGCAAATAAATGGAGAAACAATGGAAACAGAGACAGACTTTATTTTCTTGGGCTCCAAAATCACTGTAGATGGTGACTGCAACCATGAAATGGTTATGACAAACCTAGACAGCATATTAAAAAGCAGAGACATTACTTTGCTGACAAAGGTCCATCTAGTCAAAGCTATGGTTTTCCTAGTAGTCTTTTGGGGGCTTCCCTATAGCTCAGATGGTGAAGAATCTGCCTGCAATGGAGGAGAGTTCAATCCCTGGGTCAGGAAGATCCCCTGGAGAAGGGAATGGCAACCCACTCCAGTACTCTTGCCTGGAGAATCTCATGGACAGAGGAGCCTGGCAGGCTACAGTCCATGGGGTCACAAAGAGTCGGACACGGCTGAGCGACTAACGCTACTACTACTATTATGTACGGATGTGAGAATTGGACCATAAAGAAAGCTGAGCGCCAAAGAATTGATGCTTTTGAACTGTGGTGTTGGATAGGACTCTTGAGAGGCCCTTGGACTGCAAGGAGATCAAACTAGTCAATCCTAAAGGAAATCAACCCTGAATATTCACTGGGAGGACTGATGCTGAAGCTGAGGTTCCAGTACTTTGGCCACCTGATGCAAAGAACTGACTCATTGGAAAAGATCCTGACACTGGGAAAGATAGAAGGCAAGAGACGGGGAGGACAGAGAACAAGATGATTGGATGGCATCACTGACTCAGTGAACATGAGTTTGAGCAAGCTTCAGGAGATGGTGAAAGACAGGGTGAAAGCTTCAGGTGAAAGACAGGAAAGCCTGGCACGCTGCAGTCCATTGGGTGGTAAAGAGTTGGATACAACTGAGCGACTGAACAACAACGATCCCAAGTACTCCTCTCTCTCAGTGGATCCTGAGGGCAAAGGTCCTCAAGAGCTGCTTAGACTTGCTATAAACATTTTTCTTCCTCACCTCCCATCTCTTGTTAACACACTCTAATCAGAGTTTCTCCTCCATGACTTCACTGAAACTGCTTTCCTCAAGGACATCAGCATCCTTCATCAGGTCAAATGCAGTGTTCAAACCCTCAGTCTTCACCTTATTTCAACAGTATTTGATAAGGCTGATCACTCCCACTTTCCTGAAACAATTCTCTTATCTTCCAACACTCCACCCTCTCCTGGTGTGGCTTCTATCTGGTAGTTCCTTCTCCTCCTCTACAGAATTTCCAAAGGTTGGAGTTCATTTTCGTCCTCTCTACTAGCTACTCTCCCTCCTAAGTGATTTATGTAAGACCTAAGGCTTAAAAAGCATCTATGAGCTGATGATTCCCAAATTCATATCTTCAGACTCACATATCCATCCAATTGTTTACTCAACATCTCCATTTGGATGTAGAACAAACACTTTACGTAACATATGAAACAGAATTCCTACTTCCCCCAATCTAAATTTTCTTCTCTTTAAATCTTCTCCAGCTCACTAAATGATACCACCACTAACTTACCCTTTAGGTCCTGAACTTAAGAATCAGCCATGAGCTTTTTGTTCATTCACACACACATTTTCTGCCAAATCCATTCCAATTCAGAGTGTATCTGAATGCATTCTGATACACCCCTTCTCACCCCTTCTCTGCTGCCATCCTAGTCCAAGCTACCACAAAGAGCTTCCTCACTGGTCTCCTTGAAGACATCTGTGCTTCCCTGTTGTGCATTTTACACATAATAGCAAGAGTAACTCTTTAAAATGTGAACTGGATGCGGTCATTCCTCTGCTCACCCTCCCATGGCTTTCTGTTGCTCTTAATAACAGCCCATAAGGCTCCATAGGATCTCACTTCCCCATCACCTCTCTCAACCTACTACTGTTCTGTGGCTAGCTGATTACACTCAGCCATACTAGCCTTTTTGGTTGGTCCTGCAACATGCCAGGCTAACCCTACCTTTGCATGTACAGCCGAGGTTCTCTCAGCTTGGTAAGACTCCCATCCCTTTTCCCTCCCCTCCCGAGATATGTGCTAGGCTTATTCCTTCATGTCATACATGTATGTGCTTATAGGGCTCCTCTGAGGGGCAATACCTGACCATCTATGAAGTCATCCTATTCCTGGTTTTATTTTTCTTCACTCCACTTATCACTTTCTGAAATTTTAATGCAACCTCCATAAAGGCCTTTCAGTTCAGTTCAGTTCAGTTCAGTCCAGCTGCTCAGTCGTGTCCGACACTTTGGGACCCCATGAATCACAGCACGCCAGGCCTCCCTGTCCATCACCAACTCCCAGAGTTCACTCACACTCACGTTCATAGAGTTAGTGATGCCATCCAGCCATCTCATCCTCTGTCGTCCCCTTCTCCTCCTGCCCCCAATCCCTCCCAGCATCAGAGTCTTTTCCAATAAGTCAACTCTTCGCATGAGGTGGCCAAAGGACTGGAGTTTCAGCTTTAGCATCATTCCTTCCAAAGAAATCCCAGGGCTGATCTCCTTCAGAATGGACTGGTTGGATCTCCTTGCAGTCCAAGGGACTCTCAAGAGTCCAACACCGTAAGCGTCTTTTAATTCAGGAGTTGTATTAAACAGCAATGGTATTCTTCTAAAAACAATGTTCTGTGAACTACCAGAATTTTTGCAAGAGTCATTGATGAAAACTAATGTATATTTTCAGGATTACTTTTGGATTTAATGGCTTTTATTCAATAAGGTAACTAAAAACTATATTTAGGTATATAATTACATAAATATTCCAACTCCAGTTGCTCTTCTTCCTGTAAATCATGTATAAGAGACCCATGTACAGAAACTGAGACTTTGTTGTAAAGAAGCAGCTGGGATTTGAATCAAAATCCACTTGACCACGAAGGCCCTGCTCGTGGCCTCATGAATGTGACTTCTGATGGGTCTGTGGGTTCTCTGGGGCTTCCCAGGTAGCACAGTGGTGAAGAATCCTCCTTCCAGTGCAGGAAATGCAGTAGACTCGGACTTGATCCCTGGGTTGGGAAGATGCCCTGGAGAAAGGAATGGCAAGCCACTCCAGTATTCTTGCCTGGACAATCCTGTGGACAGAGGAGCCCGGTGTGCTACAGTCCATGGGGTTGCAAAGAGTCGGACGTGACTGATCACCTGTGCATGTGGATTCTCTCCCCATCTGTGGAGTGTGCCTCTGGCCAACAGCCAGTGAGGGTGGTGGATGGAGGAAGGGCTGGGGCCCAGCACTCGGTTCTTGGTTCATAAAGGTTGGTTCTGTCATCTGTCAAATGAGGCTGGTGACTCCACTGTTTCTAGGTTAGTCTTGGGAGCAGACAGGATTTTGTCAAGAATAAAAAAGTTCTCAGATAGGATTGATGATTTCAATGCTTGAAAATGATGGTCTACCCAAACTCTTCCCAATGGCCTCTCCTGATTTGTGAATCATTTCCCATATGAAGGCACATCTGAAACAAGAGTATACTTCTTTTAGGATGTCTGCACTCACAACTTTCTTTTCTTTGCATTTTGAGAGTTGAATTCAAGTATTTGGGGCCCTAAGGAGGAAGGAAGGGCAGAGAGACCACTGCCCTCCTGGAAACCCAGGTTTGAGTAGCCCTGGAGTTAAGTCTGTGTTCTGTTCTGAACTGGCTACAAGGCATTTTCTGCATTCCTCCTTAAGTTTAGCAGGGAAATGGAGGCAGATGGACCACAGACCATTCTTGGATAGAAGACTAAGTTTTCTCCTCCAGCCCCAACATTGGCATCAAAGTCTGATGGGTAGGATGCTGGCTCTTCCTTCTACTGACCCTGGATCTGTCCTGGAGGATGAAACAAGTTCCGCTCGATGCAGGGAGATTCCCCTAAGGAACGTGTTAGGTTCTAGTCGTGAAAGTGATTGATGCCCTTCTAGATCCCACAGGCTTCTGCTGTCATTTCCAAGCAGAAAAAAGTGCAAGTGTGTGGGGGGAGTTGTGTGAAAAAGGCATTTTTCTTTATTTTGTCCAAATGGGGAGGAGAGAAAGGGGAAAAAAAATGTGAGAGTAAATACTGGGCTCTTGTGATAAATAGACTGCTTAGATTTTAACAGTGAAGGGACTCTTCTTCAAGAAAGAATTGTTTGGCAATTCATTCGTTCACTGAGCAGATGCTGAGGCCTTATTATCTGCTGGACCCTGTGCTGCCTTTGGAATAAACCAAGATGGATAAAATTGAGTGCCCCCCATGTGTGGTTCATAATCTTGTGGCAAACACATATGTTTAAACAAACCAAAAAAAATATGACAATGCCACTTGACATATGATGTAGTGAATGTGGGAATACTGCAGGAATGAAGGGCCCTTTTCTGGGCTGTTTAAAGGGAAAAGGATGGGCTTTACAAACAGTAACATTTTAAAAATTTGCTAATATTTTATTTAGGAGCAATGAATTTTAAATATCTGAAAATATCATTATTTACATAACACTTTAAAAAGCTTTTTGTTATGAAAATTTCAAATACACCCATGCTTTTGATACTCATTTCGATAAACTCTAGTGTCTGGGCAAGCAACTCTCTTGCTTTAACAATTATTACAATTATAAAAAAATGAAGACAGTGAGATTTGCGCCAAATTTTCAGAGAAGCATTTAGCATCAGGGCAAGAAGGCTGGCTGGGAGTGGGCTTCATGGGTCTGTAAGCTTGCTCCCCTATCTCTCAGCTTTGTGACCTTGGCCATGTCCACATTTGTCAATGAGCATCATAGCATTGTAGTGGTGTTGTGAGCTTTAAATGAGATGTGCCTGCAAACAAAATGCTTAGTGCACTGTGGTGGACAAAGCAAATCATCAACAAAGATGTGATCTGTTGCTGTGTTTTTGTTGCTATTGTTTTTGTTGAAGGATAAGTAGGAATCTGTCACTCAGGGAGAAGGAGGAGGGCAGATGAACTGATCATCCAGAGAAACAAAGTTTAACAGGCTGGATGGAGGCTCCACAGATTAAAGTAGAGGGTGGGGGTAGGGGTCAAAATTCCCTCTATGACAAGGGACTTGATCTTCTTTGATTTTGGTTTGTATTTAGGGGAAGAGTGGGAGCGGTTATGCCTCCCCAAGGGCATTTAAAAAATTAAGGAGAGGATGATTTGATTCAAATTATTTTGAAGATGATGTGATTCAAGACCCATTCTCAGGAGGTGCCCCTGAGATGAAGAATGAATTAATTGTGGGTGTTCAGAGTTGACTTGATTTGATAGATACATCTTTTTTTAAGATGTTGGTTGATTCAGAAGGTTTTAGGCATGAACTGTGGTAGCACTTGTGCTGGTGGGCTTCATGGGATTCTAATGAAGTTAACCTGAAATCTCCTTTTCTTATCTTACTTTTAAGTCAGGTTTTTGTTAAGCCAGTGGCTCTCACCTACGGTTGTACATTAGAATCACCTTGTTTAATCGATAAGGCATGTCCGACTCTTTGCTACCCCATGGACTGCAGCATGCCAGGCTCCTCTGTCCTTCACTATCTCCTGGAGTTTGCTCAATTTCATGTCCATTGAGTCGGTGATGCTATCTAACCATCTCACCCTTTGCCGCCCTCTTCTCCTTTTGCTCTCAATCTTTCCCAGCATCAGGGTATTTTCCAATGAGTTGGCTAGATAAAGAAAAGTACCCCTAAAGACCCTGTTTAACCTGATTAGGGGGATGCCCTTGGCCCTAATATTTTGCAAAAGCACCCCTCCCCTGCCAAGTCATCCTAAGGCACCATCAACATTTATCGTCAATGTCTAGGAGCGTCCAAGGCTCATTGATGGTGTGAGTTAACATGACCTTGACTCTACCTACTGACATTAGGCCTTCTTTGTAGAGGTACAGCTGCCTCAGTGATAATGTGCTAGGATGCTTCCTTTCCTGCAAAGTCCCTTCCATGAGGAAAACAATCTTCTTAGTAAATGCATTATATTGGGAAGGCACTTCTGGCTCATCTGAGCTAATAGTTCACCTTCATCCAATCCACCGCCTAGAACTTGGGCTTGGACGCCAAGAAAAACTGCTGTTGGGCTTTTGTGATTTCACAGTAGCATCTGTTTTGCCTTTGGTCTTGCTCTCTGTCTCTCCTAGCTCTGCCCAACTTCTCACCCAGGGGCTCGGCAACCGTGCCTTTAGAGCCTTGATCCTTAGAACCACCTGGAAGAAATCACCTTGTTCTGCTGTGACACTGGGGGCACTTTGAGCAGGACACCTGCCTTTCTCAGCCCTGTTGGCAGACTCCTACCCCTGAGCTTGGCCCACATCCCACTCCCAGCTGTGATCACTGACACCATCTCTTTAGAAAAGGCCTGAAGTAAGTCAGCTGTTGAATTGGTTCAAACGTGTTCTTTTGAGGAACATGAAATAGTGCCTGCTCCCCAATAAAAGGTTAAATGTATATGAATTACTTTTTGCCAAAAGCAAGATGATTGGACTTGCAGAGGGGGAGGCAAGACATTTTGATCTTCTGCTGGGCACCCCTGGGCAATTCTGACTTCTGGACTGAATTCTGGGCAGGTTAGCTCACATCAAGGACAGTGCCAGGGCTTGAAGGTTACAAGTGTTGTTGTTAAGACTTTAAGACTTTCAACCTTAAGAACCATCGCTCCATAGATGAGGACATTTGAATGGCTCAGTGCACCGTGATTGGGGGAAAGAGAAAAGGTCAAATAATAGGAGAGACAAATCTCAGCAGCAGGAGGACTTTAGAAATCTTTAGGTTTACTCTCTTATCACCCAGAAAGGAAAGGGTGTATTCTTTACAGATGAAGTATCTTACATACTCAATTTTGATATTCCAGTAAGCTTTTTTAGTCCTTTGACAAACTACAATGGGGAAAAAAGCTCTAAAAACTTATGCTCTGAAAATCACAATAATTATAGATTATTCTCTTATGCCTGACAGAACATCTAAGTAATAAAAAAATCTAAGCATGACTGAAAGGGAATTTTTTTAAGTTACATAAAAATTCTATGCATAGAGTTAGTGAGTATACACGTAGAAGTTACTGTTGAATCAGTGACATAAGTAAAAGGTTGGTGGTGAGCCTAGCTTTCCTCCTGCAAATGCTGGCTACAAATGAAAGCTCCCATGGCAGGGTGCTGCTAGAGAAAAGGCATGGGACCGTCACTCCTTTCATCAGAGCTGTGTAATAAAGCAAGCTTGTTAATCAAGGCAGAAGATGACGTGGCATTCCTTGCTCTCGATGGCAAGACCCCACATGTCACTTGGAAAAAATGGGCGTAGAAGTGGTTCCACGGCAAAAGAATTGGGGGCATGAAAATTTGTTTCTTCTTTCTTTTGGAAACATACTCTTTCTAGAAGGGTTAAGATGGTTGAAAAGTGGTTAAATGAACAGCACTTTCTGACCATTGTTGGTAGACTGTCTCGCAGTATTAGCTGTTTATTTCACTGAAATATTCTGAAGGGTCTATAGGGGGCTTTTTCAGAAGTCAGGACCTCAGTGTAATATACAAGCATTGATTCTGATATTTCCCTTGATAACAGTGCTCGACCATACTGGGGTCGTAAGTCAGTAAGGTTCATTGACTGCCATAATGCTCACCGTCACCAGTAATAAGTACAAAGGACTTACTCTAAAAGCTGGCTTATAAAACTTTAAGGAAACTTGGATTGGTTAAGTGAACTTGCAAGGCTCTGGAGGGGGGCAAGTGGGCCTTAGTTGTCTACTTATATTAATTTCACAGAGTTTAAAAGGTCAAGAAAGGCGGGCGGCGATGCTTATTAATTTATGAGAGACAGACTCTTGTCTTTCTCACTATCTTGCTTTGACTATCCTGCCTTTCCTTTTAGAAAATTTAATATAAATTAAACCTTACCAGACAAGAGTGCCCTAAAGGATTAAGTCTAAAGTTCACAGCTGGACTAAAGGAATCCAAAGATGCTATGTTTTTTACTGGCACAATTTCATTTGCAGTGGTGTTCAAACAATAGAATCACATAGTGGACATAAAACACGAGGAGAAAAAAGCAATTACAGACATACTGCAGTTAGTCAAGGACTAAGATATTTTAAAAATATGAGACATACTTGCTTCTAAGGATTTTTTTCTTGTTTCTCCAAGAAATAATGACTTGTAACAAGAGCATCTTCTTGGCTTTAAGTGGGGGCATGGTTCTTGTTAAGATGGGAATGTTTGTATGTCATTATAATGTCTCCAAACATATCTGATGACTGAGGCCAGACTGCTGAGAAAAGGGAAATGGACCATTGCCATAGAAACTCAAGACAGTTTTACTGATGGAAATGCTCCTTCTTGGTTGATGTGCTTTGGAATAAAGAGGGAAGACCATAGTCATGTAAAGGCAGCCATTTAAAATTGCAACTCCTTAGTTCTAATGAGGTGGGTGAACCTATAGCCTATTATACAGAGTGAAATAAGTCAGCAAGAGAAAAATGAATATCATATATTAGCGCAGATATATGGACATCAGAACGATGATACTGATGAACCGGTTTGCAGGGCAGCATTGGAGATGCAGACATATGCTGTATATGTGCACACATGTAGACTGTGGGCACAGTCGGGGAGGAGAGGGAGGGGCAAATTGAAAGAGTAACATTGAAACATATACCTTACCATATATAACATAGATCGCCAGTGGGAGTTTATTACGTGATAAACAGGGAGCTCAGACCCAGTGCTCAGTGACAGCCTAGGGATGGAATGTGGTGGGAGGTGAGATGGAGGTTCAAGAGGGAGGGGAACATGTATTCCGATGGCTGATTCCTGTTGATGTATGGCAGAAACCAACACAATATTATAAAGCAATTATCCTCCAAAAAATAAAAATGCAGCTGAAAAAATAAAAATGCAGCTCCTAATTTAGTGCTCACAAAGAGCTTTGAATATTTTCCCCATTTTATGGGCAAGGGCATTGAGGCTTAGAGAGAGCAACACTTTTTCTGAGTTTGTACACCTAATAATTGCCTGAGGAGTACTGGGGAGTCAAGGGGTATCCCTCTTCATCCCCTTGTACCCCTTAAATCAAGGCATCAGATTGAGGATCACTACTATCAAGCCAGACTCTTCTAGAAAGGCTTTTCAAGCAGCACATCTGAGGTAGGAGACAGCATGTATGTCAAGGCCTGGAGTGAGGATAACATCTGCATATTGGCTGCAATGCGGTGGGTGTGAGGCAGACAGGGAATGCAAGGTAGTCTGGGGAGGTAGCAGGCAGACAGGCAGCAGAAAGTAGGCTTGTAATTTGAATTTTACTCTAATGACTGTTGTTGTCGTTCAGTCTCCCAGTCATGTCCGACTCTTTGCGACCCCATGGACTGTAGCATGCCAGACCTCCCTGTCCCTCAGTATCTCCTGAGGTTTGCCCAAGTTCATGTCCATTGCCTACTAGGGGACATTTGGAGATGTGATGCACAAGAAAACTTAGATTTGTAGGACTGTGAGTTTAAAAAGGTTACATTGAGAGACTACCAGAAGTAGCTGGTAGCAAAGTTTCATTCTGTAGAGAACAACTGGAAAAAAAAAAAAAAGCCTGGATAAAATATAGAAACTATCCCTTTGAAGACAGCACAAAACTGCTGAGACAAAGAGGATGATGAGGGTGACTCAGATGCTGGAAAAGTGAACTGACTTCTGTAGTCTCTTGGGTACAGGCAAGAGGTAAAATTTCCAAGATCTGTGCTAGTGGAAGGCTGTCCTGGGAAAAAGGGAAACCAGTGGAGCTTGTGGAAGAGACTTGGGAGGCCTCATGCATGCAGCAGTTTTGCCCTCAGTTGAATTCTGAGGCTGCATGGAGTAGGAGGCAAAAAACCTATGTGAAAGTCCTCTGGGGGAAAAAAAGCAGCAGAGTTTTCATTTTCAAGAGTCTTCATAGTTTCAGGAGATGAAGTTTACAGTCAGAACTTACTATGGGAAGGTGATACAATGAATGTACCAGGCTTTTAGGTGAAAATTGTGGAAGGCTGCACCTTAAATAAAGGCAAACAGGAAGTATTGGGTTGGCCAAAAAGTTCATTTGGGTTTTTCTACAAATGCTCTAGAAAAAACCTGAACCAACTTTTTGGCCAACCCAATAGACTGAGCCTTGCACTGATGGCAACACAGCCTTGTAATAGCATCATTTCTAATTAGATTAAGACGATCAACTATATGCCTAAATGAGGAAGGGATTAAATTGTCTATGGAACAAAATAACATCACCTGGAGTCACTACAAGTTTTATAAACAATACACATGAGTTCAACAGTTACTAGACATGCCAGAATACAGGATCACATGAGCTAAAACCAAGAGAAAATCCTTAAAAGCAATATGGCAAACATAGCAATCTACATACTCCCAGCTTCCCAAAGACTCTGCCTCATCTCCAGGATGGTTTTCTTCTTTCTTTGGAGGTTGCCTGAGCCACTTCATGGACCAACTGGTTGACTGAGATGAAAACACATCTTCCCCACAAGATCATCTCTGTGGTAGTCCTATGCTTCTTCATTCTTGCCTTCACATTTGATGCCTAGTGGCTAAGCATTCCTCTGGTCTCTGTGGAGAATCTCATATCACATCATAACAGAAACTCTGGCCGGGAGATTTCACCTCTGGTCTTATCCAAGGTATGTGATGGTCAGAGTGTGGGGTCATAGACAAATGGCCATAATAATGGGCAAAGGACTGGGTGGGGTGGATGTGGCACTTTTTAATTTTTTGGAGTTCCTCAGTTCAGAGAAATTTGGACGTGGGGAGGCTGACTTCAAGTCTAACTTAACTGAGTCTAAACACCACTTCTGCCAACTCCTGGTTGTGCAAACTTGAGTCTCAGCGTCTTTAATCTGGAAAATAGGATTGCTGTAATATCTGCAAAGGTGCTTCCAAGTACAGAGTCAGAGGGATGTCAGGAACACAGGGCTCTGTTCCACTGGCTGGCCTGGACTGAGGAGAGTGGTCTGGCACAGAAGCCACTTGCCAGAGTGAGGTGCTCAGAGGCCAGGGCACAATGGCTAGTCCTCTCAGCATGAGCCATAGTGACCTTTGGGCTCCTAATTGTTCATTCTGGGTCAGGAGAGGATGGGGAGGATCTAAGAGAGGAGAAAAGCCAGGCCTCTTTGACCAAAGACATAGTCACGGGAGTTGAGAGGGCTGACAGATCAAATATCAAATAGCTTCTCCATAAGTTCAGGTCGCCTCTTGACAAAATCAGAACTCTTCTAGTTTAGCACCTGCTGATAAGAGCAAACTGACACCAAGCTGAAATCAAGTGACTGGTCTTTGTATCTGTCTTTATGGCAGGACTTCACTCTTGATACTGTAGCTTTGCAATAATTGTGATATAAATGAGACGTGAGATCTCTATTGTTGTAACTAAGAGTGATTACCAGCTGGCAATTTGAGGTGTCTCTGTGATGTCTTTTGCTTTTGCTTACACCATGAAGATGAAGAAAGTTTATTAACCTTATGAAGATGAAGCATGTTTAGCTTCCACTGAAATTCCTAGATATTTGAAGACAAAGGCCTCTGGAAATCTCTCCTAGGCTCTGGCCTTCATTTGACATTTATGGTTGTCTTTAGATGCAGGAAAAAGTGAGAAGGAACAAAATATTTTCACCCAACTATAACTCATTTTTAAAATTCTATTCCTTCTCTCTCCTTTAATCCAGGCACATGCTTTTAATCCCTTATATAAATTAAGATTAGATTAGGTTGCAGATAATAGAAAATGGAATAAAATTAGAAGTTTCTCTCTCAGGTAAGGCAGTTCAAGGATGGGCAATCCAAGGATTATGTGAAGCCACACAAACTTTTCAGGGACCCAGTTTACTTACAGTTGTCTGTTGTGCCTTCCAAGATTGTAGCTTCTACTTTCTTATTCCAAGATGAAAACTGAATCTTATTACTTAGCATATGTTACATTACATCATCATCGAATCATATCATACTATGTCACATCACAACAGTTTAAAGGAAAAAAAAAACAACAACCAAAATCCCTCCTTTTTAAGGAGACTTCCTGGAAGAATTACACATTTCCAGTTACTACTCATTGGCTGTAACTTAGTCACATGGCCACAGCTTTTAGCAAAGAAGTTTTGGAAATAACTCTTTGCAAAGAAGTCTGAGAAACGCAGTCTTTTGACTGAATTAACTCTGGGGAGTTGTATTCATGAAGGCGGTTGTTAGGAGTCAAAATTGACATCTCTGTCACAACTTTGAATATCATCAATATAAAATTCTGTATATGTAAATTCTCTAGAGTCTTAATTTTATGTTTTATACTGATCTGATATATATCCACTTCATGGATCACAGCATTGTTGTAATGAAGGGTCTTGCATAACTCAATGAAGCTATGACCCATGCTATGTAGGGCCTCCTAGGACAGATGGGTCATAGTGAAGAGTTCTGACAAAACATGGTCCATTGGAAGATGGAATGGCAAACCACTCTAGTATTCTTGCCTCAGAAACCCCATGGACAGTATAAAAAGATATGACACCAGAAGATGAGCACAACAGGTTAGAAGGTGTCCAATATGCTATCGGGGAAGAGTGGAGGGCAATTACTAATAGCTCCAGAAAGAATGTAGCAGCTGGCCAAAACAGAAACAACACTCCGTTGTGGATGTATCTGGTGGTGAAAGTCCCTTGGACTGCAAGGAGATCAAAATAGTCAATCCCAAAGGAAATCACCTTTGAATATTCATTGGAAGGACTGATGCTGAAGCGCCAAAACTTTGGCCACCTGATATGAAGAGCCAACTCATTGGAAAAGACCCTGATGCTAGGAAAGACTGAAGGCAAAAGGAGAAGTGGGTGTCAGGATGAGATGGTTAGATAGCGCCACCAACTCAATGGACATGAGTTTGAGCAAACTCTGGGAAATACTGAAGGTCAAGGGAGCCTGGTGTGTCCTTACAGTCCATGGGGTCACAAAGAGTCAGACATGACTTAGCAACTGAACAACAACAAATATGTGCCTACATATATATACATATTACATATATATACATATTACATATATATACATATTATTATATGAAATATAATATAATAATAATATTATTATAATATAATAATACAATTATATAGTATCATTATAATACTATTATATGTATTATACTACAATACTATAATAATAATACTATTATATGTATTAATACACATATAGCAACATAAACAAGTATTGGATATTCATCACTGTGACAGAGCAGGATATAATCTATAAGATGCTGGTGCTTGGAATGAACATAGATGGCCCTGGTAATATCTGAATTTTTTAACCCAAACGTATTCCAATCCCCTCTGGGGTTCCATCATTAACCTTGCACTGGCAGGTGGGTTGGCATTTTTATTGTTTCATGCTTATTTGCCTTTGTGGCCTTATTGCTTTACTGGATAATTTTATGTGATCTCAACGTCTTGTGACCTACCAAAAGAAAGGTAAGTTTAAGCAAAGCATCATATGAACATTGATGCAGTCGAGTTGGCCCGCCCCTCTGGTCACCAAAATTCTGACTGTGGTGATTCCTTGGAGTTCACAGACTTAGATATCTATCTAAATATTAAATACTCCATTTAATCTGGAGCTAAAAGATTCAACAAAGGAGTTAAAAAGTGGAAAAAGAATGCAACATTTACTATAAATTTAGCAAAGGCATATGTACTGACATGCACGTGTGCATGCATGTTAAGGTATTTCCGTTCTATCTGACTCTTTGCGACCCCATAGACTATTGCCCACCAGGCTCCTCTGCCCATGGGATTCTCCAGGCAAGAGTGCTGGAGTGGGTTGCCACACCCTCCTCCAGGGACCCATATGTGTATATGATGGCTGCTCCCACTTCATGAAAGAATTACTGATGTTATTTTTAGTATGTGGCTAAAGAAAATCCTTCAGTCCCATTCTAGTTTAGAGTCTCTTATGACCCACCTATCCCTTTACTCTCTGTTATAGTTTTTCCATATCTTCTGCCTTTGCTTTAGAATATTGTTTCTTTAATTAAAGACTTTAAAGATTTTAACATATTAATTGCAAAGAATTTTTTTTTTCAGAATTGGCACCAACAATGGCTCAGATTCACCTTTTCCTCCAAAATGATTATAGGTTGTATTTTTTAGTTCCAGTGGCATATAGGTCCATGCAATGCTGAAATTCATTAAGTTTCCTTCTCCTTAAAAATTCTGTATTAACTTGTTGGGAATGTGGCCTGTCTTCTGTGGGTTCCATGCCTTCTCCTCCCTCACTGACCCATCCCCTGTTTGATAACCAATGACTCAGTTATTAAGAAGTTATCATGTACATAGGATGCATTTCTGCCATAAAACACAGTCTATAATTTGGTTGAAAGTAATGATTCTAGAACATTCTTAGGAGGCTTTTCAAAGTAGATCCTAGGACATCTGTAAGGATTCTGTCTCCAGTTTGAGAGTTAAATGTTTCATATTTTCCAAAGCTTTTCAGATAAATGAGCTTGGAAATTTTCAATGAAAGAATACCATTAAGTGAGTTATTTGCTGACTATTGGACACCATGTGTGATCAGTACAGGCTGATTCCCATTTCTCCCAACAAACACACTTTGCTTTCTCCACCTGAGAGTGTTGGGAATGGTAGTGATTAGAGAGCAGTCCAGATACCTGGAAAAAGACTTAGGGCATAAGTCCCAGGTTCAAGACTGAAATCCCTCATTTGTGAAATGTGGATGATAATAATATTCACCTTGTCCACCTCCCAGAATTTCAGGGAGTATCCACTTAACAAGAGATGTGAGAGTGTTTTATAGATAAAACACTATAAAAATGCTGTTTGTTACTACAACCTTCATGCCATTGAGTTCCTCATATTTCTTGGTCCAAGGTGATAAAAAGATTGTGACCTTTATTATTATAATATTTTACAATTTTTGTTGCTTCTTCCTAAAAGAGGTTTGCTTTATTTTAGTTGTAATTGACAGAAATTAAACTCAAAGTAACTTGAGGGAAAAGGAGACCTTGGTTCCTCTTACTGGGAAGTCAAAGCCATCTTCAGGCATAATGAGATCCAGGATCTCGTATAATCTCATCAAGACTCTCACTTTCTTCCTCTCTGGTTCTGCCTCCCTCCCTCCCTCCTGTAGGAATGTTGTTTCCTTTGGGCTTAAGTTTCCTCCGTGTGTCCAGGCAGGACGGCTATTGACGTCACCATGTTGCATCCGTTCCTAGAGAATACAAGTCAGCATTAGGTATTGACAGCATGATTTTTAACTCATGTGGAAAATTTTAACTCATATGGGAATAGTTTGAATTTGTATTCCTGTTAGGATTTTAGAACTGGATTTTTATGAAGCCTGGCATTTTCCTCAAAGGAATTACGAGTTAGGCAGAGAGTGAGGAAAATGATCTGTAACAAAGAAAATGATAGAAGGATGAAAAAAGAGGGGAAAGAATGAGCGGGGGCAGGGGGCAGGGAGAACAGGCTTGGGAGAACAGAGTGGTGAAGAGCCTGGGGCTGGGGGAGGTGCCCCGTGAGGCTGAAGTCTTCTCTGCCACACTCTGCTGTGAGATGTGGACCAGTGCCCCACCATCCCGGATATTCAGTGGGCACATCTATGAAGCGGGGACACCAGCATCCACCTCCTCATGTTGTTGTGGGGATCACACCCTCTGCAAGCACATACAGTCTGACCCAGGAAGAAGTGATGAAAAGATATAGGGAAAATGAGCCCTGTTCTGTAACACATACTGTAAGAGAAGGGAGTTCTGATGAAGGTGGCTCTGTGTGAATGACTAGTGTGAAGGATATTTTCGAAGGGTGGGACTTTATTTATTTATTTATTTTGCCTGGTGCCAGCCCCGTAGTTGAGCTTGTAGCTGATCTACCTCTGTTGAATGCAGCTGGTGTGTCCGGCATGCAGATGGAATGTTAATAAATATATTCATACTGTGCAGCCCACCGTGTTTTGTTGTCCTTTTCCAATTAATGCCAGACTTGAAAGTGAAATGGTGTGAGTCCACTGTTAGGGGTGAGTTAGGTGTACACAGGGTCTGTATCAGACAATGGCTAATTGAGGGCAGACCACCCCCAGGAAGTCCTCTCTGTTTTGGGAAGCAGTGGTGATGAAAGAGAAAACATCTGCTCTGCAGCCAGGCATGCTGAGAGTTAAGCCCTAGTTCTGACCTTTACAGCTGGGTGACTTCAGAGAAGTCACTTTACCTCTCTGAAAATGAGATAGCACCATAGTTTCTTCTGATGGTCACTTGATCATTGTTTTTTAGTCATGACTTTTGATGTTTCTCTATGGACTTGACCGTTGCATTTGGGATCCAAAACTGATATACTGAACACTTCATGATAAACCACTGTGTCATCCACTCCCTATTACCTCTCACCCCAGTGGAACTCAATGGAAGGGCCTGAGCTTTCTTCACGGCAATTCAGCCATCACTGCTGATAAGTTTCCTGTCACCCGGGCACATCACGATGACACTTGCTTCTGAGCAGTACTGAAGCTGAACAGTTGCTCAGTAATTAATTCTGTGCAATGACTGCGGTCCTTGCTCCTCCCCATCTAGGGATGTCTGGCTGAGGTCCCTGTTTGTCCTGCTCCACGAAGGGTTACCACGTGCACATGTTTTTCCTCAATGGGGCTTCTGCCCCCAATTCTTGCCTTCTCTCTATCTTTGAACTCGAAAATTCAGAAGGAAATCCCAAGGTTCTCTTTCAGTTTCTCTTCTAAAAGACATCAGAGGAACATCAGTTCTAACCACTAAGATCTTTTTCTTAAGATTCTGTCCTGGTCTCTCTTGTCCTCTTCTGAGCATAAGGGCCTTTCTACCTGAAAACAGTCTAATCCAAGAGTCTTGGCAGCCCAAAGGCCACTTCTGTCCAAGAGCCCCCAATACGGCTTTCTCTGAAGCCCCTTCACTCTTCCTGCAAGCACCTCCCACCACCAGATCTGCGGTGTCTTCCTGAAAGGGAGAGAGGGTGGGGTTGAGTTTATCCCTGGATGCCTCCTACCTATGCTATTCTTTGCTGTTGGCTCCTTTCTGTGAGTCGACTCTAGAGGGAGAAGGCAGGGGCCAGAGCTGGGGGTGGGGGGGGCGGGCATNTATGGCTCTCACAGAAACTCCTCATGCAAGCTATTACACCCTGAACTTTAAAGAATCCATTTTACTGAGATGCAATTGACATACAAAGGACTGTGCATATTTATATGTACACACACATATATGTACACATGTGTATGGGCTTAATGTCTGTAACTTGATGATATTGGAGATAAATGTATTATTAATATATCCCTGAAACCATCGCTGCCATACATAAATTCAACATGTTCAAAAATTTCTTCTCTTTCTCTTTACTTATTATTATTATTGTTATCTTTTTATGATTAAGAGTACTTAAAGTACCCTTCAAGCACATTTTTTGGTCCACAGTGTAACACTGCTAATTGTAGGTCTGTGCGGCAGATCTCAAGGATGCAGTCATCTCCCATAACTGAAACTTTAACCTTGTTACTCATACCTCTCTCTTAGCTTTTGGTAACCACCATTCTCTCTGTTTCTGTGAGTCTGGTTATTTTAGATGCCCTAGTGGTTTCTTCCAGATCACACATACTGTGCATATTAGCCTTTTAGGACACCTTCTTTGGTCTGCTAATCTGCACCATCTCCTGTTTTGACAAAATACACATTTCATCCTCTTTGGATGTTGCACCCAAACCAAAGCTCAGGAGGGAGTTATGGAGGACATTCTGCAGATGAAGAAGTGTGTGCTCCTGGGCTATGCATGGGACAGAGGGTCAGGAAACTGAATCTTTTGACTTTAAGTCCAATCAATGGAGTCATTGCATGGAGGAAAAGGAGGAAGACACATTGTTGTGTGATTCTGTAGGTGGTGTGGAACCCAGAGGGAAAGGATATAGACAGATTTTTGGGTGAACAAATGGAAAGAATGAACTCCTAACGGGAGTTGACCACGAGGGCTGCCACTGCCTGGTGAGCTATAGTTGTATTGAAGTTGGCCAACCAACTTTAAATACCTATGAGTCTTGTGGTTCCAGGAATTTCTTCCTTCCTTTCACAGAATTATAGACCATCTTACCCTAATGCCAAGATTGAGAACCAATGTCTCAGTGTTCCAAGTGCCTTACCATTGCAAACTTGGAGGATGGAGGCCATAAATGATTCATCTAGTGCTCCCAAGAATTCCGACTGATTTGCCTATTGATTTACTGCATTTGGCAACAGCCTACCTGCTCTGTGGGGTATGATTTTGACTGTAATCCATATTACAAAGACTCTACTCTTTTGTTTAAAAAGCTCACCAGTTTTCTAAACTTGAAAAATACTGCTCTGAAATGCACAACCCTAGATGCTCTTACAGCCTAAAAAAAAAAAAAAAAAAAAAGAATGTCAGCATTAACTGTTAATATTTTCCTAAATCTACCCCTTCTCAGCTCACATGCCTACAATTCAATGCTACCAGGCCAGGCGGGTGTTTTTCAAATGAAATTGCAGTTAATGGTACAAAATATTTACATTTATGCCCCCAAACCAAAGAGCCACCAAACTTTATTCCTCTTTTTGTAGTTTCAATATTAAATTAGTGATGAAGTACCAGAAACCTGCAGGGAGAAAACACCCCATTATTTTTTAAGTTATGGTATATTTACAACCCATTTCCACCTGCTCCCTTTGTCTCCACCTGTCTCCACTGTACACAGATTTGTCTCGGCCAGCCCCTCAGGAATACAGCTGCATCACCATGTACCGTTGCATCCCAATATTTCACACTAAGCTTTAAACCAATTAGGAATGACTACTGACTGTGCTGACTCATGGGAAGAGAAGGGGATAATGTGTCCTTCAGGTAATGGACTTCTTTGGGGACTTAACACATTTTTCACTTTTTAGCACCGTTGGTTTTCTCTTGTCACATTTCTGTGGATGTGGCTTCATTTTGCTTCACTGTGCAAGGAGGATTATGAAAAGATGAATATTTGTGAAGTACCCAAGCTTATAGTAATAATGGCAGGAATTGGCTGGGTACATGGTGAGATTATTGGGCCAACCTCTGAGGCCTCACTGGTGTCCTGGGATGATAGAGATTGTCTGGGTGCTGGGGCCCATTTAAAGGGGCAGCCTCAACTGACTTGTGGCTGTTTGTGGTACATAGAAATCAGAATTTCAGATTTTATGAAATGAACCCAGAATCTAGATTTATAAGATATATATTTGTGCACGCTAAATTGCCTCATTGTGTCTGATTCTTTGTGACCCTATGTATTGTAGCCCACCAGGCTCCTCTGTCCACGGGATTCTCCAGGCAAGAATACCGGAGTGGGTTGCCACACCCTCCTCCAGGGGATCTTCCTGAATCAGGGGTCCAACTCACGTCTCTTATGTCTCTTGCTTTGGCAAGTGGGTTCTTTACCACTAGCACCACCTGGAAATCCCTGTGAAATGTGAAATTTCTCTATTTCAAAATGGAGGCACTGCACAAATGAAACAAACAAACCACCCTTTGGGTGATATCTCTGGCTGGCTCTCAGCTGACAGTTTGCCAGTTTGCAACCTCAGGCCTCAGCCAATCTACCAACTGTTTTTTTTTTTTTTTTTTTTTTAAAAAGAGAGAAGACAGCAGGATAGGTGCATAGCAGCCTGCACAGACTTTCTGTAGGGTTTTCTTCAGCTTTGCCACCTGCCCATCCTAGTCCAGTGGAGAACTTGGGTCTCCATTCCCTGTCTGGGTCCATGTGGTGAAAACCTAAGGCAGGGATGAGCCAGCTGGGGACAGGCAGGCTCAAAACCCTAGTGGGCAGCTAGAAAATGGTGGGGAGGTTCTGGGCAAGTGATATGGGATGAAACTGACTGCTTACAGAAGAGGATTCTAGCCCTAGATGGTGGTTGAAGCTAGAGTAATTTTTGTATTTATTATTTATAATTATTAGTTATAAAACAGTAATTTTTGTGTTATTATTAAGTAGACTTTGATATAGCAGTTACTACACAGAACAGTTACCCACAACAGAAGAAGAATAAGGCTTGGCTGTATCCTCTTCATGGAGAACACTTGTCCTTGGAGCTTTCACATGCTGCCTTTCACTTAACCTACACACAGTGTGATGAGGTTGTTATCGCCACTTTGCTGAAGATGAGATTAAAGGTCTGAGAGTTTTAGCAGTCAGTAAATGTTTGAGCTGGGACCTGAATCTGGATCATCCGGTGGGATGATAAGTGACCCATCACACTGAATTCAGGGTAATATGCCCCTGTCTCCTTGCCCAGGAATATAGCATGACAAATGGGAAGTACATCAAGGCTTTCACCTATTTTTTTATAACCCCAGATTTTATAATGGGAATCTGGCCTCACATTTGCATATATTCCTGCATAGGAAGAGCTTTATTTTCTTGATTAGCATAAAAAACGACTGCAGGANATGGCAAGTACATCAAGGCTTTCACCTATTTTTTTATAACCCCAGATTTTATAATGGGAATCTGGCCTCACATTTGCATATATTCCTGCATAGGAAGAGCTTTATTTTCTTGATTAGCATAAAAAACGACTGCAGGAGAAGTTCATTCTCAGCTCAACTAACTTGTGTTGAAATAGGATGTTAACAGAAACCTCCTTTACTTTGCAGAGCCCACTTCTGAATCATTAGCAACCCTGAGTTTGAACGAGGCAGGTCCTAATTCTTCAACTGAGATTTCTTTGCTCCACTAAGTTCAATACATGTTGGGGCTATTAAAAATATCTTTTTAGTGCTTAGTCTGAAATTGCCACCTTTTACGAAATTTCCCATTACATAGATCTATAGCCTTTTCAAAAATGAGTTGTTTTTCATGATGAGGGTGGAATGTTTGTGATTTTAATTTTATTATTTAATGTATCTTGATTAATCAGTGTTTGAGAGTCATCTAGTTATAAGCAAAATTACAAGAAAATAAAACAGATTTTGAACCTGCCCTCTGCCTCCATAAAAAAGCCCTCAAAAATGGAGATGATAGGAGTAAGGGGATGGCAGGATCTGAGCTCAAGAACCTGGAAGGTTGAAGTGGGGTACTTAGTATTCATCTGGTAGTCATTGCACTAACATCAATCTTACCAAATTCTCCTGGTATTAATGTAGATGTTCTGCATTTAATATATATTTCCAGTGGAATTTCATTATAATTGAGCACTAAACGATACCCACTTATGGTAAAGTGATTCCAGAATTTTTTTTGTAATAAATGGATTTTTGTAGAATAGAAGATTCCAGATTCATCTCTGAGTCTATATTAGACTCTTTATGCTCTAATTGTCATTGACTGTCTTTACTGTATTATTTCCAGACAGTTCATAATTTCCCCCATTGAACAGATGATGATTTGTGAGTGAAGTAAGACACTGACTAGATAATGAGGTGCCGTTGATTTTTTTATTGCTCTTGTTTCACAAAATCTCTTTTAAAGCCATTTGAATCATCTCTGTTGGTGTCATTACTAATGGCTGCAGATTTATAAGGGGAGCAACTTGTAGAGCAACAGTGATAGCTAGCATTTATTGAGTGCTTACTATGTTCTAAACACCCTGTAAAGGTAAGTGCTTTACATTAATCATCCCATTGGAACCTTATGACCATTCGATAGGTCTGGTTACCATTTGTATTTTAATCATGTAAGCTAGATATCAGAGGTTAAAGATTCTGCGGGAAGTCATAAGCTAGAAAGAGGCAGAGTTAGAATGGAATTCATATCCAACTGGCTTTAGACTTCAAAGTCTGTGCTTTCAGCCATCAGACCAGATGGCTTACAGAATGGAGTCTTTCTGAGTAGAGGGAGGAAGCTGTGGATTGTGAGAAATCCCCGTGTTTCTTTATCACAAGCAGATAGTTATTAAGATAACTCAAAAACTGTCTCTATGATAAGACTCACAGATGCAGTCTGATGTTTCAGGGGAGTATCTGCCTGAAAACTGGAGACACAATGATTCCATGAAGTGAATAACTGGTAAACCAAATCAATTACTACTGTATTGGTTTGCATGGAGGGTTTTTTTGTTTTTGTTTTTTTACTAGATATGAGACAGTGGCTAGTTAATCGGAGGGTTATAGCAAGTGGCTATTAGAGTCAAAGTTGAAAGCCCTGTGTGGTTCATGACCTGAGCAATGTGAGGTCATGGGAGGCACCACGGGAAGGGACTGTCCCAGCTCTGACACTGACCAGCCAATAGCATTGCTGAAACATCCTGACTTCTCTCATCAGCAAAATGTAAAGACTGAGCTGAATTCAAGACTTCCAAACAAATAACTCAATCGAAAAATGGGCAGAAGACCTAAATAGGCATTTCTCCAAAGGAGACATACAGGTGGCCAATAGGGAAATGAAAAGATGCTCAGTACCACTAATGATAGAAAAAGGCAAATCAAAACTGTATTGAGGTACCACCTCACACCAGTCAAAATGGCCATCATAAAGAAATCTACAAATAACAAATGCTGGAGAGGCTGTGGTGCAAAGGGAAGCCTCCCACACTATCGGTGGGAATGTAAAGTGGTGCGGCCACTGTGGAAAACAGTGTAGAGGTTCCTCACGAAACCAAACAGAATTACCATATGATCCAGCAATCCCACTGCTGAGCATATATCCAGATAAAACCACAGCTAAAAAGATACACGCACTCCTAGCTTCACTATTCGCAATAGCCAGACCTAACAACCTAAATGTCCATCAGCAGATGAATGGATAAAGAAAATGTGGTACATACACAATGGAATGTTACTCAGCCACAGAAGGGAATGAAACTGGGCCATTTGCAGTGATGTGGATGAACCTGGAGTCTGCATACAGAGTGAAGTAAGTCAGAAAGAGAAAAAAAAATACCCTATATTAACACATGCATATGGAATCTAAATAAAATGGTATAGATGAACCTAACTGTGGGGCAGAAATAAAGATGCAGGTGCAGCGAATGGACTTGTGGACATGGAGGGGGAAGAGGAGGGTGGAACAAATTGAAAAAGTGGTATAGAAACATAAGTTACCATGTGTAAAACAGATAGCAGGTGGAAATTTGAGGTATAATGTAAGGAGCGCAAATCTGGTGCTCTGTGACAACCTAGAGTGGTGGCAGGTGGGAGGGAGGTTCAAGAGGGTGGGGATGTGTGTATCTATGGCTGATTCATGTGGATGTAGGGCAGAAACCAACACAATATTGTAAGGCAATTATCCTCCAATTTTTAAAAGCATAATTGGGTATTTTACATAACTCTGCAAACCACTTCAAAAAAATTTTTTTGAGCAAGGTGAATTAAGAAATGAGCCAATTGACAAAAAAATATCTTCCTCAAATCTTTTCAGATTCCAAGCACAAAATGTATCATGAATGCCTACACATTTTGTAGCTTGGGGCACAATTGGCACTTCAGGCAAGCCACCCTGGTGACTCCCATCCTTACTTGTGTGCTCACGCTGAACATGTGTGATTACACGATTCCGCTCTGAGCTCACACTGAACTGTAAGCTCTCCAAGGGCAGCAAACATACCCATAGTGTTGGCCCTTTTATCCTAATTATTAGCACAATTCTTGGTATGGTGAGAAAGTGCACCAAGTGTTTGCACAGTGAATCAATGTTGAAGTTATTTCTGTTTCGGGGCAATCTAATCAGATAGCTGTTAATTCATGGTGAAGCTCTGGAGCCTGGCTCCTTGGTTCAAATTCAGGCTCAATCAATTACTCATTGTGTGTTCTTGCATTAGTCACTTAAATCTTTTAAGGCTTGATTCTTTTATCTGTGAAACAAGAGATAAAAGTGATAAAATGAGATAAAAGAGATAACAAGAGATAAAACAAATAAGAGATAAAAACAAGTGATAAAAGTATACTGCAGGGTTTGAGTAAGAAATAATGAGGGAACTTAAGTAGGATGCTTAAGTTCACTGTCTGGTTTATAATAAGCCTCCACAAATTTTGGTTTCCTCATATTATATTTATTTCCCCAACAGAATGCATGAGTTCAGTTCAGTTCAGTCACTCAGATAGTGTCCAACTATTTGTGGCCCCATGAATTGCAGCATGCCTGGCCTCCCTGACCATCACCATCTCCCGGTTCTACTCAGACTCATATCCATCGAGTGGGTGATGCCATCCAACCATCTCATCCTCTGTCGTCCCCTTCTCCTCCTGCCCCCAATCCCTCTCAGCATCAGAGTCTTTTCCAATGAGTCAACTCTTCGCATGAGGTGGCCAAAGTACTGGAGTTTCAGCTTTAGCATCATTCCTTCCAAAGTAATCCCAGGGCTGATCTCCTTCAGAATGGACTGGTTGGATCTCCCTGCAGTCCAAAAGACTCTCAAGAGTCTTCCCCAACACCACAGTTCAAAAGCATCAATACTTCGCTGCTCAGCTTTCTTCACAGTCCAACTCTCACATCCATACATGACTACTGGAAAAACCATAGTCTTGACTAGACGGACCTTAGCCGGCAAAGTAATG
>SJYW01007917.1:379465-405860 GCA_006410735.1 Raphicerus campestris
AGCATCTATCGACACACACAATGGGATACTACCTATCAGACCTTCTTTATTCATTCATCTGTCAGTGGATATTAGGTTGCTGACCTGTCTTCTAAGTGCCGAAATAGCATCATTTGCATCAGTGTGGGGAGAAGACAATGGCACCCCACTCCAGTACTCTTGCCTGGAAAATCCCATGGACGGAGGAGCCTGGTGGGCTGCAGTCCATGGGGTCTCGAAGAGTCGGACACAACTGAGCGACTTCACTTTGACTTTTCACTTTCATGCATTGGAGAAGGAAATGGCAACCCACTCCAGTGTTCTTGCCTGGAGAATCCCAGGGACGGGGCAGCCTGGTGGGCTGCCGTCTATGGGGTCACACAGAGTTGGACACGACTGAAGCGACTTAGCAGCAGCAGCAGCAGCAGCATCAGCATCAGTGTGGATGGGCCTAGAAATTGTCAACTATGTAAACTAGACAGAAAAAGACAAATATGATATCACTTATGTGTGGAATCTAAAAGAAAATGATACAAAAAAACTTATTTACAAAACAGAAATAGATTCACAGACACAGAAAACAAACTTATGCTTACCAAAGGGGAAAGAGGGGAAGGGACAAATTAGGAGTTTAGGATTAACATATACACACTACTATATATAAAATACTTAACAAGGTCCTACTGTACAGTACAGGTAATTATACTCAACATTTTGTAGTAACTTATAAGGGAAAAGAATCTGAAAAATTATTGTATATATAACTGATTCATTTTGCTATATACCTGAAACTAGTGCAACATTGTAAACCAAGTATACTCTATTAAAACAGGATGCTTGGGGCTGGTGCACGAGGATGATCCAGGGAGATGATATGGGGTGGGAGGTGGGAGGGTGATTCAGGACTGGGAGCTCGTATACACCCGTGGCGGATTCATGTCAATATATGGCAAAACCAATATGGTATTGTAAAGTAAAATAAAGTAAAAATAAAATTTAAAATATTTTAAACAAGAGAAAAAAAAAGAAAATAAAGTTATACCAGACTAAAAAAAAAAAAAGAGAAAGGAGTTTGTGTGTTAGTGTATGTGGAAGGGAGGTTTCTTTTGTGTAACATGTGTGGGTATAGGATTGTATGTGTGTGTTTTGGGGGAGTTGCACTCATGTATGAGTGAGTATAGGAGGATTGTGCATGTATATTGTATGTGTGAAGGAGACTGTGTGTAGGTGTATGTGAAGTGGTGGGTGTGGGTTTGGGGGTTTGTTAGGAAGTTATATGTGTGTCATGAGGTTGTGGGTATGTGTCTAGGGATTGTGGTGTGTATGGAGGGATCATGGATGTGTATGGGAGAATTATATGTGTGTGTGGTGCATTGAGGGTGTAGCACTGTGGGAATGCTGTGTGTGTGTAAGGGTTGTATGCATGTGTATATGGATTGTGTGCAGATGTTTTGGGGGCTTTTAGGTGTGAGCGGGGTTATGAGTATGTATGGGGTTGAGGTTGTGTGGATGGGAGTTGAGTGTGTGTGTGTGTGTGTGTGGAGGGTGTGTGTGTTTGGCTGTTGGCAAGATGTGTATAAGAGACAGCCCCAGCTGAGACCGGCAGCATTTTGCTGGGTCACAGAGAATCACGGCTTCCGCGTTGGATCTGGTAAGACACCGCAGAGCTGCTCTGGGCCTAGGAGGCTGCTAACCATCACGATCTCTATCACTGCGTCCAAAACGGGGCCCCGCTTGCAAGATCCACATGGGGAGGCCTGTGTGGCCTTGGAATCCTGACTTCAGCCCACAGAGCCCCCTTTTCACCCTGATTATAACTACGCCTCAAGGTGGGGGCTGTTGTCAGGCCCGAATGGTGACGTATCGCCCAGGCCCACAAGCTTCCGCTTTGCCCAGACCTCCACCAGTGCCTCAGGTCAAGCTGGCTCTTCTCCCTTCAGACGCCTCCTCAAGAGCGTGCTGCGCTGTCGACCCAGCCTCGCCTTCAGTGGCCACCATCTGTTAAGAAACTGCCAGAACTTCTGAGCACTCCGACTGCATCAGATATTGTACAGACTTTACAGTGTGGAGAACTGTCCCCAGTCTTCCGTGATGAAAGGATGACCTTAGCGTCACACTTATTTGCTGGAGAGGAACCTGAGGCCCAGACATCATGGGCCTTGCAGCGCTCGGAGCACGGGCAGGGCTGAGGGGCCGCAGCAAACGTGCTGAGAGGGTGGGAT
This sequence comes from Raphicerus campestris, assembly GCA_006410735.1. Taxonomy (NCBI): domain Eukaryota; kingdom Metazoa; phylum Chordata; class Mammalia; order Artiodactyla; family Bovidae; genus Raphicerus; species Raphicerus campestris. The sequence continues at coordinate 381,667 of SJYW01007917.1, forward strand.
TTGGGGCGCAGAATGTCTCCAGACCGTCCACCGCTGACTGTTTTCCTGCCAGGCTGCTCCGTCCATTTATTTGTGTGTCTTTTAGCCACTTGTGGNTGTGTGGAGGGTGTGTGTGTTTGGCTGTTGGCAGGCATAGGTGGATCCATTAAGGACAGAAAACACACACATCCAGCAAATGGAGCACAGAGAGAAGCCCGGCTCATTGGAGGATGCTGAATTTTTAGGAGAGGAAGCTGGAACAGTTCGGGTTGGGTTAAACTAACCCAGTTAAGGCTGGGACCATGCTGCGGTAGTGAGACTTTACCCTGTTCAGTTAGAAAGCCACACACACAGACAGTGAGTCTGCAGTCAACCATTGCCGAGCGATTGTAGGAGACAAATGAATCCCTAGAGACTTCCCAGAAGGCTGCCATCACCACTTAAGACTCCACGATGGGGAAAGCAGTTCTTTATTGTTAATGCCAGCACCTCAGATAATACACTTTTTATCTCTGCTCATAATGGTCATGTAGATAAATTCCATAAATCAAGTCTCCGCAGTAAAAAGGTTAATAAGTTTATGCTGTATAATTGAAAGCCATATTGGTGATTAAAAGGATTTTATATATCAGTTTTCTGGGTCACCAACTAATTATTTTCAATGGCCGGTAATAAAACACAGCACCATGGCTGGCTAGACTCTGCAAACTGTCAGATGTTAAATCGTGTAGAAAGGACTACAGCAGGTTACCTTAAGTTGGCTGGCCTTTCCCTTGGGAGGTGATGTCATTAAAATCTCTGTTGTTAGTGTTGTGCCAAATGTACATGATGCTTTGGGGTGCTCTTTTACGCGAAGTCCGAAGCTGGACAATCCCCTAGATGTCAAGGACATGATAAGCTGCTGTGATTCCAGGGTAGCTGTAATCATTCATGTTTGATGCGTTTGCTACTAGTAATACTGGACAGTTTCTCTTCTAAAAGATGGTAATTGGCCATCCTTGCTCAGAATGGAGGATTCAAAAAGGCAAGGAAAAATGTGTGACATGGAGCGGATTCACATTTATTGATCCCCTAAAATGTTCCTGGAGTGATGCTTTGTGATTTATATCTGTGAGAGGCCACTGCAGGGCACATTATTAACCCAAGGTTAGCAGTGTGAAAACTGAGGCTGAGAAAATGTGGACGAATTGCCCTAGGTCACGGCTTTTAAGTGATATAGCAGCTCTTAAGCTTGGGTCTGTCTGAACCCACACTGAAGTGATTCCACTGTTGGGTTATACACTGTTTGCTTCTGGCTTCGTGGAGGACCCTCTGAAGGCACAAGAACAAAACAGAGACAGGAGTTCAGCTTGCCTGGGGGTTTGTGCTGCTAGGGGGTGGTGGAAGCATGGTTGCTGCATTGCAGAAAACACACTTTGTGTTCCAGGGAAACAGTGCCCCTTGGCAGAGTGCAGGGCAGCAGTACATGCTGAGACCCTCTGTGCTCCCGTTTTGGAGGCTGCATAAAGGTGAACAGAAACGAAACTGGGAGAAAGGGTAGGGGAGGGGCCCTGGTTTCAACTCCCAGTTTTATTTGAATAACCTAGGAGCAAGCCCAGTGGGTCACTTAGCCAAAGTGCCTTCATCTCCAGAGTTTGTTCAAAAGAAATATGCTTACAGAGTGTGTTTATAATTAAAGAGCATAATTGTTATATATGTAAGTATGAATTCATGGGTTTAAACCCAGAGAAATTGCTAGAAACAGTGGTTAGTGTCTTTGACACTTGAGTGTATCTGGTCTTGCTTCATTAAGGAAGAAATTAAGGTTGGAAACTTACAGTCTAAGTCTTCCTGTTTCTCTCATTTTTTGTTAGGTTCTGGTGTTAAAATAGGTACTGTGTGGGGCTATATGGACTGTGTGTGGTGAGGATGATTTGTACGATCATTCTATTGGGGCTCTACAAGTTCTGCCACTAACAGATGAATCAGAACGTTTGAACTACTCAGTTACTTTCTTCAAAGGCAAATGATTTGCAGATGAAATACAAGAATGAAAATTGGAAGGTGAATGTCGTCATCGTCTTGACCACAAAGTTTAATTGTTTAAAGACCAGCCAAGAGCATCCGGGATCATGATGACTGGTTTAAAAAAAAAATGCAGTTGACAGATATGGTAATTAATTACCAAATAAGGGAAACAATTGAAGATGGCACCAAGACTGGACATTCCTGGAACTCTCCATGGGTTTGGTAATTAAATCCAGGTGCTTCTTCCTTTGGGAGAAAGTCCTAGGAAAGGCTGACTATCAATAACTCCGTAGGCTCATCTGCCATCAAGCCCATCAGCTCGTACAAGTCACGTGGAAGCAGCCTCAGGTCCTTCCTAGAGGAAGAAGGAGACATGATTAGCTCAATAATCCGAAGGGAAGACTCAGAAGCAGGTACAGAGAGAAGGCGACTAATGCTCCTTCCGCTCAGACTCGAGTTATTCACCCTCCAGGGAAAAGCTGGGCTTCTCCCATTAGAAGGATGCTTCTCTGCATCCATCGCGACAAGAGGTTCTAAAGAGGACAGATGCCTTAGCGGCTGGGCCATGGTTTAGGAAGAAATACTGGGGTACGGTGAGGAGTAGGAGGCAAAAGGGAGAGCAGGAGGAAGTGTGAGGAGTAGATTAGAAAAGGAAGAGAGAAAAGAAGAGAGAATGGCAAATGCAGTACTCTCGCGAACAGGAAAACAAACGGGCACGAGTGACGTTTCTCTTCCATGGGAAACACACGCACGCAAGCAGGCGTCAGTCGTCGTCTTTCCTCCTGGTACCCCTGAAGAACCCGTGTACACGAGGCCGAGTGGGACTCGCACGGGGACTGAGGGTGAGACCCTAGTCAAGAGGAAAGGCTTGTCTGGGCTTTAGGAGCGCAGCGCCGGGCTCCCAGGGGTGGCTGCTGGTTGAGGGAAGCCAACGTCAAAGGTCCCCTTGGTGGACTGCTCTTTAGAGGGAGGTCTGTCTCTGTCATCGCAGATGGCTAGTTCTCACCCTAATGGGGGGCTGGTAGAAAAGGACGGTGAGAGGCTGGGCAGGGGGAGAGGCTGTAAAGGGGTGTGCCTTTGCTCTGGCCCGGTCTCTCCTGCCAGGAGCTAGAGCTTTCCCCAACAGGCTGCTCCTGTCTTCGTCCTCTCTCCAATCAAACGTTTTATGCCCTGTGTTCACTCTCAGCTCTTCTGATGAACACAGTCAGTCTGGCATGAAAATACCTACTAATGGGTTCATCTGTTATTATCAGGTAATGGGCTAAGATCACAAAGAGCCTTTTGGGAAACAATACCATAAACCAAGGACAGGCTTTATGGAGGAATTTCAGATTCTGTTGTAGTCAGCGGAGGGATTGGTGGGAGGTGAGTGAGGCACTCGCTGTGGGCACAAAATTGAAGGGAGAGTGAAAAAAAAAACCTCAAGAGTTAAGACAATAGATAGTTTATTACAGCATTTTAATAAATAAAACTTAATGCAAGTCCATGATGAATCAAATGTCAAAGTTGTAAATACAGAACCCATGGGCATGATGAGGGTGAGGCCAGGAAGCTCACATCTCAGGGTCATGCAAACCTGGGATTGGATCTGGTCTTTGTTCAAAACACTTTGTTCATGTGCGGTGAGGCCAGGATGCGTCAGTGGCTCCTTGTCCTAGGCTCACACTGTTCTGCAGCCCAGCTAGGACTCTGTATTCTCATTGTCTCTTTGCANTCAAATGTCAAAGTTGTAAATACAGAACCCATGGGCATGATGAGGGTGAGGCCAGGAAGCTCACACTCTCAGGGTCATGCAAGCCTGGGATTGGATCTGGTCTTTGTTCAAAACACTTTGTTCATGTGCGGTGAGGCCAGGCTGCGTCAGTGGCTCCTTGTCCTAGGCTCACACTGTTCTGCAGCCCAGCTAGGACTCTGTATTCTCATTGTCTCTTTGCAATAAATTCCCTTTTATTTTAGCTGGGTTGAGTGGGGTTCTCCTTCTGGCAACTGATAATTCCTAAGACAGAAATAAACCTTCATTTCTTTCCCTTGCAGCTTCACTGAGTCCTATCAGAGAATTCTTTCTTCTAGATTAAATCTTCAATTGCAAAGAGAAATTTTATCACAATTATAAAGGATTTCTTTTGTAAATGTATTACGACTAATCTCATACATCAAACACCGTCATTTCATTTTTACATGTTCCCTTAGAAGGTCTTCCCCTGGAGAAGAAAATGGCAACCCACTTGAATGTTCTTGCCTGGAAAATCCCATGGATGGAGGAGCCTGGCGGGCTACAGTCCATGGGGTCGCAAAGAGGCGGACACGACCGAACAACTTCTCTTTCTTTCTTTGGAGGGTCTGGCCACAGTCTCATAGTCACAGTCACACTGGACATATAACTTTGTATTCTGCTCTTTCTGGTGAACTTTGTATACCAAAGATTTCCCATGTTGTTACCAAAGCTGTTTCTGTCAATGGCCCTAGGTCATTCTACTGAGTTTAGGTTCCCTGTTTTACTTGTTAAATGTTTTGCTATTTGACTTATAAATTGTCTTCAATTTTTACCTGTAATATATAGTGTGGAAATTAATATGTTCACTTCCAAGAGTTTTGTTTCTTCAGTTATTTCTTAACATGATTACCACAGAAGTCTGAGCCAAAGCCCCTTGTTACACTTCTTAATTTATGACTCGTATATATATGTACAACTACGCTAGGACAACTACTCTTTCTCCAGTTTATTTTGTGAACCTGAGGAGCAATCATATTTTCTTGGTTTCTCTACCACAAAATTGTATTTGCCACCTCTGCTGATAACTAAATAGTCATAGAAGTTGCGAATTTAAATTGGAGAACACCAGCAGATATCTGATGCCAAAACATTAAAAAAAAATAGCAATATTAATGTTATGCCCTAAGAAAGAATCAAAATCTTTTGTTTCAACTGTGGGCATATGCTGTAATGCACAGTATCCCTCCTACTACTGAGGAATCAAATATATGCAAATGAAAATCAATATTTCACATTTTTGTGCTTTATTTTCAGTGAGGCATTTCAGACCATTTTTAAACAAACAGCAAAGACAAAAGAAGGACCCATGCTCCCCAAAGACTTCATTTTCCCAAACTGAGTCAACGACTGCATTACTGATTAAGTAAATATTCCTTATACATGGTTCATTGTCTCTCAATGAAAGAATTCTATAAACATTTCCCCCCAAACCAACACCTTGAAACATTAAACTGGTTTTGAACCTAGATAAATAAAATGGAGGTAGGAAGCCAAATGTGACTATTGAGAGATCAGCCTTTTAAAAGCAAATTTGGTGTGGCTACATTCATTAACAGAAATATTTCCGTCAGCCACAACACTAAGTCAACAGCTTTAAAGTCCAAATTGCCTTTCAAAAGAGGGATTTTTAGGGGTAGACATGGAAGCAGAAAGCAAAGGATAGGAATAAATTTGGCACATCTCGGAGAACAAGTTTCAAGCATGTAGGAAGAACTAGGGAAAGTCCAACTCCTGACAAAGAGACCTCTGGAGATAACAAGTATCTCGAGATTAGCCTGTAAAATAACCCCTTATCTCATTTATGAAGAATCAAAAGTTCCACAGATGTCCAAAGTCCAATGGTTAGATGGTTCTAGCATCAAGGCCACACTTTAGCGATTTGTAATTCTGGGCACCTTCACTTCCTTTTACTAGCATGTCACTGACAATGATGTTCTTCCTTGTGGCACACCTCGATTCCTGCCTCTCTTCCTCCTGAGTTACCTGCGTCTCTACCCTGCGAATCAACTGGGGGGTGGTCCCGTTTCAGGCAGTGTCATAATCTACGGGTTCCTAGTAATGAACAGCACTGTAAGCTCTGTCCCCAAATTCTCTTCCTCTGTCCTCTCAGGCTGAGACCCTCACCACCACTCAACAGCTAGGTCTTCCACACAGAGCAGAGCAGAGAAGGGGTTTGGGAAATAAACAAAAAACATGACCAACTCTTTTTCTAGAAGTCTTCTCCTTTAATAGTCAAACAGTCCCACTGTGTGGTTGAGGAATCTGGGATACCTTGATAAGGTACACTGAATCTCTTCTGAAATAAGGTAGAGTATTCATCAGTGAAGTTATTCACAGTCACAGAGGTAGTGTGTTACTGGGATGTGAGCACATCTGTTTGACCCCAAAGATAAAAAGAGCATTTGACATCAAGTATACAGATGATATTCAGGCATAAGGCCAAGATATTCACAAGAGTTATATCATTTCATCTTTGCAACAGCTCTGGGGGCTACTTTCCACCACTCTGCCAGGGTGCTGAACTTGGAGTGCTCCTTCGTCACGACGCTCCTGGTGAGTTTAACAGTCATGAGATGTCTCCCTTTATGGAATAATGACGATTTGAAATGACATTTTTCCCAGTCCTTAGAACAAACCCATAAGGCAGGTGGTGTCCCCACCTCAAAGATGGCCGAGTTCAGGCTCTGAGAGACACGAGGCTCAGGCAAGCTCAGGGGGTCCTAAGTCACAGCCAGAACTTCAGCTGTGTTAGACAGACCGACAGTAACATCTGCCCTCTTAGCTTTAATTCCCACATTTCACTTTCTCATCCACCCTAAACTCAATTAAAAACCTGGAAAAGAAATCCAGTAACTTGTTTTCTGAGAGTCAGGTAGATCTAATATATTGCCCCTCTGGCAATCCCCATGTCTTCATCCGAACAGAAAGAATGAATCCTCCTGTCTCTTTTTGTCTGAACAGAATAATCAGAAAAAGTGAATGAAAGAATGAATGAGTGAATAAATAAGCACAGGTATTCTCCTTCTGACTCTATGAAATCCATAATTTAAGCCTTTTATTGTGCCATTAAAACCCTAGGATTGGTGGTTATTCCTGTTTTACTGAAAATCAGGTCTTGGAAGAATAAAGCTGCATGATTTAGTTTCCCTTGTGCTTTGCAAGTTGCCTCCACTAACCTTTCAGATGGTGGGGGCTGAAAAAGCCTGCAGCAAACATTTAATGGACGTATTTATTTGGTGTGTTGGTTACTGGACAGAACCCTTTGAGAGTTTACAATCTGAGAAATGGATGTTAAATTCTGTAAATTAATGGGGCCGTGCAACTTGGCCAGGATCAAACGGCCAGTGACTGGCCCTTGAGATGCCTGGTCCAGATTTTCTTCTTGACAATAGAATGGTCCCCTTGAAAGGGGATGTTGTCCATTTAAATCTGGCATTCAGAGTTGGGAGGACTTCTATGGAGCCATGAAGAGGAGTGGGAGATGTGCTCAGCCATGCACATCACCTGGGTAAGGTCTGGTGATCAAAGGGTGACTGATAGGNACACTGAATCTCTTCTGAAATAAGGTAGAGTATTCATCAGTGAAGTTATTCACAGTCACAGAGGTAGTGTGTTACTGGGATGTGAGCACATCTGTTTGACCCCAAAGATAAAAAGAGCATTTGACATCAAGTATACAGATGATATTCAGGCATAAGGCCAAGATATTCACAAGAGTTATATCATTTCATCTTTGCAACAGCTCTGGGGGCTACTTTCCACCACTCTGCCAGGGTGCTGAACTTGGAGTGCTCCCTCGTCACGACGCTCCTGGTGAGTTTAACAGTCATGAGATGTCTCCCTTTATGGAATAATGACGATTTGAAATGACATTTTTCCCAGTCCTTAGAACAAACCCGTAAGGCAGGTGGTGTCCCCACCTCAAAGATGGCCGAGTTCAGGCTCTGAGAGACACGAGGCTCAGGCAAGCTCAGGGGGTCCTAAGTCACAGCCAGAACTTCAGCTGTGTTAGACAGACCGACAGTAACATCTGCCCTCTTAGCTTTAATTCCCACATTTCACTTTCTCATCCACCCTAAACTCAATTAAAAACCTGGAAAAGAAATCCAGTAACTTGTTTTCTGAGAGTCAGGTAGATCTAATATATTGCCCCTCTGGCAATCCCCATGTCTTCATCCGAACAGAAAGAATGAATCCTCCTGTCTCTTTTTGTCTGAACAGAATAATCAGAAAAAGTGAATGAAAGAATGAATGAGTGAATAAATAAGCACAGGTATTCTCCTTCTGACTCTATGAAATCCATAATTTAAGCCTTTTATTGTGCCATTAAAACCCTAGGATTGGTGGTTATTCCTGTTTTACTGAAAATCAGGTCTTGGAAGAATAAAGCTGCATGATTTAGTTTCCCTTGTGCTTTGCAAGTTGCCTCCACTAACCTTTCAGATGGTGGGGTCTGAAAAAGCCTGCAGCAAACATTTAATGGACGTATTTATTTGGTGTGTTGGTTACTGGACAGAACCCTTTGAGAGTTTACAATCTGAGAAATGGATGTTAAATTCTGTAAATTAATGGGGCCGTGCAACTTGGCCAGGATCAAACGGCCAGTGACTGGCCCTTGAGATGCCTGGTCCAGATTTTCTTCTTGACAATAGAATGGTCCCCTTGAAAGGGGATGTTGTCCATTTAAATCTGGCATTCAGAGTTGGGAGGACTTCTATGGAGCCGTGAAGAGGAGTGGGAGATGTGCTCAGCCATGCACATCACCTGGGTAAGGTCTGGTGATCAAAGGGTGACTGATAGGTACCTCTCTTCACTGGGCAGGGATTATTACCAGAGTCATGCTTTTTAAATCTGATATGCACACAAATCACAGGGGAGTCTTGTAAGAGTACAGATTTTGACTCACCAAGTCTGGAGTGGGCCTGAATTTCTCCGTTTCAAATAAGTTCCCAAGTGATACTGTCATTGCTGGTCCAGGGACTGTATTTTGAGTAGCAAGGTCCTGGGATATGCATTTATCTTATTGTGGTCTTGATCTCATGATTAGGTCAGTGATCCATAAGAGGCTTTACCCAGGCGAGGGCTGATCTTTACACAGGAACATTTGAGGCCATAGAAGTCATTGTCATTGTACTCATTTTGGAGTCATCACTGTTATTGCCATTCTTTGTTGAGGCTCTCAACCAGGGCAAAATGCTGGCAAACACCAAAAATTCACTCAAAGAGGCACAAATAAAAAGGGGGATATCTTCACTGGAAGATACCAACAAATCCCTGAGAATCTAATTACAGCTTCATGGGGATGAGTTAGAAAAGCAATTTCTCTATCTTTGCTTCCTTCTGCTCATCTGCTCATTCAACTTTGTGCACATCAAGACCGCCCATCAGTGGTGGCCTAGTGACCAACTTCATAACCTAGAAGCTCAGCTCCTCATAGCTAACTGGCTGGACCAATTCCAAATGCCTATTGGTCTAGTTTCAGTTTTGGGTTCAGCCTGGGTCCAGTGTTAGGGAGGAGTGTAGCCGGGATCTTATGGCCCAGAGTTGCCAGGACTGAGGGCTCTGAAAGGGCCTTTAGTGGGGAGGCATGATGAGAGTGTCTACTGCAGATAGGACTTTTTACTATTTTCCTTGCTTGATAGAAGATTGAGATTTCCTAGCTCACATAGCTGTGAGTTGCTGAACTGGGATTCACATACATCTTTCTTTCTTTTTAAATTGAAGTATAGTTGATTTACAGTGTTTCAGGTGTACAGTGAAGTGATTCATTTATGTGTATATATATATATATATATGTGTGTGTGTGTGTGTGTGTAAAGGTGTGTATATATTCATATTCTTTTCTATTATAGGTTATTACAAGCCATTGCATTCCCTGTGTATAGAATAGGTCCTTGTTGCTTATCTACTATATATACAGTCATGTGTATCTGTTACATATGTCTTTCTGATGTCCCCCTCTGGAACTTGCCGTTCTATTAAACCTCTCTTCATGAATGAAGGACCCTGGTCTCCTCGTCACCCACCACCTCTAAGAAATTCCCTTCTTTGGTTTAACATCTCCCCTCTGGAGAATTGCAGCTCAGAAGGTGGTGGCCACCCCTTCCCAAGGGCATTTCACAGCTGAGTTTCTGAATGTCTGCCCTGCAGTTTCAGTTACGTAGCCAACACTGATGGGGGCAAAACCTTAGGGTTAATCATCTTCTGGGTCGAGGTCCTAGGATTATCTACCCACAGCTGCATGGCTCCCATGCGGTTGTCATGCAGCAGCTCCTGGTATCTTTCAGCCTGCACCCTGAGGCTCTCCTTTTCACTCCTGCCCTTTTGCTGCTCCCCACGAGGGTCTGCCATTTTCTCTGTCCTCCACCTGCCCTGGCCCGGACTTCTGCAGGTTATGGGCACATCTCCTAAGACCACTGCCAGTTGCCCACTGTCCCGTCTACCATCACCACATTCCCGTGGGATGAGAAACCCAGGGATCAAAGGGGCCTGGCGGTCGTGGCCTCACTGGCCCTGCATGTTTGGCACTTCCAGATCCCCTCTGAGGTCTCATCTTTATCTCCAGTCTATGTTTCAGTTTGGTGGGCCAGTTGGGATGCTTGTCCTGCCCTATAGCTTCCTGCTGCCTGAGCAGGACATCAAGCCTTGCCCACANATGTTTCAGTTTGGTGGGCCAGTTGGGATGCTTGTCCTGCCCTATAGCTTCCTGCTGCCTGAGCAGGACATCAAGCCTTGCCCACAGTCACATGTGCGTTTTAGTGACAGAACTGGCAAGCTGAGTGGGAGAAGAAAGGCGATGTCCCCTGCATTTATGATGCATCTTGAGGTCTTCTTGACACTGAGTCTCACGGCTCTTTCATGAGCAAAATCTCCTCCCGGTTGATGGTGCTCCATCTATTGAGGGCAGTGATGTTGCCTTCTGTCAGGGGAACAGTGGGCCTGCGCTGAGGTCTGAGGAGGTGGATTCAGGGAGAAAGAGGGCCCAGGAGGAGAAGGAAAGGCTTCTAAAGGGAGGCTGACACCAGCCTAGACCTGTCTGGGGAGTGGGACTGCCATAGCTCTGACTTCCAGCTCGTCAGCTTCAGCTGGGACNGTGACCCCATGGACTATAGCCTACCAGGCTCCTCTGTCCATGGGATTTTCCAGGCAAGAGTACTGGAGTGGGGTGCCATAGCCTTCTCCAGTGTAGGATAGTGGGTGAGATTAAAATCTGAGGCTGAATACAGGAGAACTCCTTCGTGGGCATGGGCAGAATATGGTGTCTAGAGACCCAGAAGTTTAGGGAACTGAAAGAATCTGGTGTGGACGTTTGAAGCGGGGCAGCTACAGGGAAGGTAGAGAAGAGTGTTTACAGATGAGACTGAGAAGGCTGGGGACAAAGGCTGAAGGACCTGGGGGACTTTGTTCTAGGAACAATGATATTTGAAGGGTTACACAGTAAGATTTATGTCTTATGACTCTGGCATCTTGGCAGGGAGATGTTTTAGGGCATGCTACTGACATTTTAGACTCCTTCTTTGCTGTGTGGGTGTCCTGTGTATGGTAATGATATTTAGTAGCATCCTTGGCCTCTAACCATTGAATGTCAGTAGCATCATCCCAGACTTCAGCTGTGACAACCAGAAATGTCTCCAGACATTGCTAAATGTACCTTGGTGTGTATGTGTGTTGGGGGGAGGGGGAAGAAATGTGAAACTGCTCCTGGCTGAGAACCTTTGTTGTAAAGACTAGATACCATGATGATCTGAACTGGAAGGAAGATCATGGCGGAAGTGTGGATCAGAAGGGAACAGGTAGCACTGGCAGATCTTGGGAATGGGTTGACAAAAAGAAACAGGGAGAACTGAGAGATGAAGCCCAGATTTGAGGATTTGGCAAATGAGTGACGGATGGTGTTATTCCTGAATTATGGCACCCAAGACAAGTTTTTCAGAGAACATGATGAATCCTGTTTTGGAAATGCTGTATTTAAAGTGCCCAAGAGACAGCCAAGTAGATAACTGATGGGGATGAGTCTATCTGGGGTTCAAGGGAGTTTTGCAAGGATTCTGAATTGGAGAAAAGACTTTTGAGAGCTGCTGTCCTATTGGTGGAGCTTCCCAGCTGGCGCTAGTGATAAAGAATCTGCCTGCCAATGCAGGAGACATTGTAAGTGACATGTAAGTGACACGGGTTCCTTCCTTGGGTTGAGAAGATCCCCTGGAGGAGGGCTTGGCAACCCACTCCACTATTCTTGCCTGGAGATTCCCATGGACAGAAGAGCCTGACAGGCTGCAGTCCATAGGGTTGCGGAGTCGGACACGGTTGCAGCGACTTAGCACACCTGCACGTCCTGTAGGTGGTGGTTGATATTTCATCATTACACTCCTCCTGACTCCACTGGTAACGCTGTGCATGGTGCATCTTGGATGCCCAGGTGTTTGGGGTGCTTGCGAGGCCCTGTACATAGGAGTGTGTGGCTAATTCCAGGTGCTCAGAGCTCCTGGCGATTCAGCAGGGCCACCCCGCAGGAAAGAGCTCCACATGACTTCCTGACTAAGGAGGGGTGGCCCTACCAGGTTGACCTTTCCCGCTCCAGGCAGCTGAAGTGCTTCTTAAGTGATGGCTGAACGGCTGAAGCTATTACTCTAACTGTAATTTGTAATGGCTCTCTAACGCTTTAGAGAAAGCTGGGTTTGTTGGGATGAAAGGTGACTTTTAAAAGTCAGTAATTATACTTCCAGTGAAAATGTGTCTTCGGCACGGTGCGTAACCATAGCATGCAGGGCAGCCAAGAATTCACTCCTGGACAGGGCTTATATTAATCATAGTTTCAATGCCCAGAGAACATGTTCTCAGTAGTTAACCATCCTCTTTCCCCCTCCTTTAGATGTGGGCCTTGTAATCAAAAGAAAGACACACCCTTAACTATAACAGGGCTGCTGTACTAAATAAAAAAAATTATAGTTATTATACAAGGACTTCATACTGAGCAGGGTCAAGTAATAACACATCTGGTAACCTCCATTAAAGAACTGAGTTATGTTCAGCTTGTGTTTTAATTAGCCTGTGATAAACAAAGAATCAAAGGCCATTCCGCTCTGGTGGTTTTTATATTTACAACTGACTTCACCTGCACTTAGATACAGGTTTATGAAGNCCAAGTAGATAACTGATGGGGATGAGTCTATCTGGGGTTCAAGGGAGTTTTGCAAGGATTCTGAATTGGAGAAAAGACTTTTGAGAGCTGCTGTCCTATTGGTGGAGCTTCCCAGCTGGCGCTAGTGATAAAGAATCTGCCTGCCAATGCAGGAGACATTGTAAGTGACATGTAAGTGACACGGGTTCCTTCCTTGGGTTGAGAAGATCCCCTGGAGGAGGGCTTGGCAACCCACTCCACTATTCTTGCCTGGAGATTCCCATGGACAGAAGAGCCTGACAGGCTGCAGTCCATAGGGTTGCGGAGTCGGACACGGTTGCAGCGACTTAGCACACCTGCACGTCCTGTAGGTGGTGGTTGATATTTCATCATTACACTCCTCCTGACTCCACTGGTAACGCTGTGCATGGTGCATCTTGGATGCCCAGGTGTTTGGGGTGCTTGCGAGGCCCTGTACATAGGAGTGTGTGGCTAATTCCAGGTGCTCAGAGCTCCTGGCGATTCAGCAGGGCCACCCCGCAGGAAAGAGCTCCACATGACTTCCTGACTAAGGAGGGGTGGCCCTACCAGGTTGACCTTTCCCGCTCCAGGCAGCTGAAGTGCTTCTTAAGTGATGGCTGAACGGCTGAAGCTATTACTCTAACTGTAATTTGTAATGGCTCTCTAACGCTTTAGAGAAAGCTGGGTTTGTTGGGATGAAAGGTGACTTTTAAAAGTCAGTAATTATACTTCCAGTGAAAATGTGTCTTCGGCACGGTGCGTAACCATAGCATGCAGGGCAGCCAAGAATTCACTCCTGGACAGGGCTTATATTAATCATAGTTTCAATGCCCAGAGAACATGTTCTCAGTAGTTAACCATCCTCTTTCCCCCTCCTTTAGATGTGGGCCTTGTAATCAAAAGAAAGACACACCCTTAACTATAACAGGGCTGCTGTACTAAATAAAAAAAATTATAGTTATTATACAAGGACTTCATACTGAGCAGGGTCAAGTAATAACACATCTGGTAACCTCCATTAAAGAACTGAGTTATGTTCAGCTTGTGTTTTAATTAGCCTGTGATAAACAAAGAATCAAAGGCCATTCCGCTCTGGTGGTTTTTATATTTACAACTGACTTCACCTGCACTTAGATACAGGTTTATGAAGTATAAAAAAGAGAGGAGTTCCAGTCGCTCTGTCTAGACCATTTACTATAATAGATCAGTTAGGAGGCTGTATTTCTGAACCAGCCAGATGTTTACAATGCCTGCAGAGCTGCCCAGCTGCTTGGTTTACAGAAATGTCTTGGACAAATACAGTGTCATCTCCCAAGAAAGGATTTGGTATCAGTGCTTTCAGATTGCTCAGAAGCCTTCTCAGTTTGGGAAAAGGTGTCCTAACGATGGGGTTTAGGAAAAAAAATTGTCATCTTCTGAGCTGAGAGCTAAGTCTTCCTCAAGACTGAGAAAGGTTAGAGGATCCAATGGAAAAACATTTTTATAGGGGTGGGGAGTTCAGCCAAAAAAGACAGCTGCCTGGCCCACCTTGCCAAGTTCCCAGCTGAGATAAATACTGAGATGGTTTATGGGGAAGGCTCTAAGAAAATTTGCGATAAGTTCTTCTTCTGAACTTTAATGATCTCCCTGGTATGTTCCAACTCTATAACTCTCATGTAAAAGATTAATAGACGTGTTGTACTCTTCAGCTTATCTTACAGCTTCATGGGATGCGCCTGTGAAATTGGCCTGAAATAAGCATCTGCAGTGACCCTGTTCCTCTCTGTCCCCTGGGAGAGCTCACCGCCATCTTCCCGTCTGTTCCTGATGGGTATCTGGGTCAGCTCCCAGGACAAGGACTGCGATAGATTCAGCTCATAGATTCAGCTCAATATCTGTTTCCTTCCTTTCAACCATTATTACAAAAAAAAAAAAAAAAGGAAAGCCCCTCTGTGTTTTGAAGTATAATATATATGCAGAAAAGTGTGAAAATGTCATAAGCATACTTTGCAGCTCCCACCTGGGTCAACAAGTAGAATATCAATAGCACCTCCAGAAACTCCCCTGAAGTGCCCTCACTTACTTTATTCCCCAGAGTAATTCTTCTGGCCTCCAAAAGAGATTTGTTCTGCCTCTCTTTGAAGTTGGTATATACGAACTTTAACAGAATGTGCTCTTTCGTGTCTAACTTCTTTCACCAGCATTTGTGGGATACATCAATGGTGTAGCATATGGCTGTAGTTATTCTTTAAAAAAATAATATATAATCTTCCTTTGCATGAATATACACCCCAATATACTTATTCATTTTACTGTTGATGGACATTTGTGCAGTTTGGGATCATTAAGCATCAAAAAATGGACATTTTGGTACATGTCATTTGGTGCTCACAGGCACACATTTCTCTTGTACCTTGTACCTGAGTCGACCTCTGCCAAATCATTCACCTTCTTAAGATCTTTATCCTCCTCTTTGAAATAAGTTGATGAAGTCAGCCTTGACAGACGCTCTCTGCCCCACTGTCTGCGGTATGTTTACAGGAAGCTTGTACTGTCCACAGTCGCATCCTTCCTCCTGTTTTCTCTGGGTTGCATATGTTTGCAGTAAGCTCCCTGGTGTCAGGGGAGCCACATCAAATTTGTTTCTTCAGACCAGTAGTTCTCACAGGGCGGTCCCCACCTCTGCCGCAGCAGCATCACCTGGGAGCTTGTTATAGATGCGCGTGCTCAGGCCTTTCCCCAGACCTACACGATCAGAGGGTGGGTCTGGAGCCCAGTGCTCTGTGTGTTCAAAAGCCGCTCACATTTGAGAACTGCTGTTTTAGTCAACTCTCCTCTCCCATTACTTTTTTTTTCTTCAGCTTTTACATAGTACAAAGCACTTGGTCGGAAATGTATTCATTTGCTATTCATTTATTCACTCAGTACTTGCTGGAGACTTGCTAAGTCCTGGGTAACACTGGGCTAAACATTGGAGTTGGGAGGATGCATTCTAGATGGTCCTGGCTCTTAGGAAACCCAAGATCAGCCAGTGGATGTGATGTTGTAGATAGATGCATGGAGATAAGAGAAAAAGGAGTGATCAGCTCTCCTGGCGAGGTCGAGGAATGTTTCACTCAGGAGGTTAGACCTACATTCAGATAAGTGTAGAACTAAATAATTAAATGACATGCCCCTAAGTGAGAACTAATTAATGCTGGCACACTGCTAGCAGTCCCTTACATATAGAAATGCGATGTCATCACTTTTTAAACCCAGATGATTGGATCATTTGTTGCTGTTCAGTCGCTCAGTCGTGTCCGACTCTGCAACCCCATGGACTGCAGCACTCCAGGCTTGTAGCCACCCATTAAATATGTGTTGGGTTTCTGAATGAACTGGCTATATTTGTCTATGCATTTTTTGGTCCTGTGTTATATTCATTCAACATGCACTTATGGAGCACCTGCTGTATGATGGGAACTCTGTTTTATGCTGGATTATCGAGGTGAGTGGAAAGGGAACTAATTAGCACAGCAGAAATAGACAGCCTCCATTTCCTGAGATCAGGAGTTGGAGGCCATTAAGGTGAAGTGCTTACTTTGTGGTCTTGGCTTGTCCCAGAAAGTGATTCCAATGCATCTAAGTGGTCAGATCAGTCTAGATGACTGTGGGGCTGGAAGAAGCCTGTGTTTCATCTTCTTGTATGAAGAAATGGATCTCCTCGGTCCCTCAGGGTGTTTTATAAGGTTTAAAAGTTCTTTTGATGGCATGACAGAGCACATGGATGCTCACACAGATTCAGGGCACAGCACTTCATTATTTCCAGCTTAAGACAAGAGAAGGCTGCTAGTCAGGCCATGCAGGGAGCTGGACCTGGGGGTGGGATAACAGCAAGGTGGGCTGTCGGGGCAGGTGTGGCATGGCCAGCTGGGTGCAGTTAGCTTGGTTTCTTGTGCTCCATGTAGACTAGCCAGTTTGAATAATCTGTGGGCTCCGGGCTAGAGGGGCTACTGCTAATCAGTGCCCTCTCCAGCTGAAAAGGTCCAATCAGAGCAGTGATCAGTGTGTGCACTCAGATGCTCACGAAGGGGACCCACCTGACCGGACTCTATCTAGCCAGGGTCTAAACACTTAAAAGTCAGGATAGACGTTTAAGAAAGAAATCACATTCACACAGAGAACGTTTGGGAATGATAAAATCCTATTTTACTGCAGTGGAGCACTTGTCCAGCTTTGGGGTGGCTGTCCCCATTTCCATCTGTCCTTGTCTATATAGTAGATTTTTTTTTTTCAGTTTTCTTATGGGAGTAGATTTGGGAATTCAGCATCAGGATGAGTGAGCCAACATTTTCACCTCCATAATAGATAGTATGTCTAGCCTGGTGAGGGGAATGATGTGTTAACAATAAACCCTTCAGATCCTGTTTAGTTCTTCTAGCTGAAGTTACCAGTGATGGAAGATGGTTCTCAAAATAGGGGTGGCCAGACGCTCCTGACGTGTGTTGTCAGTAATCGGCAAATTGCATAAGAAGTGTCTGTGATTATCTGATGGGACTCCTGCACAAAACTTGCAGGCCCTTTCTGGAAAATAGATTTATTAGAGGCGAGTAACCACTTAAGCTGTCTAAAAGATTCCAATTAATGTTACTGTGGCCTGTCAAGCAGTACATTTTTTTTTTTTCTGAAGTGAGCCAGAATAAAATCTAGTGAGGCCTAAGACAGGAGTCAGGTCAGAGATGAACTTCTGCTATTTTGGAACCCATTGTTTCCCCCTGGAAGTCATATGCATGGATTACAGCAGTGGGGGCTGGTCCCTCTTGGAAGCCTGTGTTGTGAGCTCTGTTTTAAGACAACTTTTCGCTTGAGCTCTTTCTGAGCCAGGAGGATGTCTGGGTCCGCTTCTCTCAAAGCTGGCTGTGCACAGGAGTGCACACAAACTGAGCTGGGCTGTTGGGCTAGACACCTGGGAAGAGCAATTAGGTCCATCCCAGCCTCCAGACAACCTCTTTTCCTGATAAAGCTTACGTTCTGCCAGAGCTGCCCTGAGAAGCAGATGTGAAGTTCATTAAGAGAGGCTGAAGAACATCCATATTTAAAGCACTGGTTGTCCCAGGACACACAGGTAAAGTGGTGGGCTGTTATTCTTGGTGGCTGTGCTGTCTGAAACCTCAAACAGTCCTTTCATATAATCTGGGTGCAGTAATTCATTGTTTGTTTTAAAAAAATTCAACTTGCTTCTACATTAAAAAAAAAATACCACAACTGCTGTGCTTATTTTAGCGAGCTTCTTTTTTAAAAAGACAAAAATCAATATTCTCCCTTGCACGGCTGATGTCCTGGGGGATGAACTATAGGAATCATTGTTAAATTGCTGCTAGTCAGTCTGTGCGAGAGAAAAGGTCAATATTTTTCTTTTCTAGAAAGAAAGCCCTCTGCTTTCCGCTTGGGGGACAAGAAAATGCAGCAGTGGTAAATTACTGGATTTTGTGCCCAGATGATTGCTGGGGAGAATTCTACTCCTTGAATGAAAATACCCTTCCTCCGCTATGCTTCTCCCCTCTCCCTTCTCACTCTCTTAACCCAGAAAGCAGTTCCTTTGGCTCAGGTCACTTGCTTGTCCCTGCAGAACTTCTCTGTGAGGACTTCCCCAGCTCCTCAGCCGAATCCTGTAGGAGGTCAATTCTAGAGGTCGTCTCTGAAGAGTTCAGAACTAAAATGTCATTGTGATCAGTCAGGATAGTCTGGGTTATGCGGAGGTAACAAAAAATCCAGTCTCGGTTATTTGAAACCACTGAGTTTAATTCAATTTTTGCTCATACTCCTCATCCACTGAGGGTCAGCAAGTGCCTCTGCTTCTTGGAACAGCTCAGAGAGCCAAGCGGAAGGAGACCCTCTCCCAACACTGACCACCAAAGTGGTGGAGACGGAGCGGGATGAGCTGCACTCCAACCCTAACACTTTGCCATAAAAGACACACATCACATCTGGTTATATTTCATCGGCCCAAACAAGGCATAAGGCACACCTACCTTCCAGATGCCCAAAAGGCAGAACAAACTGGAATGTCTGTGCAAAGCCTTGATGATCCTTGTGTTCACCAATCCAACATGCTGCAAAGTGGGAAAGGCTCTGAGAGGCCGTCTCCTCCGGACTTCCTCCTGAGGGAGACAGCTTTCCTGCAGTTCGTGGAGTGGCCCCTGGCGCTCAGCCTCAACTGCAGCGCCTCTGGAGAGGCGGACTCACGGCTGCTCCCGGAGCCCATCCCACTCTGGGGCAGCCCTTGTCCAGCCAAAGCAGCTTGGAGCCTGAGGGTCTGGGGCTTGGTCTCGTTCTCTGGCTGTGTCACCCTGCCTGTGCAGCTCACCTTGCTAAGTCTCTGTCTCTCCTTCTGTAAAATAGGAGCATTATTTGATCTAAATTTGAAATGACGATTCAGTGAGATAAGTCCTATGAAGCCCCTCTATGGTTGCCACATAACCTGAAACAAACGCTTGCTCCCCTCCCTCTTGCTCCTGCTGTGGGATTGGATATGTTAAACTTCTCTGCTCATTGCAGATAGTACAAAAAAAAAAAAATGACTATAAGCACAATTTAAAAATACTAATATTTGAATAGAAGTGGCTATGGAAAGTTTTTGAAGTCCAAAGGCATAAATATTTATAAATTGTTCAATTACAACAGACGTTTATTTATTTAAAAATAGATGGATTTTTATTTTTTTCTTTTCTCTGCTTCCGGTTTCTTGCCTGGAGTGTATCCATCTCCTTCTTTTACCCTGAATTACCTTTCCTGTTTCAATCTCTCTTCAGTGTTCACCGACAAAAGTGGCCTGCATTTTCTCAGATTGGAGCAGCTATCCACGACATTGCTGACAATATGAGTACCTGGGCACAGTGTTTGAAAACCATTGTGTTCACCCTTGCTTTTTGGGATGAATGAGTGGAAGACATCTTTAAAGTGTCCATCAAGGTCTCTAGCACTTAGTAGGTCCTCAATGTATGGTCACTCTTCTCCCTTCCCCTTGAGTCACCTTGGAGGGCAGTTCTCATGGCTGAAGCTCAATATGCTAAATGAAATTCAGAAACATGTTGCTTGTCAGTGCCCTTCGTAAAATATTACCGTCATTTCGGACAAATGTCTCAGAGGACATCTGGCTATTCCCTGTGAGTTATGATGATCTAGCAAAGCAATGGCTATTTGAAGAATGGCTAAAGGCATTCAAGAACAGTGGGTAAGCAGAAACTGCAATGGGGTCAAGAGAGTGCTAGCGAAGAAGGAGGCAAATAACTTTCTGACTTTAAAATATGTAAGTTGATATAAATAGTACTTTCCTTCAGACATGCTTTGTTGAATGAATATAGTGTTTTACAACTTCACTACTTAATTGGACAGTGACTCTGGACAGCTACTCTGAATTGCCACTCTAAAAAGAAACACGATACAAACTCACTTCAGTGAATTACCTTACATTCTATCTTCTGCACTGGGTGATACCTTTTGGTCTGAGTCCAACCCTCTCATTTTCCAGTTGAGAAGATGGGGCCCCAGAGAAGACACAGGAATTAAAATTTGTAAATAGGCATCCACTCAGATTCTGTCTGTTCTTCCCTCTGAAGTCAGATGTAGACTCTGGGGCCAGCTGGAGAGTATACTGAACAGAGATCCCACAGGTGAGACTTCCTTCCGTCTTGTTATTGGGTCAGGATGGGAGGCTCCAAATGCCTTTCCTGGTGAGATGATGGGGCAGAGAGATGATACCTTCCTGAGATGACTTCCTGACCTTCCAGTTTTGCCCTTGGGATATGCTTCAGCTCGAGGCGGCCTTGTTCCCTTCAGATGAATAAATATCCTAGATCTGAGATTTTGATCAAGAGGCAAAAGAGCATTGAATGTTGTTAATTTAGGGGCTGGTAGGTTTTAGGATGAAGAAAAAAAAAACATGCTGGGTGTTCTTGTATGAAACTGAGGCCATAAAAATTGAGTATGTTTGATTTTGAAATGGTCACATTCTGGGTTAATATTCTTCCTGTCAGAGACGAGGACAGATGTCTCTTGTTTGTTCCTCTGTTTTCCACTTCCTCCCCCTCCCCTCATCTTTTCTTTTCTTTTTCTTTTTGGAAAGGGTCCTAGGATAGGACACTTTCTGCTTCTTGTAGGAAATTGCCTTGAACTTCAGGTGCAAGCCTTCCTTGACTTCTCTCTCCAACCACATGGAAGGATAATGTCTTACTCTCAGCACTCAGAGGGCCTCGTATCAGTATTTCCCTGTTAAAGCCTGTCACCTTTAATTCTGCATAATAGATGAGGCTATTCAGGTTGTGTTTCCCATTGTAGAATATGAACTCCTCCAAGGGTGTGTCATCAACCGATTTATCCTTGAATCCCCCACAGTACAGTGTGTCCCCTTAGCAATAGCTGAAAAATGTGTCTGAGAAGCATTTTGTCAGACACTATTGTTAGGTTGCCCCAGATTAACTGGTGGGCTGTGCTGAAGCCTGTGCAAATCTCTCCCTGGCCTTCACTCCAGGGAGACGAGGGAAATGTGCATTGGAGATAACAGATCTTTCTATGGTGGTTCTGGCCAATATGGCTGCTGTTCAGTAGAACAGTGTCTGGCACATGGCAAGACCTGCATTAAGTGCACAGCACCCTTGGACAAAATGTACAGGAAGCCAGTGTCTCAAGGTGAACCTGGATGGGGCATGGCAAGTTCGGACATCGGGAGGCCACATTAGAGACTACCAGGGTGCAGGGTGTTAAATATTAACAGTGAGCTTCCTGTGGTGTGCAGGTGGCAGGAGGCCCTGATTTGTAGCATTTGCTGATTTCCATGGTGTGAGTGCTCTCATCAAGGCTGACTTCAAGGTCAGTTGCTTTAGAGCTGAGAGGAGATGCAGGCAATATGAGTCTCCTCCAGCACACCCCAGATTGACCTTATTCCTTTTTGGGCCCACAGACCCAGCATGGTGGTGGGGCTGCCATGAAGTCAAGGCTGTGTGGGGTCTGGGGTTAAGGATGACCTCGTTTTCTGTGGCTCCATCAGGCCATTCTTCTAGCAGGTAGGGCTGGTATTTCCAAATTTATGATTTTCCCAGTCACGAGCCTTTCTTTCAGTCAGTCAGTCAGTTCAGTCGCTCAGTCGTGTCCAACTCTTTGCAACCCCATGAATCGCAGCACGCCAGGCCTCCCTGTTCATCACTATCTCCCGGAGTTCACTCAGACTCACGTCCATCGAGTCCGTGATGCCATCCAGCCATCTCATCCTCGGTCGTCCCCTTCTCCTCTTGCCCCCAATCCCTCCCAGCATCAGAGTCTTTTCCAATGAGTCAACTCTTCTCATGAGGTGGCCAAAGTACTGGAGTTTCAGCTTCAGCTGCTTGTCACTGATATGGTGCCTTGGACATCAGAATTAACACCTAAACACTTGGAACTGAAAGCTGGCTGCATTCTGAGCTCAGACAGCTGGTAGCAATACAAAGAAAAAAAATCAGTTGCATCATCGCTTTTATGTTATGTAGCTTTATAGAATTTGAATACTTCTAAAAGCCACATTAAGTCCAACTGGTCTGAGTATGAGACGGCGATAATATGAGGATCATTAAAACTGTGGAAATCCCCACTTAGAATGGCTGCTTATCTTCATTCACTTCCATGTACACTATCTGGATGAGCAAAACTGCTCGGGATTGTTAAATTAGAAATTGATCTCAGAGTATGAAACATGGAGTCAGATAGACCTAGATCCAAGATCTAGCATTGTGACCTTTGGCCTCTGTAAGCATTATTGTACTTGTCTACAAAATGGGTATGATGGTGATAATTACAATGATGATGATAAATTCTTAGAGCAATTATGAGGCTTACATAAGGGAATACGTCCACGTTGTTCAGCACATCCTATATGCTGAACTGGCGATGACTGAGGACCCTGAGATGCTTCAGTAACACCAGAAGCCTCGCGATACTTTCCTGGTTAGTGCTGCTTTGGTGCTTTCTTTAATACAGACGTTCATCTTTGTGAAGCAAATTATATTATTTGAATTGATGCTTACAAAATCCTGAGACATAGACACTTACATGATTCATTGCCATCCATTAAAATGTGCTCACCGCGGGCTGTTTGAGTGTGAAGCTAGGATGTCCCACTGAGTGTTCTTCACACCTAGGACTGACCTGTGCTGTCCCAGAAGGAGGGAACTGTCACAGAACAGAGACCACTTGGCCCAAACTCTTCTAACCAAAGCAGCTGCTCTTCAGGGAAGGTACCACCCTCATCAGACTTTGATTGTCATCTGAGCATATTTGGGAGGTAAAAACTACAAGTTGACTCAGAGGGCTAATGAATAGTTATTATTGGTGATTGAGGATGAGTTAATGTTACCTTTTCCATGGGTTGTATTTTTTTCCTCCAGTTATCCATCATTGCCCACAGCATATAGTTGTAGGATATTTTTAGAATTCTGTTAATTTGATCACTGTTATTTAATCCTATAAGGGTAAATTTGTACTGATATTTACTGATTGACAAGAACATCGAATCAACCAAAAGCCAAATTAAAGTGTAACTCATGTGGCACAGAATGGCTTTCCTCCAAAGAGCACAGTGTAGAAACCTGATCAACATGACCTCAAGGTCAACATCAAGGTCAAAATGAACAGTAATAAGTCATGTTGATAGTATATATCCTTGGTATGATGTGATGAGAATGGCACTTTCCCGCTGTGATTTTCCTTCCAGAACACATAACTGTTCTCTAATCATGAGGAAAACAGCAGACATCACAATTTGGGTGTATTTTTAAAAATACCTGGCCACAATTTCTCAAAACTGACAAGGTCGTCAAAAACAAGGAGCATCTGAAAAACTGTCCCAGGTAAGAGAAGCTTAAAGAGACACAATGACTAAATGTAACGCAGTAGCCTGGGTAAGCTGGAGAAGGCAATGGCACCCCGCTCCAGTACTCTTACCTGGGAAATCCCATGGATGGAGGAGCCTGGTAGGCTGAAGTCCATGGGGTCATGAAGAGTCAGACACAACTGAATGACTTCCCCTTCTCTTTTCCCTTTCATGCACTGGAGAAGGAAATGGCAACCTACTCCAGTGTTCTTGTGTGGAGAATCCCAGGGAAGGGGGAGCCTGGTGGGCTGCCGTCTATGGGGTCGCACAGAGTCGGACACGACTGAAGTGACTTAGCAGCAGCAGCAGCCTGGGTAAGATCCCAGATCAGAAAATGGGCGTTAGGTAAAAAGTAAGGCAATTGGAAGGAATTTGGTTAATACTGTATCAATATAGGTTCATGAACTGTGGTGGATGTGCCACACTCATGGAAGATA
>SJYW01007917.1:406160-456834 GCA_006410735.1 Raphicerus campestris
CTAAGTCTTCCTCAAGACTGAGAAAGGTTAGAGGATCCAATGGAAAAACATTTTTATAGGGGTGGGGAGTTCAGCCAAAAAAGACAGCTGACTGGCCCACCTTGCCAAGTTCCCAGCTGAGATAAATACTGAGATGGTTTATGGGGAAGGCTCTAAGAAAATTTGCGATAAGTTCTTCTTCTGAACTTTAATACCTCCCTGGTATGTTCCAACTCTATAACTCTCATGTAAAAGATTAATAGACGTGTTGTACTCTTCAGCTTATCTTACAGCTTCATGGGATGCGCCTGTGAAATTGGCCTGAAATAAGCATCTGCAGTGACCCTGTTCCTCTCTGTCCCCTGGGAGAGCTCACCGCCATCTTCCCGTCTGTTCCTGATGGGTATCTGGGTCAGCTCCCAGGACAAGGACTGTGATAGATTCAGCTCACAGATTCAGCTCAATATCTGTTTCCTTCCTTTCAACCATTATTACAAAAAAAAAAAAAAAAAAAAAAGGAAAGCCCCTCTGTGTTTTGAAGTATAATATATATGCAGAAAAGTGTGAAAATGTCATAAGCATACTTTGCAGCTCCCACCTGGGTCAACAAGTAGAGTATCAATAGCACCTCCAGAAACTCCCCTGAAGTGCCCTCACTTACTTTATTCCCCAGAGTAATTCTTCTGGCCTCCAAAAGAGATTTGTTCTGCCTCTCTTTGAAGTTGGTATATACGAACTTTAACAGAATGTGCTCTTTCGTGTCTAACTTCTTTCACCAGCATTTGTGGGATACATCAATGGTGTAGCATATGGCTGTAGTTATTCTTTAAAAAAATAATATATAATCTTCCTTTGCATGAATATACACCCCAATATACTTATTCATTTTACTGTTGATGGACATTTGTGCAGTTTGGGATCATTAAGCATCAAAAAATGGACATTTTGGTACATGTCATTTGGTGCTCACAGGCACACATTTCTCTTGTACCTTGTACCTGAGTCGACCTCTGCCAAATCATTCACCTTCTTAAGATCTTTATCCTCCTCTTTGAAATAAGTTGATGAAGTCAGCCTTGACAGACGCTCTCTGCCCTACTGTCTGCTGTATGTTTACAGGAAGCTTGTACTGTCCACAGTCGCATCCTTCCTCCTGTTTTCTCTGGGTTGCATATGTTTGCAGTAAGCTCCCTGGTGTCAGGGGAGCCACATCAAATTTGTTTCTTCAGACCAGTAGTTCTCACAGGGCGGTCCCCACCTCTGCCGCAGCAGCATCACCTGGGAGCTTGTTATAGATGCGCGTGCTCAGGCCTTTCCCCAGACCTACACGATCAGAGGGTGGGTCTGGAGCCCAGTGCTCTGTGTGTTCAAAAGCCCGCTCACATTTGAGAACTGCTGTTTTAGTCAACTCTCCTCTCCCATTACTTTTTTTTCTTCAGCTTTTACATAGTACAAAGCACTTGGTCGGAAATGTATTCATTTGCTATTCATTTATTCACTCAGTACTTGCTGGAGACTTGCTAAGTCCTGGGTAACACTGGGCTAAACATTGGAGTTGGGAGGATGCATTCTAGATGGTCCTGGCTCTTAGGAAACCCAAGATCAGCCAGTGGATGTGATGTTGTAGATAGATGCATGGAGATAAGAGAAAAAGGAGTGATCAGCTCTCCTGGCGAGGTCGAGGAATGTTTCACTCAGGAGGTTAGACCTACATTCAGATAAGTGTAGAACTAAATAATTAAATGACATGCCCCTAAGTGAGAACTAATTAATGCTGGCACACTGCTAGCAGTCCCTTACATATAGAAATGCGATGTCATCACTTTTTAAACCCAGATGATTGGATCATTTGTTGCTGTTCAGTCGCTCAGTCGTGTTCGACTCTGCAACCCCATGGACTGCAGCACTCCAGGCTTGTAGCCACCCATTAAATATGTGTTGGGTTTCTGAATGAACTGGCTATATTTGTCTATGCATTTTTTGGTCCTGTGTTATATTCATTCAACATGCACTTATGGAGCACCTGCTGTATGATGGGAACTCTGTTTTATGCTGGATTATCGAGGTGAGTGGAAAGGGAACTAATTAGCACAGCAGAAATAGACAGCCTCCATTTCCTGAGATCAGGAGTTGGAGGCCATTAAGGTGAAGTGCTTACTTTGTGGTCTTGGCTTGTCCCAGAAAGTGATTCCAATGCATCTAAGTGGTCAGATCAGTCTAGATGACTGTGGGGCTGGAAGAAGCCTGTGTTTCATCTTCTTGTATGAAGAAATGGATCTCCTCGGTCCCTCAGGGTGTTTTATAAGGTTTAAAAGTTCTTTTGATGGCATGACAGAGCACATGGATGCTCACACAGATTCAGGGCACAGCACTTCATTATTTCCAGCTTAAGACAAGAGAAGGCTGCTAGTCAGGCCATGCAGGGAGCTGGACCTGGGGGTGGGGTAACAGCAAGGTGGGCTGTCGGGGCAGGTGTGGCATGGCCAGCTGGGTGCAGTTAGCTTGGTTTCTTGTGCTCCATGTAGACTAGCCAGTTTGAATAATCTGTGGGCTCCGGGCTAGAGGGGCTACTGCTAATCAGTGCCCTCTTCAGCTGAAAAGGTCCAATCAGAGCAGTGATCAGTGTGTGCACTCAGATGCTCACGAAGGGGACCCACCTGACCGGACTCTATCTAGCCAGGGTCTAAACACTTAAAAGTCAGGATAGACGTTTAAGAAAGAAATCACATTCACACAGAGAACGTTTGGGAATGATAAAATCCTATTTTACTGCAGTGGAGCACTTGTCCAGCTTTGGGGTGGCTGTCCCCATTTCCATCTGTCCTTGTCTATATAGTAGATTTTTTTTTTTCAGTTTTCTTATGGGAGTAGATTTGGGAATTCAGCATCAGGATGAGTGAGCCAACATTTTCACCTCCATAATAGATAGTATGTCTAGCCTGGTGAGGGGAATGATGTGTTAACAATAAACCCTTCAGATCCTGTTTAGTTCTTCTAGCTGAAGTTACCAGTGATGGAAGATAGTTCTCAAAATAGGGGTGGCCAGACGCTCCTGACGTGTGTTGTCAGTAATCGGCAAATTGCATAAGAAGTGTCTGTGATTATCTGATGGGACTCCTGCACAAAACTTGTAGGCCCTTTCTGGAAAATAGATTTATTAGAGGCGAGTAACCACTTAAGCTGTCTAAAAGATTCCAATTAATGTTACTGTGGCCTGTCAAGCAGTACATTTTTTTTTTTTCTGAAGTGAGCCAGAATAAAATCTAGTGAGGCCTAAGACAGGAGTCAGGTCAGAGATGAACTTCTGCTATTTTGGAACCCATTGTTTCCCCCTGGAAGTCATATGCATGGATTACAGCAGTGGGGGCTGGTCCCTCTTGGAAGCCTGTGTTGTGAGCTCTGTTTTAAGACAACTTTTCGCTTGAGCTCTTTCTGAGCCAGGAGGATGTCTGGGTCCGCTTCTCTCAAAGCTGGCTGTGCACAGGAGTGCACACAAACTGAGCTGGGCTGTTGGGCTAGACACCTGGGAAGAGCAATTAGGTCCATCCCAGCCTCCAGACAACCTCTTTTCCTGATAAAGCTTACGTTCTGCCAGAGCTGCCCTGAGAAGCAGATGTGAAGTTCATTAAGAGAGGCTGAAGAACATCCATATTTAAAGCACTGGTTGTCCCAGGACACACAGGTAAAGTGGTGGGCTGTTATTCTTGGTGGCTGTGCTGTCTGAAACCTCAAACAGTCCTTTCATATAATCTGGGTGCAGTAATTCATTGTTTGTTTTAAAAAAATTCAACTTGCTTCTACATTAAAAAAAAAATACCACAACTGCTGTGCTTATTTTAGCGAGCTTCTTTTTTAAAAAGACAAAAATCAATATTCTCCCTTGCACGGCTGATGTCCTGGGGGATGAACTATAGGAATCATTGTTAAATTGCTGCTAGTCAGTCTGTGCGAGAGAAAAGGTCAATATTTTTCTTTTCTAGAAAGAAAGCCCTCTGCTTTCCGCTTGGGGGACAAGAAAATGCAGCAGTGGTAAATTACTGGATTTTGTGCCCAGATGATTGCTGGGGAGAATTCTACTCCTTGAATGAAAATACCCTTCCTCCGCTATGCTTCTCCCCTCTCCCTTCTCACTCTCTTAACCCAGAAAGCAGTTCCTTTGGCTCAGGTCACTTGCTTGTCCCTGCAGAACTTCTCTGTGAGGACTTCCCCAGCTCCTCAGCCGAATCCTGTAGGAGGTCAATTCTAGAGGTCGTCTCTGAAGAGTTCAGAACTAAAATGTCATTGTGATCAGTCAGGATAGTCTGGGTTATGCGGAGGTAACAAAAAATCCAGTCTCGGTTATTTGAAACCACTGAGTTTAATTCAATTTTTGCTTATACTCCTCATCCACTGAGGGTCAGCAAGTGCCTCTGCTTCTTGGAACAGCTCAGAGAGCCAAGCGGAAGGAGACCCTCTCCCAACACTGACCACCAAAGTGGTGGAGACGGAGCGGGATGAGCTGCACTCCAACCCTAACACTTTGCCATAAAAGACACACATCACATCTGGTTATATTTCATCGGCCCAAACAAGGCATAAGGCACACCTACCTTCCAGATGCCCAAAAGGCAGAACAAACTGGAATGTCTGTGCAAAGCCTTGATGATCCTTGTGTTCACCAATCCAACATGCTGCAAAGTGGGAAAGGCTCTGAGAGGCCGTCTCCTCCGGACTTCCTCCTGAGGGAGACAGCTTTCCTGCAGTTCGTGGAGTGGCCCCTGGCGCTCAGCCTCAACTGCAGCGCCTCTGGAGAGGCGGACTCACGGCTGCTCCCGGAGCCCATCCCACTCTGGGGCAGCCCTTGTCCAGCCAAAGCAGCTTGGAGCCTGAGGGTCTGGGGCTTGGTCTCGTTCTCTGGCTGTGTCACCCTGCCTGTGCAGCTCACCTTGCTAAGTCTCTGTCTCTCCTTCTGTAAAATAGGAGCATTATTTGATCTAAATTTGAATTGACGATTCAGTGAGATAAGTTCTATGAAGCCCCTCTATGGTTGCCACATAACCTGAAACAAACGCTTGCTCCCCTCCCTCTTGCTCCTGCTGTGGGATTGGATATGTTAAACTTCTCTGCTCATTGCAGATAGTACAAAAAAAAAAAAATGACTATAAGCACAATTTAAAAATACTAATATTTGAATAGAAGTGGCTATGGAAAGTTTTTGAAGTCCAAAGGCATAAATATTTATAAATTGTTCAATTACAACAGACGTTTATTTATTTAAAAATAGATGGATTTTTATTTTTTTCTTTTCTCTGCTTCCGGTTTCTTGCCTGGAGTGTATCCATCTCCTTCTTTTACCCTGAATTACCTTTCCTGTTTCAATCTCTCTTCAGTGTTCACCGACAAAAGTGGCCTGCATTTTCTCAGATTGGAGCAGCTATCCACGACATTGCTGACAATATGAGTACCTGGGCACAGTGTTTGAAAACCATTGTGTTCACCCTTGCTTTTTGGGATGAATGAGTGGAAGACATCTTTAAAGTGTCCATCAAGGTCTCTAGCACTTAGTAGGTCCTCAATGTATGGTCACTCTTCTCCCTTCCCCTTGAGTCACCTTGGAGGGCAGTTCTCATGGCTGAAGCTCAATATGCTAAATGAAATTCAGAAACATGTTGCTTGTCAGTGCCCTTCGTAAAATATTACCGTCATTTCGGACAAATGTCTCAGAGGACATCTGGCTATTCCCTGTGAGTTATGATGATCTAGCAAAGCAATGGCTATTTGAAGAATGGCTAAAGGCATTCAAGAACAGTGGGTAAGCAGAAACTGCAATGGGGTCAAGAGAGTGCTAGCGAAGAAGGAGGCAAATAACTTTCTGACTTTAAAATATGTAAGTTGATATAAATAGTACTTTCCTTCAGACATGCTTTGTTGAATGAATATAGTGTTTTACAACTTCACTACTTAATTGGACAGTGACTCTGGACAGCTACTCTGAATTGCCACTCTAAAAAGAAACACGATACAAACTCACTTCAGTGAATTACCTTACATTCTATCTTCTGCACTGGGTGATACCTTTTGGTCTGAGTCCAACCCTCTCATTTTCCAGTTGAGAAGATGGGGCCCCAGAGAAGACACAGGAATTAAAATTTGTAAATAGGCATCCACTCAGATTCTGTCTGTTCTTCCCTCTGAAGTCAGATGTAGACTCTGGGGCCAGCTGGAGAGTATACTGAACAGAGATCCCACAGGTGAGACTTCCTTCCGTCTTGTTATTGGGTCAGGATGGGAGGCTCCAAATGCCTTTCCTGGTGAGATGATGGGGCAGAGAGATGATACCTTCCTGAGATGACTTCCTGACCTTCCAGTTTTGCCCTTGGGATATGCTTCAGCTCGAGGCGGCCTTGTTCCCTTCAGATGAATAAATATCCTAGATCTGAGATTTTGATCAAGAGGCAAAAGAGCATTGAATGTTGTTAATTTAGGGGCTGGTAGGTTTTAGGATGAAGAAAAAAAAAACATGCTGGGTGTTCTTGTATGAAACTGAGGCCATAAAAATTGAGTATGTTTGATTTTGAAATGGTCACATTCTGGGTTAATATTCTTCCTGTCAGAGACGAGGACAGATGTCTCTTGTTTGTTCCTCTGTTTTCCACTTCCTCCCCCTCCCCTCATCTTTTCTTTTCTTTTTCTTTTTGG
The DNA here is from genome assembly GCA_006410735.1 of Raphicerus campestris. Classification (NCBI taxonomy): domain Eukaryota; kingdom Metazoa; phylum Chordata; class Mammalia; order Artiodactyla; family Bovidae; genus Raphicerus; species Raphicerus campestris. The sequence goes on from SJYW01007917.1 coordinate 412,818, forward strand.
AAAAGGTCCTAGGATAGGACACTTTCTGCTTCTTGTAGGAAATTGCCTTGAACTTCAGGTGCAAGCCTTCCTTGACTTCTCTCTCCAACCACATGGAAGGATAATGTCTTACTCTCAGCACTTAGAGGGCCTCGTATCAGTATTTCCCTGTTAAAGCCTGTCACCTTTAATTCTGCATAATAGATGAGGCTATTCAGGTTGTGTTTCCCATTGTAGAATATGAACTCCTCCAAGGGTGTGTCATCAACCGATTTATCCTTGAATCCCCCACAGTACAGTGTGTCCCCTTAGCAATAGCTGAAAAATGTGTCTGAGAAGCATTTTGTCAGACACTATTGTTAGGTTGCCCCAGATTAACTGGTGGGCTGTGCTGAAGCCTGTGCAAATCTCTCCCTGGCCTTCACTCCAGGGAGACGAGGGAAATGTGCATTGGAGATAACAGATCTTTCTATGGTGGTTCTGGCCAATATGGCTGCTGTTCAGTAGAACAGTGACTGGCACATGGCAAGACCTGCATTAAGTGCACAGCACACTTGGACAAAATGTACAGGAAGCCAGTGTCTCAAGGTGAACCTGGATGGGGCATGGCAAGTTCGGACATCGGGAGGCCACATTAGAGACTACCAGGGTGCAGGGTGTTAAATATTAACAGTGAGCTTCCTGTGGTGTGCAGGTGGCAGGAGGCCCTGATTTGTAGCATTTGCTGATTTCCATGGTGTGAGTGCTCTCATCAAGGCTGACTTCAAGGTCAGTTGCTTTAGAGCTGAGAGGAGATGCAGGCAATATGAGTCTCCTCCAGCACACCCCAGATTGACCTTATTCCTTTTTGGGCCCACAGACCCAGCATGGTGGTGGGGCTGCCATGAAGTCAAGGCTGTGTGGGGTCTGGGGTTAAGGATGACCTCGTTTTCTATGGCTCCATCAGGCCATTCTTCTAGCAGGTAGGGCTGGTATTTCCAAATTTATGATTTTCCCAGTCACGAGCCTTTCTTTCAGTCAGTCAGTCAGTTCAGTCGCTCAGTCGTGTCCAACTCTTTGCAACCCCATGAATCGCAGCACGCCAGGCCTCCCTGTTCATCACTATCTCCCGGAGTTCACTCAGACTCACGTCCATCGAGTCCGTGATGCCATCCAGCCATCTCATCCTCGGTCGTCCCCTTCTCCTCTTGCCCCCAATCCCTCCCAGCATCAGAGTCTTTTCCAATGAGTCAACTCTTCTCATGAGGTGGCCAAAGTACTGGAGTTTCAGCTTCAGCTGCTTGTCACTGATATGGTGCCTTGGACGTCAGAATTAACACCTAAACACTTGGAACTGAAAGCTGGCTGCATTCTGAGCTCAGACAGCTGGTAGCAATACAAAGAAAAAAAATCAGTTGCATCATCGCTTTTATGTTATGTAGCTTTATAGAATTTGAATACTTCTAAAAGCCACATTAAGTCCAACTGGTCTGAGTATGAGACGGCGATAATATGAGGATCATTAAAACTGTGGAAATCCCCACTTAGAATGGCTGCTTATCTTCATTCACTTCCATGTACACTATCTGGATGAGCAAAACTGCTCGGGATTGTTAAATTAGAAATTGATCTCAGAGTATGAAACGTGGAGTCAGATAGACCTAGATCCAAGATCTAGCATTGTGACCTTTGGCCTCTGTAAGCATTATTGTACTTGTCTACAAAATGGGTATGATGGTGATAATTACAATGATGATGATAAATTCTTAGAGCAATTATGAGGCTTACATAAGGGAATACGTCCACGTTGTTCAGCACATCCTATATGCTGAACTGGCGATGACTGAGGACCCTGAGATGCTTCAGTAACACCAGAAGCCTCGCAATACTTTCCTGGTTAGTGCTGCTTTGGTGCTTTCTTTAATACAGACGTTCATCTTTGTGAAGCAAATTATATTATTTGAATTGATGCTTACAAAATCCTGAGACATAGACACTTACATGATTCATTGCCATCCATTAAAATGTGCTCACCGCGGGCTGTTTGAGTGTGAAGCTAGGATGTCCCACTGAGTGTTCTTCACACCTAGGACTGACCTGTGCTGTCCCAGAAGGAGGGAACTGTCACAGAACAGAGACCACTTGGCCCAAACTCTTCTAACCAAAGCAGCTGCTCTTCAGGGAAGGTACCACCCTCATCAGACTTTGATTGTCATCTGAGCATATTTGGGAGGTAAAAACTACAAGTTGACTCAGAGGGCTAATGAATAGTTATTATTGGTGATTGAGGATGAGTTAATGTTACCTTTTCCATGGGTTGTATTTTTTTCCTCCAGTTNACACACACACACACACACACACACATATATACACACACACATATATATACACACACATATATAATCAATATCTAATTTTGACCAGCCTACTTTCTGTGTCTTAGAATAAAGTTTATGTTTTGCTGATTGCCTTACCATTCAACCCTTAGTATCTTAACACAGTCCTGGATTTATTTCCTGTTTCCTACATCGGTTCTGTACCTTCAATGGGAGATTTTTGTGGAAGTGAATATAAATGAGTGTGCTCTGGCTACCACATGGAACCAGATATCCTTTTAATTCATTCTCAATAGTACAGGTGGGACCAAAGCATCCAACTCTCCTTGGACTGTGAATAAGAAAATGGAAAGAGGCATTCACTGAAAACTTTAATCAAGAGAAAATTCTTTTCATGCATGTGTGCTAAGTCACTTCAGTCCTGTTCAACTCTGCGATCCAATGAAATGTAGCCCACCAGGCGCCCCTGCCCTTGGGATTCTCCAGGCAAGAATACTGGAGTGGGTTACCATGCTCTCCTCCAGGGGATCTTCCCCACCCAGGGGTCAGACTGGCACCTCTTCTGTCTCTTGCATTGGCAGGTGAGTTCTTTACCACTAGCACCACCTAGGAAGCCCCCAATCCTTATACAGTGGTTAAAAGAGGAAGTTTAATTCCAGGTGCATCACTCCCTAAGTTGAGGGCCTAGGGGTGCATTTCTTAAAGGCTCCCTGGCTCTCTTTCCTTATCCTTATAATTAGAGATAAAACTAGTATCTTACTTGAGGGATGGTATGAGGGTTGAGAAAAGACCCCACTCCTGACTCCCAGTACACCCTCAACAAATGCTTGCTCTATGCTGTGTGCCTTCTCCAATGTCTATCTCCAAAATTTTTGTTGAAAATGTGCAAGGTTAAGTCTGATATAGATATTGTTTATATCTTCACTTCAACAAAGAATCATACAGATCTGGTCTGAAAAATGGCATCTTAAGTGACAAACCGCAGGTTAACCGTGAACAAGGCTGGAAGGGGCTGCCACATGCAATCAGCTGATTTCTCCGAAGAAGAAAACATGACCCAGGAAGTAGGAGCTGATGACCACGTGACAGAACCCTCATCTGTATCTGTATCCAGGTCTCCCGATTCTCCATGGAAAGGGGCAGAGGGCACCTAGTTTTTGCCAGGCATTGCTCAAGTCTCCTTTAACCCTCCCAACCAAAAGCTACTTCTGCTATTTCTATATTTTATGGAGAGAAAATTGAATGTAGTAGAGAAGCAGCTTATGTGAGGCTGAGTCTTAAACTCAGTACAGACAGTGAAAACTACATACCGTTGAGTCATCCTGAATTTCCTGCCGTGAACTGCTACGGTGGAGAACAATATATTAGACCACCCATAAATCCAACACATGTCCTCCATCCTGCCTTGAATCAAACCACTATTTCTTCAACTAAACATCAGATAAAGCAGTGGACTTGCAGTTAGCAAGGTGTGATGTATGGGGAAAAAAAATTGAACATTATCACAGGAATCTCCTGGTTGGAAGAGCAGCCTGAGGTCTCAGCTGAGGCTGGCAGAGTCCTCTGGTCTGTGTTCCTGTTTCTCTGGGACAGTCACTTACTGAATGAAACAGTAGGTTTATCATTAAACCTTTCATTAAAAGGGTTCTTACCTTTTAATTCTCTCTTTCTTTCTCGTGGATTCCTGCAGTTGAACTGTAAAGTTCAGCTAGTATAGGATGGAAGCCCCCCGCTATTGAATAAGTCACACAGCTGGAGAATGGGAGGTTGGGGGATTTGTGCCCTTCCTCTGAGATCCAAGCTCTTTTCCTGGGCTCCTCCCTATGGTCCCAATGGGGACTCCTGTTCTCTAGTTCACCATGCTGGGCTAATTTAGTTCAGTTTGACATTCAACACACACGACTTCTGTTTTCTGCTATAAATCTCCAGACATTTTATGGACCAATAAAGTCCAACATGTACATGGACTGTTCTGCTGCTTGGTAATTACCACTGACCTCTTTCCAAGACCCTTCTCCATAAAGAGGCCACCTCTTTGGGGCAGCTCTGCCATCTCCTTCTCTCCAAGGCTGTAGGTGGAACAACCAAGTTCTTAATTAGGCAGCCTGCACAGGGAAGCTTGGTGTCAGATTTCCAGGTCAGCCTTTGATAGAGGGGTAATCAGGGGAGGTGATGCATCGACTTTGATTAAAGAGCTGTGATGAATCAAGATAAAATTGACATTTAATTTCTTTTGGAAGAACTAATCTTGTAGACCAAACTTAAAGGTGAATTGTCTTCTCTTTTGGTCTGTAGGGCATGGGTAGTTGCCCATGATGGAAAAGGTAACCCTGAAAAAAAAATTGCTATAATTTCTTTCTTAAGTTGCTGATATTTAATTGAACACGGGCTCATGGGGTGATTTAGTAGGGTTACAATTCCTCCCAATGTTTTTGTCCTAACAGAATTCAACCCAAATCTTTGCAGCACTCAAGAACAACTTAAGCACATGTGCCTGCTTTCCACTGGGGACCCTATCCATGAGGGACCCTCACCTCTTCTTGAGCATCTCATTTACTGCCATACCCGCCTCACTCCTTAAGTCAGTGGGAAAATGATCCTTTGTAATTCAAAAGACAAAAACAAAAAACCCTAAATCAAACCAAAATAAAATCCTGGGTGTACAGCAGCGCAAGTAGAGTAATGATGTGCTTTGAAAAAAACTGCCACAAAATATGTGATTTTTTTTCCTAATTGGACTGATACACATTTTCAAAAAGAGGAAAGAGCTTCAAGAGATAATTNTTTTATGGACCAATAAAGTCCAACATGTACATGGACTGTTCTGCTGCTTGGTAATTACCACTGACCTCTTTCCAAGACCCTTCTCCATAAAGAGGCCACCTCTTTGGGGCAGCTCTGCCATCTCCTTCTCTCCAAGGCTGTAGGTGGAACAACCAAGTTCTTAATTAGGCAGCCTGCACAGGGAAGCTTGGTGTCAGATTTCCAGGTCAGCCTTTGATAGAGGGGTAATCAGGGGAGGTGATGCATCGACTTTGATTAAAGAGCTGTGATGAATCAAGATAAAATTGACATTTAATTTCTTTTGGAAGAACTAATCTTGTAGACCAAACTTAAAGGTGAATTGTCTTCTCTTTTGGTCTGTAGGGCATGGGTAGTTGCCCATGATGGAAAAGGTAACCCTGAAAAAAAAATTGCTATAATTTCTTTCTTAAGTTGCTGATATTTAATTGAACACGGGCTCATGGGGGTGATTTAGTAGGGTTACAATTCCTCCCAATGTTTTTGTCCTAACAGAATTCCACCCAAATCTTTGCAGCACTCAAGAACAACTTAAGCACATGTGCCTGCTTTCCACTGGGGACCCTATCCATGAGGGACCCTCACCTCTTCTTGAGCATCTCATTTACTGCCATACCCGCCTCACTCCTTAAGTCAGTGGGAAAATGATCCTTTGTAATTCAAAAGACAAAAACAAAAAACCCTAAATCAAACCAAAATAAAATCCTGGGTGTACAGCAGCGCAAGTAGAGTAATGATGTGCTTTGAAAAAAACTGCCACAAAATATGTGATTTTTTTTCCTAATTGGACTGATACACATTTTCAAAAAGAGGAAAGAGCTTCAAGAGATAATTGTGCTGACTTTATTGTCAAATGAAAATAATAGGAAAACAATAACTCACCAATCAATAAACTAGGATACTGTTAGATATTCTTAGAATGCACGTGCTTGCACACACACACACACACACACACACATACACATCAGTGCCCTGAACATCTCCAAGGTGAAGTGACTTATGACAGCAGTCATAAGCCTCATTCATAGGCTTTGGTTGGCTTAGATGTGGCGAGGGCAGGCAAGGATCTCCTGGCGAAGTAGCAGCCTCTTATCAGTAGATGGGGGTAGAGCAACGCGGATGGACCGCCAGGCAGCCAGGCTGCAAATGTCCCCCGATTTCAGCCGCTCCTGCTCTTTGGGCGTTACTGCAGGGAACAAAATGAAGACAAGCCAAGGCGGTGAATCAGATAAGACGACTTTTAAATCCTTGTCACACAAGGACTCAGGAGATCGAGGCAGTAACGTAGGCAAATTGAGGAAACTATATTTTCTACTAAGCTGTGCATTTCATTTTGCACTTTAATTTGCTTAGGAAATATAATGATTGCTTTTTGCTTTAATTTTCACATTCTTATGGTGTGTCCTTTCTTTCTCTTCCCTCTCTTCTTGTCTTATTCTTTTCCTCTTTCCTTTATAGCTACAATTCCTTTCATAGTCATAACATCCTTTTTGGAGTGAAGTGTAACTAAAGATTTTTAAATGGCTATCAATGTTTCTTGTGACGTGTCTGATTATGAAACTTTTTCTCTAAAGTACGGAAGGAAATGAAGTCATAAAATTTCTAGTATAACTTTTCTGTTTTCTTTGGAAGAAGATCAGGTAGGTTTTAAAGTATTGTCCTGGTGTTAGTTAAAATACCATATCCTAGCATAGATATTATATATATAGAACCAATAAAAATATATAATAAATTTAGGTATAAACTTGTAAATGCTCCTCTATTCTTGGCATATTTGTTAACATGAGAAAGTATAAAGATTTTCTTTTAATTAATTTATTTTTCTTAATCTCCATTTCTTGCTTTCATGCCAGCTATCACCCTTGTTTCTTCACAGGCAACTATGCTAATGTGGTGCATATACCTACATATATATATATATGTATAGAGAGTACGTGTTCTTGGAAAATATGTATTGCTATCTGTGAGCATGTTTTCTAATTTACATTCGTGATAGTGTGCTATGGACCTCATTCTCTTTCCCTTTCCACCCAGGATTCTGATTTAAGAGTCTATTTACATTGTCCTGTGTACGCCCAGTCTCTTGCCCCAGGTGCTGCAGAGGATTCTAGCTGTCACGTGATGCATTTCCATTCCCTCACGAGTGGACAACTAGACTGCTGATAATTATCCACGTTCCAAACAATACTGTGATGAGCATTCTCTCTCCTGCCTTCTTGTGGACTTGTGTGACTCCGGAACATCTGCCAAGAAACAGCATGGCAGTGTTGGTGGATATACCATGACTAATCTGGTGGCTCCGCTTTACCAGCAGCTCCCTATCAGACACCTCTGTATCCTTGACCAGCAGTTGTCTAGAGAGCATGGAAGTTCTCTCTACTTCTTCAGATACTCTTTTATATTCATGGTTAGACTTTAAAAATATTATTCATAGAAATTTTGTATATTCCTGAGTAGATTTCCGGATGTTTTATAATTTTTTCAGTTATTGTGTCTTTTCCTTAAAGATATATTTTCTGGTTGTTTATTGCTGGTGTTGGCAAATTCTATTAATCTGTAAACAATTTTGCGTTTAGCAAATTTTCTGAACAATCTTAGTGATTCTGATAGTGTATGTGTTGATTCCATTGTATTTTACTGGTAAGGATTTTATTTTATTGCCTGCAAATAACAATACTTTGCTTCTTTATCCTTACACATTTTACTTGTATATCATTTCTCAAAGTATTATGCTAAATAGTGACAGTAAAATGGGAATTCCTGTCTTGTTTCTAGTCTAAAGGCAATGTTTGCAATTTTCCTATTAATTTTAATGCTTGCTATAAGTTTCTAGTTCACACACACACACATATATAGTTAATTTAATGAAGTTCCTTTCTGTTTCTAGTGGGATATCCATTTCTGTATCTGTTGACATGATCATATGATTTTTGGTCTGTGGTATATTGAATTGATAGATTTCTCAAATATTGAAATATTCTTACATTTGGGGGAGAGATGTTTCGGTGATAGCAAAGTAGGATGACTCTAATGAGAAATTCTCAGCAGTAAATTTCTCTGATACACTGTGCTAATTTATTTTAGAAGTTACATTTATTTATTTATGCCTTTAATCAGTTAATATAGCTTTTTATTTATCTGTATCCAGCCTTGGATTCGATACTGTGGATATACTTTTCATTTCACCAATATTGAGTCTGGAAAGTGAGTGACTTGGCTCTATGGTAGCTGGGGTTTCCACTGGCTCTCAAGTCCACTGGACAGGAAGCAGTAAAGCCTCTGTTGACTTTTGTCTTGGCCGCAGAAGGTAGGTCATCAGTTCTTACTGCCATTTAAGAAGGTGGGGGCAGGGGGAAGGTTAAGATGGAAAGCAGGTAGCCTTGGGAAGTAGGAGCTGAAGAAACTACTTTGCATATGAGCTAGGCTTCCATTTAGGCTCGGCCAATAGTATATGGACCATTTGCTGGATTCACCAAGACTTAAAAAAAATACTGTGATCTCCTTGTTTATTGCTCAGTTGCTTTGGTCACTTTGACACAGTTACAAACTAATGAGAATGATAGGCAAGCCTGTTGTAAAACAAGTGTTAAAAAAAAAATCCCAACTGAAAATTATTGAAACAATGAAAATAGAACTCATTCTCAGCCAAGTATTTTTTTTTTTTTCTGAGAAAATATCTCAGCTTAATACATACTGTGTCCTTGAAGGGAAAAAGGATGCGTTGTGAAAAAGATTCCAGCTTTGAATCTGAGCTGTGAACTGCGGATGCAAACTGCATGGTCACTGGAGGCCCACATGACAGAGGTATTAGGTGGCGTGTGGTCAGGGTGCTCCTGTCGCTGAAAATGGTTTGGGAAGAAATAACAACTTAGAATACCTGAGATGAGGTAATTGGATTTCCGGCTCCCCCTCTCGCCTAATTGAATGTGAGAATAATCTGTCTGCGCGATGAGCTGATGCCCATGGCTCTTCTCTCCCACATTTGTATGCAGTGAGCATGTGCGTGTGTGTGAATTCACACCAAATCTCACAGGCTCTGTTTTCCTGCAGTGAGATCTCTGTACCCCCCAGAACAAAATGAAAAATGGCTTCTTAATCGTGATAATCCTTGCAACTTTACCATGCAGTCTTCTGGTTGTTTTCTCTGACCTGTCATAAAAGCGGGGGATGAAGATGAGGCAGTGACTATTCAAGGGGATTGTTAAGGAGCATCTGCTGCATGTTGGTGTATGTGTTGCACACAGCAGGGGCCACTTGATTATGTATAACTGTAATATTTGCCTGTGTGTCTCCTACCCCGACATTTGAGACATTGATTTTCTTTCAGCCACTCCCCTATTGTGAGGCTGCTAAGTATCGGCTAGACTCTGATCCTATGGGAAAATCTCTCTGTGGTCCGAAATCCTTTTAAGGATTAGCATCTCAACTAATGTCATTGCATATTTCCATATGAGCTGAACTAAACTACTGGATCAATTTGCCTTAATAATCTGTGATTTCCTCCCACTTTTCAACCTTACCATGTCTGCAGCTTTGAGCAGACTTAATATACCCTAGAGGGTGAACATGGGGGAAGTCAGGATGAATTTCCTGGAAAAGCAGCTTTGTATCAGAGTCTTAAAGAGGACTAGTGAAGAGGGGGAAGGGTGCTGCAAGCAGGGCCATAGAAAGGGCAATGACTTAAAGATGCAAGGGTAATGGCCCGTTTGGGGAGGTGAGGGAAACGGCTTGGTAAAAAGATGGGAAGCAGCAGAGTGTGGGGAAGATGGGGCAGGCAGACCATGCGTTTAATGTCAGCTGTTGTCCTCGCTGACCCGGAAAGCCACGGCAGTGTTTTAAGCCCTACCTTTGCACGCACTTTGGCTCTTGTAGCTTTCTCGTCCTGTGAATCTGCCTGGTTAGCTCCTGTCTTTATAGGAGGTTAGCTTAAGATCAATTTCTCCAGAGTAAAAATGTGTATCTAAACTGGGGGCATTTGTCATTCTTTACGTTAGACTCTTTCCTCCCTTATCACCTCTTATTTAGGCATACTCCTGCAATAGTAACTTTACCTGAAACTGATAAGTAAGTAAATGCCCCTATGATTCTCATAATATTCAAGAAACTAAGATCATGGCATCGGATATTATCACTTCATGACATATAGATGGGGAAACAATGGAAACAGTGAGAGACTTTATTTTCTTGGGCTGCAGAATCACTGCAGATGGTGACTGCAGCCATGAAATTAAAAGACATTTGCTCCTTGGAAGAAAAGCTATGGCCAACCTAGATAGCATCTTAAAAAAACAGAGACATTGCTTTGCCAACAAAGATCCATCTAGTCAAAGCTATGGTTTTTCCAGCAGTCATGTATGGATGTGAGAGTTGGACCATCAAGAAGGCTGAGCACCAAAGAACTTTTGCTTTCAAACTGTAGTGTTGGAGAAGACTCTTAAGAGTTCCTTGGACTGCAAGGAGATCCAACCAGTCCATCCTAAAGGAAATCAACCCAGAATATTCATTGGAAGGAATGATGCTAAAGCTGAAGCTCTGATACTTTGGCCACCTGATGTGAAGAGTCAACTCATTGGAAAGACTCTGATGCTAGCAAGATTGAAGGCAGGAGGAGAAGGGGACAACAGAGGATGAAATGGTTGGATGGCATCACTGACTCAATGGACATGAGTTTGAGCAAGCTCTGGGAATTGGTGAAGGACAGGAAGCCTGGCATACTGCAGTCCATGGGGTCACAAAGAGTCAGACACTACTGAGTGACTGAACTGAACTGAATTGATAATTCTCAGGTTATCAATTTGTTAAAAATACAGGACTCCAACATTCTCAGACTGCTGTTTTTCAGTTGCATTTCTGAAATCCACAGTCATGAGTCATGGTGTTGGTTAAGAAAAGAGTTAGCTTTTGGGGGGAATGCTTCTTCTGGCCAAGATGGAATGACATGGACTTGATTTACCCTCTCACCCAAAGCTACTGAATTTACCTTTGAACTCTATGCTAATTCAATTATTCTCACCGAGGACTCAGAGTATGTGTGACTTAGACTCATGGTAATAAGATCAGTCTTGAATTTTGGATTGTATAACTTTTTATGGTTTATTGAGCATGATACTATAATGAAAGGGGGCTTCCCAGATGGCTCAGTGGCAAAGAATCTGCCTGCAAGGCAGGAGTTGTGGGTTCTATCTTTGGGTCAAAAAGATTCCCCTGGAGGAAGAAATGGCAACCCACTCTAGTATTCTTGCTGGGAAAATACCATGGTCNTTAGACTCATGGTAATAAGATCAGTCTTGAATTTTGGATTGTATAACTTTTTATGGTTTATTGAGCATGATACTATAATGGAAGGGGGCTTCCCAGATGGCTCAGTGGTAAAGAATCTGCCTGCAAGGCAGGAGTTGTGGGTTCTATCTCTGGGTCAAGAAGATTCCCCTGGAGGAAGAAATGGCAACCCACTCTAGTATTCTTGCTGGGAAAATACCATGGGCAGAGGAGCCTGGTGGGCTACAGTCCAGGGGGTTATGATGAATCAGACATGACTGAGCAACTAGCATGCATGCACTGTAATGGAAAGAGGATTGATTTACAAAGAACTCTAGGTTCTTGGGAAAAGCAGAGCATGGAAAGGAAAACCAATGTTTGCTGAATGCTTCTTATGTGCCAGGGATGTGAGGAGCATCCCTTGTGTATTATCTCATTCATTCCTTACTAAAATCTTGTGAGGAATGAGTTATTGTTTCTGGGCATGGAAACTGAGAATCAAGGGACTTGTTCAAAGTCAAACAATGACAAAGGGTCACATTGTGTCCGCTTTTTCTATTGTACTAAGCTGAATGATGGTGGTGCTTTTTATTTTCCTAATTTATTTCAGGCCAGTTTGTAAACAGACACACAGAGAATACCGCATTAAATGCTCACTGAAAGCTAGGTTCTTGTCTCATGCATTTTTGACTCCCTAGAGCCTGTGTCAGAACCTGTCACCTAGTGGCTGGGAATCTGGAGAGAAAAAGAGAAAAGAGGAAAAAAGAATAAAAGAGTAAGACCCAATCAAGAAAGGGGGTATAATTAACCAAAAAACAGACCATAAGAAGACCACTGTAACTGAGCAAACAGTTTCACAAGGCACTTCTTAAAGAGCTGGTTAGTCGAACTGAAATCATGTTTGACTTCATCCATGAGTCAAGACCAGGATATCACGATTCCTGCTTCTTTCTGAGACTAAGTAACATGGACTGGATTTACCCTCTCACTTGAAATACCAGAAAAAACATCAGACAAAATATATGAAAAAGTGGTTTTCAAGATACTGGACATTAGGCCTGAAGGACAGTGATCCCTGAGAGAGGGAAACAAGCCAAATAAATCCTATAGTTGCCCCCAGCTTACTGTCTGGAGAGTTTCTGGGTTACTGCACAGAGAGGAAAAATCCAGGTACTGCCACGGGTCTTTCTGAGTGGAGGAGATGGAGAAGGGGACATACAGGCCAAGAGTTTATGAGGTAGAGCACCAGACGGGAGAGTATTCTAGTGAGTCCCTGCTGAGTCTTCAGTTGTGATTGATCCTCACGCGAGTGGGAGGAATCTACCCAAGGCTTTGGAAACAGAAAAAAAAAAAAAAAAAAAAAGGATTAGTATGAACAATCCCCAGGACTCCCATAGGGCCCAGAACAGCTCCTTTTACCACCAACCAGAGTGGAAAACCTTAGTAGTATACTAGACATAATGTATAGTATTCATAAGAATTCTGTCTTATTCAGTGCATCATAAGTGGGGAACGTAGCCCTAAACTAAATGTTTTATTTTGAAGTAATAGAGCTGGCTCAATACAGTAACATTTATAATGTCTGGAATCCACTGAAAAACTACCATTCATAAAAAGAATCAGGAAGATATGAACATAATGAGGAAAAATCAATCAATCAAAACTGTTGCATAAATAGCATAGACAATAGAATTACCCGACAAGGATATTTAAACAGCTGTAATTGTATTCCACATATTCAAGAAGCTAGAAGAAAGAGTGACCATATTAAGAAAAGATGCAGAATATGCAGTGAGTCTCCTCCATATGAATGAGTTTCTCTCTGAATACACTCATAAATTCAGTTTGTTCATAAGTTCAACATTGCTTAGGTACCCAAATAACACAATTGACTATACAGTATTGTGTTGTAATAGATTTATAATACCTTTCATGTAAATAATGCATAAAAACACAAAAAATAATGAAAAAATATAATCTTACAGTACCTCGAAAAGTAGAGTAGTCCAGTACAGCAGCTGGTAGCACTGAACTGCATTCGGAATGGCTACTGCAGTACCATTCTTTGTTCAGGTTTTGTACCTCAAAAACTAACCATGCCTCTTCAGAGAGAATACCCATGTTATTTCCCACATTGTGAATCTCTTCTAACTCTTATCTCTCTTCCTCTTTTCCCTGGGCTTCCAATTCCATCAGGTCTTCATTAGTAAGCTCATCGTATCATACAAGGAGAGTCCACTGGAGATGTCCTCTTGGAGATCTAGCTCCAGCTTCTTGCTGAGGGTTGCTAAGTTGTCTCATTTCTTCTTTAAGTCTTCATGAAACTCTTAGATTCCTCTTGAATCAGAGTTAAACTGAGTGGGACTTGAAGCTGATGTTGATCCTACATCCACACACTGATGAATTTCTCCATCTCCTCCATCACTTTTCCATGCTACTTTGATATTATTGTCAACATAACTGGCACAGCAGACTTCACATATTCCATGATCTTGTCCTTGTTCTTTAGAATCATGCCGATAGTTGAACAGTTCAAGTCATAAGAATGAGTGATGTCAACCATCTTTTCGCCTCACTCCACTTTCTCAATGATTTTCATTTTTGTTTCCACCATTTGTGGAAAACAGAATTATCCCTTGGTGCTTCTTAGCAGTACTGGCTACATCACCACTGCTTTTATGCTTGCTTTTGGATATCCTGGACTTGAAATAAAGATACTGCATTCTATACAATACTGTACAGTAAAGTACACAAAAGTACAACCAGTTGTAAAAGGTGCACACATGTGACAATGTATGCCAAACACATGAGCTAACTTATGTAGCTGGACATGTGAGCACATGTTGCAACTTTGAAATTTCACAACTTGAGTAAGTTCAGGACTTACTGTATAAGAAGACCTACAGTATGTGAGATGAAGAAATACACTGGATGAAATAACAAACAGACTGGGCATCAAAGAAAATATCCATGAACTTCAGAACAAAGCAGTAGTAAACTATTCAAAATGAAACATAAAAAAGATTGAAAGAAAATGAACATCAGTTAGCCTTGGAACAAAATATAAATNGTTGAACAGTTCAAGTCATAAGAATGAGTGATGTCAACCATCTTTTCGCCTCACTCCACTTTCTCAATGATTTTCATTTTTGTTTCCACCATTTGTGGAAAACAAAATTATCCCTTGGTGCTTCTTAGCAGTACTGGCTATATCACCACTGCTTTTATGCTTGCTTTTGGATATCCTGGACTTGAAATAAAGATACTGCATTCTATACAGTACTGTACAGTAAAGTACACAAAAGTACAACCAGTTGTAAAAGGTGCACACATGTGACAATGTATGCCAAACACATGAGCTAACTTATGTAGCTGGACATGTGAGCACATGTTGCAACTTTGAAATTTCACAACTTGAGTAAGTTCAGGACTTACTGTATAAGAAGACCTACAGTATGTGAGATGAAGAAATACACTGGATGAAATAACAAACAGACTCGGCATCAAAGAAAATATCCATGAACTTCAGAACAAAGCAGTAGTAAACTATTCAAAATGAAACATAAAAAAGATTGAAAGAAAATGAACATCAGTTAGCCTTGGAACAAAATATAAATGTGAAACATATATATATACATGCACACATGTGAAAATATAAAATGTAAATGATTGTAGGAGAGTGAGACAATAGATATAGGAAGAAACAATGACTCAAATTTTTTTCCAAATATGATGAAAATTCTAAACTCACAGATCCAAGAATCTTAGCAAACCCAAAGCAAAAAAGCATGAACAAAATTACACCAAAGTACATCATAATCAAATTGTTCAAAAGCAGTGGTAAAGAGAAAATTCTAGAAATGATCAGAGAAAAAAGACACACGGCATACAGGTAAACAGAAGATAAGAATGACAGCAGATTTCTCATCAGGAGCAATGCAAGTCAGAAGACAGTGTATCAACATATTTCAAGGTACTGACAGAAAAAACTGTCAAGCTAGCAAAATGGCTTTCAAAAGCAAAGATGAGATGAAAGCTTTTTTAGACATAAAGCACAAAAACAACTCATAATTAGCATACTTTCCTACAAGAAATGTAAAAGAATATCTCTCAGGCAGAAGGCAAGTGATACTAGATGGAAGTCTAAATCTATACAAAGGAATGAAGACACTCAGAAATGATAACTACATGGGCAAATATAAAAGACCATCTTTTTCTTGTCATAGAAATATCTTTAAAAGATAACAGCTTAGAGGAAAAATAAAGATATCACTTGGAGTTTTAACAAATGTAAAAATATAATGTAAAATAACAAATGATACAAATGAAATTATTTTGTTGTACGTTCTTGGGGCTTCCCTGGTGACTCAAACAGCAAAGAAGCTGCCTATAATGCAGGAGAAACCCAGGTCAGGGGTTTCTGCAGGTTCAAACCCAGGTCAGGAAGATCTCCTGGGGAAGGGAATGGCAACTCACTCCAGTATTCTTGCCTGGAGAATTCTGTGGACAGAGGAGATGAGTGGGCTATAGTCCATGGGGTCTCAAAGAGTCAGATTGACTGAGAAGCTAACACTTTCACAACAATTAGTGAAGCCTAAGGATGGAAAAAGATGTATCATACTAACACTGATTAAACAAAATCAGTGGAGTGGCTACAGTAACATCATATAAAGCATTTTTAGAGCAAACGCATATTATCAGACTTAAAAGGTCATTTAATGATGATGAAGTTAATTCATCAAAAGAACATTTTAAAATATGTACTTAATAACAGAGTTTCAAAATACATGAAGAAAGCCATCAGAGGACTCCTTCCATAGGCTGTGGAAAGCATCTTCCCTCCTGTGCACTCTGACACCCCACAGCTCAGCCTTCTCTTAGGGCATCATGACAGACAACACCTTGAACTTCACTGGTCAAGTTCCTGTAATAATGTTATTGAGAACTTTGTGCATTATCCAAAATACAGTTAATCCTTCTGGAAAGGACCTGAAAAGTACATTTTCTCTAGCCTAAGTATCAGAAAATACATGCATTAAAAAAAAAAAACAGTAGTCAACCTTCCTTAAACACATATTATTTACATATTTAATATAACTGCCTTATTGCTTTATATGTGTTATTTCATTTAATTCTTTCAGAAATCTAAGAAGTAGATGTTACTGTTTTATCCATTTGATAGATTGTGTATTTCTTCTTCTCCTTGACACTGATTGCTCCGACTTTTGAGACTTGACCATTTCAAATGCATAAAATTCTGTTATTTATATTTTGCAAACTATACTCATGCTTATCCTCAACTTTTCTCATTTTCCCTTTCAGTCAGTTCAGTTGCTCAGTTGTGTCCAACTCTTTGTGACCCCATGGATTGCAGCATGCCAGGCTTTCCTGTCCATCACCAACTCCCGGAGCCTGCTCAAACTCATGTCTGTCAAGTCTGTGATGCCATCCAATCATCTCATCCTCTGTCATCCCCTTTTCCTCCTGCCTTTAATCTTTCCCAGCCTCAAGGTCTTTTCCAGTGAGTCATTTCTTCACATCAGGTGGCCAAAGTATTGGAGCTTCAGTTTCAGCATCAGTCATTCCAATGAATATTAAGACTGATTTCCTTTAGGAATGACTGGTTGGATCTCCTTGCAGTCTAAAGGACTCTCAGGAGTCTTCTCCAATACCACAGTTCAAAAGCATCAATTCTTTGGTGCTCAGCTTTCTTTATGGTACAACTCTCACATCCATACATGACTACTGGAGAAACTATATATAGCTTTGAATAGATGGACCTCTGTTAGCAAAGTAATATCTCTGCTTTTTAAGATGCCATCTATGCTGATCATAGCTTTTCTTCCAAGGAGCAAAATGCCTTTTAATTTCATGGCTGCAGTCCCCAACTTTGGAGCCCAAGAAAATAAAGTCTGTCACTGTTTCCATTGTTTGCCCATTTAATTGCCATGAAGTGATAGGACTGGATGCCATGATCTTTGTTTTTTGAATGTTGAGTTTTAAACCAGCTTTTTCACTCTTCTCTTTTACTTTCATCGAGAGGCTTTTTAGTTCCTCTTCACTTTCTGCCGTAAGGGTGGTATCATCTATATCTGAGGTTATTGATATTTCTCCCTGCAATCTTGATTCCAATGTGTGCTTCATCCAGCTTGGCATTTCACGTGATGTACTCTGCATATAAGTTAAATAAACTGGGTGACAGTATACAGCTTTGACATACTTCTTTCCCAATTTGGAGCCAGTCCATTGTTCCATGTCCGATTCTGTTTTCCCTTTACTTAATTTTCCTTTTACTTCATTGTTTTTATTCATTTAAAATTATTTTTACCTAGCTATATAGTATGAATTGAAGCAGTATTTGAGTCAATACCTAATAAGCTTCATTAGTCTATTAAAAGAAGACACCAACTGAGAGACTAACTTTTTCTCCCAAGGGAAGGTTATATATTTACTAATGACTAGTGTTTGCTGCAGCAATGTGGGAGGCATATATCTGACCCTACTCCTGTGCCTTTGATCAATGCTGAGGGCATAGGCTAAAGTAGGTATTTGGAAGGTATGCTTCTCCGCCTGGAGTAGCTGACATCAGATGGAAGTTCCAGACAACTAGAGCCCAGGGGATGGGTGTGTTCACTGGGGATTACTCAGACTGCCTGGATGACAGCTTCATCCATAATCTGAGTGCTTGGTGCATGCAGATCTTCAAACCATCACCACTGGGATAAATCCAGATCAATATGAGAGGATCCAGGGTTCAGGATTCCAGTGGAAGAATTTGAATTCTGAGATGCAGAAACAGATGGGATCTTTGGAAGCCAACATCAGGCAAAAGTCAGGAAAAATAACTTGAAGTGGGATACGGGAAGAAAATGGCTTAGGACATGGGCTATGTGCCAAACACAGGTATCTGTAGCTTGGTTTGTGTGTGGGTGTTAGGTAGAGATGAGTAATGGGAGGGGTGTTCGATTTGGGGGATGGTGTATGGGAAAGTTTACTTCCTTAATGTGCAGAGTGAGGTATAGAGTGAGGCACCCCAGACACACAGCTACCTGGGGCCCATGCTTCCCTGAATTATAGATGAAAGAGTCAGAGGAATGGGCACCAGTTCCTGGCAGGGCCTCCGGACTTGGTCTCTGCTCCTGTGATGTGGAATGACGATGCCAGTCTCTTTTTCTCACAGCCAGGAGGAGAGACTCATGCTCAAATGAGAGGATACTTCTGAAATACTCTGAAAACCCAAGAGGCTTTATTAGCAGCCAGCTTGTTTTGAGAGTTGGAACAAAGGAAAGGAGGATCTGGAACTCTCAAGTGGTGAAGGAATTAAGTCAGTTTCAACAGCTTTACTTCTGATTTGCTGAAATCAGACATCTTAGGTAGAGATACCTGGAGAACCACTAAGAATGGATGAGATAGCCTGGGGCTTACTCAGTACTGCTGCAAATCTTGTGAGGCTTCTCAGAGCGTCCTGGCATTGCCCGGGTTGGGGGCAGAAGGGCAGTGAGTGGGGAAGGAGGGAGGGGAAGAACTGTGTTGATTATAGCCCCTGGTACTTCTTCCTACAGAGCCCTATAGCCTGCATCTGCTTTATACACTATGTTTTATTTAAAGATTTCATCTGAGTGAAAAGTCCCAAGGCTTATTAAAAAGAAAAAAGACTGAAAACAATGCTTCTAGAGGAGTATTCTAAGACACGGCAGGGCAGAGCAGGTGGGAGAATGAAATGAATCCCCTCTGTTCATTCAGGAGCCCAGTAAAAGTTATGGAAAAACTTGTAGGTTTTTGGATAAACTATGAACTCTGTTTATATGAGGATTAAGGGTATTGTTTTGATAATCAATCAAAGCATAGGTACTGAGTGCTTTCTATAGCATTTATCTTTCAGTTCAGTTCAGTTCAGTTGCTCAGTCATGTCCAACTCTCTGAGACCCCGTGAATTGCAGCACGCCAGGCCTCTCTGTCTATCACCAACTCCCGGAGTTCACCCAAACTCATGTCCATCTAGTCAGTGATGCCATCCAGCCATCTCATCCTCTGTTGTCCCCTTCTCCTCCTGCCCCCGATCCCTCCCAGCATCAGAGTCTTTTCCAATGTGTCAGCTCTTCACATGAGGTGGCCAAAGTACTAGAGTTTCAGCTTTAGCATCATTCCCTCCAAAGAACTCCCAGGGCTGATCTCCTTTAGAATGGACTGGTTGGATCTCCTTGCAGTCCAAGGGACTCTCAAGAGTCTTCTCTAACACCACAGTTCAAAAGCATCAATTCTTTGGTGCTCAGCTTTCTTCATAGTCCAACTCTCATATCCATACATGACCACTGGAAAAACCATAGCCTTGACTGGACGGACCTTTGTTGACAAAGTAATGCCTATGCTTTCGGATATGCTGTCTAGGTTGGTCATAACATTCCTTTCCAAGGAGTAAGCGTCTTTTAATTTCATGGCTGCAATCACCATTTGCAGTGATTTTGGAGCCCCCCCACCCACCAAAAAAATCGTATACTGTTTCCCCATCTATTTCCAATGAAGTGATGGGACCAGATGCCATGATCTTCATCTTCTGAATGTTGAGCTTTAAGCCAACTTTTTGACTCTCCTCTTTCACTTTCATCAAGAGGCTTTTTAGTTCCTCTTCACTTTCTGCCATAAGGGTGGTGTCATCTGCATATCTGAGGTTATTGATATTTTTCCTGGCAATCTTGATTCCAGCTTGTGCTTCTTCCAGCCCAGCGTTTCTCATGATGTACTCTGCATGTAAGTTAAATAAGGGTGACTTTCAGTCAACATAAGCCAATTAAGCAATACGAACAGTAATCAATACACAATAAAGTTCTAGCCTCAGCTCTCAATCCCTCTTCACTAGGGACTAAGGAAATGCTTAATCAGGACTTTTGTGCCTGTCTGGATTTCCTTGTCTCATCTGTAGGAGTCCTACTACCATCACTGCAGACTGTGCAGCCTTTCTATGGGGCAGGGAGTATTCAGCATTCAGGCTTTAACTGAACATCTTCACTGGCTGCCTCTCCTGCCTCTCTTGTGCTCTTCACTGCAGAGGATCCCGGAAGTTACAGCTGCCTCCCATGCATGCTGAAAAAGCAAATGACTGTGCATGTTTAATTTATTACTGCAGATGGGCGTTGGGTTTTCTCTGTCTAAGTGCTTCCCTGGTGGCTCAGATAGTAAAGAATCTGCCTGCAATGAGGGTGACCCGGATTCAATCCCTGAGTTGAGAAGATCCCCTGGAGAAGGAAATGACAACCCACTCCCGTATTCTTGCCTTGAAAATTCCATAGACAGAGGAGCCTGCCGGGCCAAAGTCCTTGGGGTTGTAAAGAGTCAGAGACGATCGAGTGACTAACATTAGCTGTCAAAGTGCTAGAGTTTCAATCCAGCCTCTTGCCCTGCCATAGCCGCCCTCACATGAAGCCCACCATGGCAGTGGGAGGTCTTTTTTGCCCCTGAGGTTTTGGTATCAAGAGTAGCTTCAAGAATGTATCAGAATTGGAAAGGGAGAGGCATCAATTGCACCAAAGTTAGTCATTCATTACTTTGACATGTGTTTTGAACCTCTGGCTGATTCCAGACATTGTGATGGGGATAAAGGGATGAATTCAACAGCAAGGTCACTCCTGCAACAATGGGAGCAAATGGAAGCATTAGTCAGGGAGTAGGTGGTTAGGAGCTCTAGATTGCTTATTATAGAATCATCTCATGATAGTTTCTCCTCTGGATGCAGCCTCCTAAGGAGTTTTCTATTAACCTATCTGCACTGACTTATTTGTCTTGTAAGTTACAGATCACTTTGCAAAACACAAAAATTCTAAACTGGTAGAAAGAATTCTTTATTACGTTAAAACTTAACTCAGAGGTGATGATCTACCAGCCCAGTGGGCTACATTGCCTCAGATTTGGATCAGATTTGCTGCAGATTATTTCATTTGAATGGCACAGTATTTAATTATTTTCTCATTAGAATGCTTTTAGATAGGCCATGAACTGTGTGCTTTGTCACAAGCCCCACCGTACCTTATTGTTCTACCCCTAACTATATTTATTTGCCTTCCCTAACTGCATCCTATAGATATTTGCATTTATAGCTTCTGGAAGACACTTTTCAAGTCATGAGACCAAGACAAGTAAAACTGTGAAGCTGTAAAATTCTAAATAGATGATTTAATGATTTAATAAATATCTATTGAGTATCTATCAGGTGTCAGGGTCTGTGCTGATGTACAATAGGGATTTAGAGAAAAATAATATAGTATGATAAGTGAAGTAAGCTACAAAAGTATCATCGGGGGCCATGAATTCTTCAGTGAGTATTATGGAAGAATTCACAGAGGATGCTAGTGAGTTTGGGACTTGTTTGTACATATGCCTTACTGTAGCTATATCTGCAGCTCATCATAGGATTTTAAGCAGAAAAGTGACATCAGTAAGGTAAAAAAGATAACAATATCAATAGGTGGGAGAATTAGAGGACACTGAGACTAAAGGCAAAGTTATCCAGTAGGAAGTCTATTCTTGAATAACGTAGAATGAAAATAAAAGTTACGTGGCTTCTGGGGTGCCATAGGGTGTAGACAAGCAAAAACCTTGAGATTGTAATGAACACAGTAAATTCTCAGGGCTCTGAGGAAAGCATCTTGTGAAATGGTTATATCTGGAGAACTGGGAGACATTGTGGAGTGGGATTCAAGATCCTAGGAGCTGCACAGAGAAGCTTGAGTCATTTTTAGTATTTCTCCATATTGCCCAATGTCTTGTCACACTGGCTCTTTTTTGGAGGCTCAAACTCTCTTTAACTGTTCTGTATCATCCCTCATACTCACCATATTCAAGCTCATTCAAGGCCATTGACTCTACTTTCAAAATAAATCCAGAATCTGGCTTCTCTTCCCCATGCCCACCATTATCACCATCATCATGGCCTACTCTCCATTGTCCGAAGCAAGTTCCCTCAGGGCTGAATCTCTGTTCCTTTAACTCCCCAGGTGGTGCGTACAGGGGGTCCTAGGTGCATAGCACATTCTCTCAAGACTTGCATCTGATAGGTGCACTAAGGGCCTTGGAAAACGCTAGTCTAATAGGAAAAGTGAAAACTAAATTGAGCTAGTTAAGCTCCTAGTCTAAAAGGTCTGATATTGGAGAGTAAGTTTCCTGGGGTGGAGAGAGGGCAAGAAAACTAACTACTATGTTTAGAGAACTGCACTGGAGTCTCCAAATGTACAAACTCCAGAACAGTGTTGTCCGGTTTGGTAGTCACTGGCTACTTGTAACTATTTAAATCAGATAGAATTAAATACAATGATAAATTCAGCCCCTTGGTCATGCTAGTCACATATCAAGTCCTCAGTGTGGCTAGTGGCTACCATATTGGATAGCACGTATGTCAACAATTTCTGTCATAATAGAGAGACTTATTGAACATCACAGACCTAGAATCAAGAGACAAGGTTAAAACTGTCTTGATCTATGGTGAGGAAAATGCCTAGAGGCAGGGGTGACTCCGCAGTGGTTATCCAGATGACCATTGCCACTCTTACCATAATCGGGTAAGAGCTGATTATTATGGTGAATGGCAGTCAAATACCAGAATCAGGTCTGCCTTTGATGAAGGCAGGTCATGACACTGATCATAGGCTGAGCTCTTGAAATGGGAGCCAGAAACCAGGGGAGCTAGTGGGTCAGCTAAGGGCTCTGGTCTCCCTTAGGCCTACAGGTAGACATACACCAGCCCTAGGAGTAGGAGACTCCCACTGGGAAATGGGGACGACAGCGCCCTCGGTGCAGGCCCGCTGGCGAATGGTCATCCTTACGGGACTGGACGGGGCAGGTACGCACACGAAGTTTCTCAAGCTGTTACGGCGCTCCCCTCCTCATCTCTGCAGAGCCTCTCACTATTTGGGGGCGAGACATGCGCTATCACCTCCCATGTTACTTCCCCACAGATACAACATGGGAGTTCTACCAGGACACCGAAAGGTC
Organism: Raphicerus campestris; assembly: GCA_006410735.1. Lineage (NCBI taxonomy): Eukaryota > Metazoa > Chordata > Mammalia > Artiodactyla > Bovidae > Raphicerus > Raphicerus campestris. The sequence continues at coordinate 436,154 of SJYW01007917.1, forward strand.
CCTTGTGGTTTGCTGATGGTCCGCCCACGCAGACCATCTGGCTCCTCCTCACGCACTGAGAGTACCTGCTCAGACTGACACGGAGAGGGAGACTTTCTCTCCCTCAGGCGGGGAATGTGACACCCGGAGGGGTGAGCGACGGGCCTGAGGCCACAGAGCAGGGACGCGCTGGGAGCTGGGCGTCACTCTGCTGATGCGAAGTCCAGGGTTTACCCCACTCGGCGGTGGTTTCCCTGTTTGTGTGCCCATGAAATTCACACACTAAACGTAACTGCCAATGTTGGTGTTCGGAGGTGGGACCTTTGGGTGGGAATTAAGACTTAATAAAGGAGACCCCAGAGACCTCCATTCCTCTACGTGAGGGCCTGAGAGAACTAAAGCAGNCAATTTCTGTCATAATAGAGAGACTTATTGAACATCACAGACCTAGAATCAAGAGACAAGGTTAAAACTGTCTTGATCTATGGTGAGGAAAATGCCTAGAGGCAGGGGTGACTCCGCAGTGGTTATCCAGATGACCATTGCCACTCTTACCATAATCGGGTAAGAGCTGATTATTATGGTGAATGGCAGTCAAATACCAGAATCAGGTCTGCCTTTGATGAAGGCAGGTCATGACACTGATCATAGGCTGAGCTCTTGAAATGGGAGCCAGAAACCAGGGGAGCTAGTGGGTCAGCTAAGGGCTCTGGTCTCCCTTAGGCCTACAGGTAGACATACACCAGCCCTAGGAGTAGGAGACTCCCACTGGGAAATGGGGACGACAGCGCCCTCGGTGCAGGCCCGCTGGCGAATGGTCATCCTTACGGGACTGGACGGGGCAGGTACGCACATGAAGTTTCTCAAGCTGTTACGGCGCTCCCCTCCTCATCTCTGCAGAGCCTCTCACTATTTGGGGGCGAGACATGCGCTATCACCTCCCATGTTACTTCCCCACAGATACAACATGGGAGTTCTACCAGGACACCGAAAGGTCCCTTGTGGTTTGCTGAGGGTCCGCCCACGCAGACCATCTGGCTCCTCCTCACGCACTGAGAGTACCTGCTCAGACTGACACGGAGAGGGAGACTTTCTCTTCCTCAGGCGGGGAATGTGACACCCGGAGGAGTGAGCGACGGGCCTGAGGCCACAGAGCAGGGACGCGCTGGGAGCTGGGCGTCACTCTGCTGATGCGAAGTCCAGGGTTTACCCCACTCGGCGGTGGTTTCCCTGTTTGTGTGCCCATGAAATTCACACGCTAAACGTAACTGCCAATGTTGGTGTTCGGAGGTGGGACCTTTGGGTGGGAATTAAGACTTAATAAAGGAGACCCCAGAGACCTCCATTCCTCTACGTGAGGGCCTGAGAGAACTAAAGCAGCAATTGAGCTCTCACCAGACACCAAGTCTTCTGCCATCCAGAGCTGTGAAAAATAAACGTCTGTTGTTCATAAGCCAGCCAGTCTACGGTACTCTGTCAGAACAGAGGAGCCAAACAGAACACCTCCTGTGGTAGGTTTGAGGATTCCAGGGTTGACCAAGGAAGAGAAAGGACACAACGCATTTCAGCAGGTAAGGCCTGCACAGGGTTGTGTAAGAGGGGAGACTCCTTCCGGAGGGTGTTCTGGGGTCACCACCCTGAAGGAGAACAGGCAAGGAAACTCTCAGGGGAGAGGGGAATAGCAGAGTTGTCTTTCGTGTTCAGGTGATGCTGAGTAGCAGCAAGATGGGAAGTCTGTGAGTCGGAGAACTTTGAAAGGAAGCAGTGGTTTGGGATCTTGTATAGTTACAGAGCCTGTTTTATCTGTGGTTGGAAGATGGTTTCATACGGTGCGGTTTCACAGGGCGTGTGGAGCGGGTGGGCCCTAAATAGTTAAAGATATGTTTATTTGAACTGTGTTTAAAATAACTGAATGTGTATGATCTCGAATATAGTCCATGCAATTCTCCAGGCAAGAATACTGGAGTGGGTTGCCATGCCCTTCTCCCGGGGATCTTCCCAACCCAGGGATTGAACTCACATCTTTTAAGCCTCCTGCATTGGCAGGTAGGTTCTTTACCACTAGCACCACCTGGGAAGCTCACCCAGTACTAACTTGATTCAAAGAAGTAANGTCCTCAGTGTGGCTAGTGGCTACCATATTGGATAGCACGTATGTCAACAATTTCTGTCATAATAGAGAGACTTATTGAACATCACAGACCTAGAATCAAGAGACAAGGTTAAAACTGTCTTGATCTATGGTGAGGAAAATGCCTAGAGGCAGGGGTGACTCCGCAGTGGTTATCCAGATGACCATTGCCACTCTTACCATAATCGGGTAAGAGCTGATTATTATGGTGAATGGCAGTCAAATACCAGAATCAGGTCTGCCTTTGATGAAGGCAGGTCATGACACTGATCATAGGCTGAGCTCTTGAAATGGGAGCCAGAAACCAGGGGAGCTAGTGGGTCAGCTAAGGGCTCTGGTCTCCCTTAGGCCTACAGGTAGACATACACCAGCCCTAGGAGTAGGAGACTCCCACTGGGAAATGGGGACGACAGCGCCCTCGGTGCAGGCCCGCTGGCGAATGGTCATCCTTACGGGACTGGACGGGGCAGGTACGCACACGAAGTTTCTCAAGCTGTTACGGCGCTCCCCTCCTCATCTCTGCAGAGCCTCTCACTATTTGGGGGCGAGACATGCGCTATCACCTCCCATGTTACTTCCCCACAGATACAACATGGGAGTTCTACCAGGACACCGAAAGGTCCCTTGTGGTTTGCTGAGGGTCCGCCCACGCAGACCATCTGGCTCCTCCTCACGCACTGAGAGTACCTGCTCAGACTGACACGGAGAGGGAGACTTTCTCTTCCTCAGGCGGGGAATGTGACACCCGGAGGAGTGAGCGACGGGCCTGAGGCCACAGAGCAGGGACGCGCTGGGAGCTGGGCGTCACTCTGCTGATGCGAAGTCCAGGGTTTACCCCACTCGGCGGTGGTTTCCCTGTTTGTGTGCCCATGAAATTCACACGCTAAACGTAACTGCCAATGTTGGTGTTCGGAGGTGGGACCTTTGGGTGGGAATTAAGACTTAATAAAGGAGACCCCAGAGACCTCCATTCCTCTACGTGAGGGCCTGAGAGAACTAAAGCAGCAATTGAGCTCTCACCAGACACCAAGTCTTCTGCCATCCAGAGCTGTGAAAAATAAACGTCTGTTGTTCATAAGCCAGCCAGTCTACGGTACTCTGTCAGAACAGAGGAGCCAAACAGAACACCTCCTGTGGTAGGTTTGAGGATTCCAGGGTTGACCAAGGAAGAGAAAGGACACAACGCATTTCAGCAGGTAAGGCCTGCACAGGGTTGTGTAAGAGGGGAGACTCCTTCCGGAGGGTGTTCTGGGGTCACCACCCTGAAGGAGAACAGGCAAGGAAACTCTCAGGGGAGAGGGGAATAGCAGAGTTGTCTTTCGTGTTCAGGTGATGCTGAGTAGCAGCAAGATGGGAAGTCTGTGAGTCGGAGAACTTTGAAAGGAAGCAGTGGTTTGGGATCTTGTATAGTTACAGAGCCTGTTTTATCTGTGGTTGGAAGATGGTTTCATACGGTGCGGTTTCACAGGGCGTGTGGAGCGGGTGGGCCCTAAATAGTTAAAGATATGTTTATTTGAACTGTGTTTAAAATAACTGAATGTGTATGATCTCGAATATAGTCCATGCAATTCTCCAGGCAAGAATACTGGAGTGGGTTGCCATGCCCTTCTCCCGGGGATCTTCCCAACCCAGGGATTGAACTCACATCTTTTAAGCCTCCTGCATTGGCAGGTAGGTTCTTTACCACTAGCACCACCTGGGAAGCTCACCCAGTACTAACTTGATTCAAAGAAGTAAACAGTCTGGGGGCAATTTTAGGATGATACCCAGAGACTATCTCTGGCCCATTTAAAAGTACTCTCCTAGATAACAAGATCACTATTTGTGGTCCAATTTATGTACCTGCAAATTTTTAAAACATAGATTTCATTTTAGTTACTATTCTTTCTTTTTAGAATAACTTTCCTAATGAGGATGGGCTTCCATTTACCTTTTCAAAAAGACCTCTAATACAATAAAGATTCAGTTCAGTTCAGTCACTCAGTCATGTCTGACTCTTTGCGACCCCATGAACTGCAGCACGCCAGGCCTCCCTGTCCATCACCAACTCTCAGACTCATGTCCATAGAGTCAGTGATGCATCCAGCCATCTCATCTTCTGTCATCTCCTTCTCCTCCTGCCTCCAATCCCCCCCAGCATCAGAATCTTTTCCAAGGAGTCAACTCTTTGCATGAGGTGGCCAAAGTACTGGAGTTTCAGCTTTAGCATCATTCCTTCCAAAGAAATCCCAGGATTGATCTTCTTCAGAATGGACTGGTTGGATCTCCTTGCAATCCAAGGGACTCTCAAGAGTCTTCTCCAATGATTAGGATTATACTAAAATCTCTTCACTGGTAGCTCAACTGGTAAAGAATCCCCCTGCAGTGTAGGAGATGTGGGTTGAACCCTGGTTTGGGACGATCCCCTGGAGGAGGGCATGGCAACCCACTCCAGTATTTTTTGCATGGAGAATCTCATGGACAGAGAGGCCTGGCAGACTACAGTCCATGGGGTCACAAAGAGTCTGACACGACTGAGTGACTAAACACAGCATAGCACAAAATCTCTTCCTGAAACTTGGCTGGCAACTCCTGTAGCGTGCGGGCTTCCTTCCTAGCTCAGTCGGTAAAGAATCTGCCTACAGTGCAGGAGTCTGCCTGCATTGCAGCAGACCTGGGTTTGATTCCTAGGTCCAGAAGATCCCCTGGAGAATGAGATGGCAATTCACTCCAGTACTCTCGCCTGGAAAATCCCACGGACAGGGGAGCCTGGCAGGCTACAGTCCATAGGGTCACAAGAGGTGGACAGGACTTAGTGACCAACCACCACCACCACCTGTTGTGTGTTTCTCACTTTCTATTTTAAACTAGGGATAATTTTCCTGCAGCTCTTATTTCTGCTTCTGGACTTAAGGACAGACACTGTGACTTCAGTATTTCTGATTTCCTGCAGGGCCTAACATCAGTGTTATTTGAAGAGAAGTAAAGAGGGAAGCTGCAGGCTGCCTGCTAGTATCCAAAACCTCCCTTCCACACCTGAGGAGGTGGGTAGGTAAGATGGCCCGTGAAGCCCTCGTATAGTCCTGGATTTCAGTAAACACATTACAACCCACTTCCTTCTTCTTCAGAGGATGCTCTAAGCGGAACACTCCTAGGCACCTATGTTGTTTCTGCCTGTCACACTGGACCCAGCCAAAGGATTCAGTGTGGCAGCTGACGTGATCACAGTGACCTGCCCACAAGTGGGCAGTGGGCCCACATATTTGGATCATTGTTGGCATGCCCCCTCCCAGTCTCACATTTCAATCTTTCACTTAGACATGCTTCCAAGAGAAATGTTTATGGCTCTGATGGCCATTCAACACCTCACACACGCCAGGTACCCAGTAAAACCCGGAAGCACATATTACTGAAGCCAAACCCCTGCAGAGCCCATTGGTGTGGAAACCTTTCCATCCCCTGTTTCTTGCAGGAGACAGACTCTAGCCTCCACGGCTTTCCCTGAGCTCCAAAGGGCAGAGATTCAAACAGCTGCTAATTTGGGAAGGGAGGGGTTGCAAAGACAAGAGAGGAGCAGCCAGGAAATGACAGTGCAGCCTTGGGGCAGGGTCCTTGCTCCACCTCAAGGGATACATTTAAGCTTTAAAACACGGCAAATGGAAGATGTCTGCATTCTTCATTCAAAAGAAACTCATCAGGATTACCTGAGACCAAATTAGAGGAGTGCAGGCCCTGCACACACCCCAATCTTACCAGCAACTCTGCCCTTGTGCCCTTGTTGCTATTAAACTCCTAATCAAATTCTCCTAGGTTGGGACGCACAGCTTTTTGAGAACAGGCATCCACTGTGTCCACCTTTGCCTGGCAAAGTAATAAATCTGTCCTTTTCTACTTCACACAAAACTCTGTCTTCGAGACTTGATTCAGCACTGGTGCACAGAGGCCGAAGTTTTGGCATTATTACTCCATTTTAACTCTGGGAGATCCGTTATTATACCTGTTTTTTAAAAAGTAGAAACTGAGGGCTAATGAGTGGTAGAACAGGGACACAGATCCAGGGGTTTTTGACTTTCATATCCTAGTTTTGGCTATTTAGTTTTTAAAGTACACTCTCAGTACAAGTGCTCTGCTGCTCAGTCATGTCCAATACTTTGAACCCCATGGACTACAGCCCACCAGGCCCCTCTGTCCATGGGATTCCCCAGGCAGGAATACTGGAGTGCGGAAGCCATTTCCTCCTCCAGGGACTCTTCCAACCCAGGGATCAAACCTGCGTTTCTTTAACGCCTGCCTATACTGGCAGATGGGCTGTTTACCATTAGCGCCACTTGAGAAGCCCTTAAAGTTACACTATGTGCAGACGATGCAGCCTGCTTGCATTTGCCTGCACGGCAGGTATGGTATTATTACCTGTGTTCTGAGCACCCTGAGGCTGGGTCAGGGAGGCCGGCTGATATTCCCAAGGTCAAGAGCTCGAATGGAGTGTTTCCTGGATGAGAACTTTCATCTCTCTGAATACAATTCCTCTTTTTGTTCTACTCCGCTACTCTAAGTGTGAATAAGCTCTGTAATCAAAGATAGCCTTCTGAAGAAAGTGTTTGAAGAGATCATTGCTTTTTAGTAGATGGGGTTGTTCCGTGGTGACTTTGAGGTTTACGGGCTGCTCCCTGACATGCTGCCACCCTGGTCCAAGCCTTTGGCGAGTTTCTCAGATGCGTCCCTCCTGCTTATAGGTGGTCCCATAGGTGACACACTGGCTCTGGGGGCTCTGGGGCATGGTTGACAGGACCTTGATGTGGTCCCCTAGGTGCCCTGGGGAATCTTAGTTTCTGCCTGCTAAGAACAGAATGACCTGGTGAATTTCTTTTACCAGGTAGCTGCTGTTATTATTATTATTTTTTCACCTATAAATCCAGGGACCATGGGCCATGATTTTGGAGGTTTTCTCCTGCTTGGAAACAGTTTATCATCGTATTTACCAGTGCCTCCCACCAGTGCCATGTCAGTGCTGTCTGCATACCAAACTACCATTTTTCTTTATTATCAGACTCTTCTTGTGATCTCAGTTGTATGATCTCAATATCAGCTATTACTTTAAGAGCAGTAGTAAAATCTCTGTGCAAGGTACTATTTGAATGAGCCCCAATGATGAGAGATTTATANTCCTGGATTTCAGTAAACACATTACAACCCACTTCCTTCTTCTTCAGAGGATGCTCTAAGCGGAACACTCCTAGGCACCTATGTTGTTTCTGCCTGTCACACTGGACCCAGCCAAAGGATTCAGTGTGGCAGCTGACGTGATCACAGTGACCTGCCCACAAGTGGGCAGTGGGCCCACATATTTGGATCATTGTTGGCATGCCCCCTCCCAGTCTCACATTTCAATCTTTCACTTAGACATGCTTCCAAGAGAAATGTTTATGGCTCTGATGGCCATTCAACACCTCACACACGCCAGGTACCCAGTAAAACCCGGAAGCACATATTACTGAAGCCAAACCCCTGCAGAGCCCATTGGTGTGGAAACCTTTCCATCCCCTGTTTCTTGCAGGAGACAGACTCTAGCCTCCACGGCTTTCCCTGAGCTCCAAAGGGCAGAGATTCAAACAGCTGCTAATTTGGGAAGGGAGGGGTTGCAAAGACAAGAGAGGAGCAGCCAGGAAATGACAGTGCAGCCTTGGGGCAGGGTCCTTGCTCCACCTCAAGGGATACATTTAAGCTTTAAAACACGGCAAATGGAAGATGTCTGCATTCTTCATTCAAAAGAAACTCATCAGGATTACCTGAGACCAAATTAGAGGAGTGCAGGCCCTGCACACACCCCAATCTTACCAGCAACTCTGCCCTTGTGCCCTTGTTGCTATTAAACTCCTAATCAAATTCTCCTAGGTTGGGACACACAGCTTTTTGAGAACAGGCATCCACTGTGTCCACCTTTGCCTGGCAAAGTAATAAATCTGTCCTTTTCTACTTCACACAAAACTCTGTCTTCGAGACTTGATTCAGCACTGGTGCACAGAGGCCGAAGTTTTGGCATTATTACTCCATTTTAACTCTGGGAGATCCGTTATTATACCTGTTTTTTAAAAAGTAGAAACTGAGGGCTAATGAGTGGTAGAACAGGGACACAGATCCAGGGGTTTTTGACTTTCATATCCTAGTTTTTGCTATTTAGTTTTTAAAGTACATTCTCAGTACAAGTGCTCTGCTGCTCAGTCATGTCCAATCCTTTGGACCCCATGGACTACAGCCCACCAGGCCCCTCTGTCCATGGGATTCCCCGGGCAGGAATACTGGAGTGCATAAGCCATTTCCTCCTCCAGGGACTCTTCCAACCCAGGGATCAAACCTGCGTTTCTTAACGCCTGCCTATACTGGCAGGTNAAAAAGTAGAAACTGAGGGCTAATGAGTGGTAGAACAGGGACACAGATCCAGGGGTTTTTGACTTTCATATCCTAGTTTTGGCTATTTAGTTTTTAAAGTACACTCTCAGTACAAGTGCTCTGCTGCTCAGTCATGTCCAATACTTTGAACCCCATGGACTACAGCCCACCAGGCCCCTCTGTCCATGGGATTCCCCAGGCAGGAATACTGGAGTGCGGAAGCCATTTCCTCCTCCAGGGACTCTTCCAACCCAGGGATCAAACCTGCGTTTCTTTAACGCCTGCCTATACTGGCAGATGGGCTGTTTACCATTAGCGCCACTTGAGAAGCCCTTAAAGTTACACTATGTGCAGACGATGCAGCCTGCTTGCATTTGCCTGCACGGCAGGTATGGTATTATTACCTGTGTTCTGAGCACCCTGAGGCTGGGTCAGGGAGGCCGGCTGATATTCCCAAGGTCAAGAGCTCGAATGGAGTGTTTCCTGGATGAGAACTTTCATCTCTCTGAATACAATTCCTCTTTTTGTTCTACTCCGCTACTGTAAGTGTGAATAAGCTCTGTAATCAAAGATAGCCTTCTGAAGAAAGTGTTTGAAGAGATCATTGCTTTTTAGTAGATGGGGTTGTTCCGTGGTGACTTTGAGGTTTACGGGCTGCTCCCTGACATGCTGCCACCCTGGTCCAAGCCTTTGGCGAGTTTCTCAGATGCGTCCCTCCTGCTTATAGGTGGTCCCATAGGTGACACACTGGCTCTGGGGGCTCTGGGGCATGGTTGACAGGACCTTGATGTGGTCCCCTAGGTGCCCTGGGGAATCTTAGTTTCTGCCTGCTAAGAACAGAATGACCTGGTGAATTTCTTTTACCAGGTAGCTGCTGTTATTATTATTATTTTTTCACCTATAAATCCAGGGACCATGGGCCATGATTTTGGAGGTTTTCTCCTGCTTGGAAACAGTTTATCATCGTATTTACCAGTGCCTCCCACCAGTGCCATGTCAGTGCTGTCTGCATACCAAACTACCATTTTTCTTTATTATCTGACTCTTCTTGTGATCTCAGTTGTATGATCTCAATATCAGCTATTACTTTAAGAGCAGTAGTAAAATCTCTGTGCAAGGTACTATTTGAATGAGCCCCAATGATGAGAGATTTATATTTTAAACCAATTGCTCATCCCATTTAAAAAGAAAAAGGTATTGGCCATCCCCACATAAAATAATGATGAGTCGGATTAACTGTCCAAAAGTGCTTCACCAATTCACTCCCATGTAATTGTGAAGCAGAGAGTGGAACTGCTGTAGCATTTACAAAGCTGACACCAGGCATATTTGAACATGGTGAGATATGGTATCACTGGGGACAGAAAGTGAGTTTAGTTAATAATGAATGGCATATCCCATAAAATACCATTACACAGTGTTCAAGGCCCAAGAATGATGACATAATTATTAGGAGACTGGGAGATTAAGATATAATTTAAAAAAACATGACAGGGGAGAGTGTAATTGGGGAGACAAAATACACAGGAAGTTTGTAATTTACATGTCAAAATACCTTTTTCATGTTTTGATTGGATTAGACGCTGCCTTTCCACTCCATTTATCCTGGCTTCAATTAGAGGCAGCCGAAATGACATCTCACGTTCATATTCTTGACACACGCTGCTCATAGGCACTTTCTAATTCTAACCGACAGGAAGGGGGAAAGGGAAACTCAGTTTTGCCTCCGTCATGCACTTCTTACTTAACCTCTCATTTGTTTCCAAATGAGCCTGTCACCGTGGTTCACATGGCTTTGCGCGTGGGCTGCACCTCCTGCTCTGGTGGAGACTCCCGTCACCAGTTGATGTGCTCTGACCCCCAGGCATGTGGGGGGGACTAAATCCAAGCAGCGGCGGATGGCAGAGAACCGTGGATTCCTTTTTGAACAGGACAGGGCGAGGACAATGTTGAGAAGCCTTGGAGATGTTATTAGCATTTTTTTTTTCACAGCATCAAGCATAATCTTTCCAAAACAGAGGACAGGGGGTAGCTAGCAAGCTCCTTTCCCCCGCTTTGTTCCCTTCTTACTGGGTTTTACCTGGAGACATCCATGCATTCAGCGGAGGATAAATCCTGAGGTTTTCATTTGCCTTGGATCCCTGGCACCTCCTCTCAGAAATCTAACAGCACAAAGCCCACCTGAAAACTATCAATGAGATATTCAGGCTAACTGTCTTGCACTTCAGAGATCCCTGCATCTATCAAGCTGAAGGCATCAGGTACCCAGAGGCAATTATAATTATGTGCAAGATGGAAGTTATTATTAACTTCTCATCTATTTGATGGAAGCACCTATGCTTTGCTTTTATAATCTTGATGTTTTTCTTTACGGTGGAGGCAATGACGCTGCTATATCTAGATAAGTTTTAGTATATATGGTCAAAAAGTAGCCTATTAGGACCTTACATATCTCAGGTGACTGATGAACATAGCCTACTGATCCTCCTCCTCAAGTGTTTGGCTTCTGCTTCAAGGAACAGACTTGCCTAAAATAAACACAAGGCCAAATAAATGCTATGTGATAGAAGCAAGAGTTTCTTTTCTACCAGCTACTCCCTTGGTTCCCATTGCCATTCATACTTACTGATCCTTGATAAACAGTTTTAAATTGGACATTATTTATTTGGGTCACTGAGAAAATGCTTAAGATGACCAAAATAAATGAGCCTTGTAATAAGGAGGCGATATCCTGGGAAGGCAGCAGAGTGCGTAGAGGTTCAGATCCCTGGTTGCAAATCCTCTGCTGCCATTGGTGCCATGTTGGACTATATACACCCACCCTGAGCCTCAGTTTCCCCATCTGTAAATTGGATACTATAGAGTACCTGCCTCACCCTGTCTAAATGAGAGTTAAATGAAATTGATCATGTCAGTGCTTATCAGGGAGCTTGGTATAGTGAAGCACTGGTGAAGTTAGCAGTTACTTGTTATTTGGCTCCAGGGACATTTTCTGACATTTCTGCTCAGTCCTTCTGCTCTCTGAGCCCTGGTATTGGGTCCTGGCTTCATCCTGAGTCCAGTGGCCAGCCTCCAACAGAGGGTTGCTATTACTGTAAGAGAACTTTTCTCTTTTTCTGGCCCAAGTTCCCCATTTTATGGCTTCTGGTCCTGTTGGGAGACCCATGTCATGTGATAATATAAGTAGATCCCAAGAGAAAATGGTGTCCATTCAGCACTCTGTAGCAATGTTATATTAAATCAGGCTTGGAAGACTTCTGCCTGGTTAAGGAGGTGCAGGGTTTGCTGTTCTTGGGATGCACAGATACCCAAGTGTCTCCAGAGTTCACATACCTCCTACAGCTAGGATGAAGAAAGAGACAACTCGAAAACTTGGTCCTGAGAGCAAACCTTCTCCCCCTTAGACTGACAGCCAGTCCTGAGCCCGCTACCATCTCCCTATCCCACTTTAGACATCATGGGAGAAAGTCTAATACTTGAGCTAGAAAAGATCTCTGATCTCACTACTCCCCCAGGTAGTGAAACAGTCAGTCTTAACCATCAGGTAGGGCATGACCTGAAAGGAATTTTTGTTTTCTGGAATTCTTTGCAGTAAGGAGCAAGGAATCCCTTTCTGGAATTTTTGCTAAGATAAAACCACTAAGCCTTATTTGCAGTGTCATCATGTAATATATAGCTCATATTAGTAAAATGCAGCACAAAGCACTTACACTTATTTGATTTAAAATAAAACTGTGAAGATGGTGACATGGAGGCTGTTAATCCATTTTAAAGATAAAAAAATTGAGGTTGAGGTGATTGCCTTTCTTGAAGCCATGTAGCTAAAAGGTGGAAGGGGCCACCTAGGACTCCTGATTCCAAATTCAGTGTCTTTTCTGTTAAATCTCTGCCTTACCACCTAAGTCATCAGACTCTCTGTACTTCTCCAAACTCCTACCTAGGCAACAGAGAATTCCTTAAACCTGAGACCATCTAGCTCCAGATTTGGCCCAAAGAAAAAAGTTCCCTGAAGTCTGAACATGTATTTTGGGTGGGTGTGATTCTCTTTGAACAAAGGCTTAAGACTGCAGTATTTAATTTTTTGTGAGTTTACTTTTTCTTTCTAATTTTTTTTAGATTGAAGGACATAGTGTGTGTGTGCTAAGGTGCTTCGGTAATGTCCAACTGTTTGAACTGCCCACCAGTCTCCTCTGTCCACGGGATTTTCCAGGCAAGAAGACTGGAGTGGGTTGCTGTGCCCTCCTCCAGGGGATCTTCCTGACCCAGGGATCGAACCCACATCTGTGTGTCTCCTGCATTGGCAAGTGGGTTCGTTACCACTAGTGCCACCTGAGAAGCCCTCAAAAGAGATCAACCAACTATAACATATTGTTTATTTGAATAGAGTTCAAATTCTCTACAGAGAAGGGGTGTGTTTTAATCTCATGTAAAAATTTGAATATGGTGAGTATTGAGAGCCATTTGGTTGATTGTATTAGAAACTGAATGACAGGAAAAACTCGGTTAAGGAAACATTGTACATTGTGTACACCTGTGGCTGATTCATGTCAATGTATGGCAAAACCAATACAGTACTGTAAAATAGAATAAAGTATTAAAAAAAAAAGTTGAGGGACAACCCCCTCCTTCTCCCTTAGACACTTCCTTGGAATGATTTACTTAAATCTATTTACCTTGATATTATAGATAGCACTGGAGAAAAAGGTCTTGGATTCTTGAAGAGCATTCACATGTTGATTTTGAAAACCACACTGAGCTCAGAAGTGGAGTCCATGTCCAGCCCTTACTTGTCCAATCACTGAAGCTCAGAGTTCGTATCACTTGTCCACATGATTCTAAAGTGCTGAAGTCAAAATTGCCTGGGGTCACAGCGCATCTCCTTTACTCCTTGGCCTCCAGCACAAAGCTGTCTACAAGGGCTGCATGTTGTCACTTTGCATTTATCTGGGCAGATGTGGTGAAAAGGCTGGAGAAAGAGGAGGAAAGTTTATTGGATATGATTCCCCAGAGAAATAGAACCAACAGGAGATGGGTCTACTTCTATCATCTGTAATCTATCTACATCTATCTGTCTTCCATGGTTATCTATGGTTATCATAACTGTCTATCTACCTATCACTTATCTATCTTTATACTGAGACTGATTGATTTTCAGGATTTGGTTCACACAGATGGACAGGCTGGAAGTTCAGGGAAGAGTTGATGCCACAGTCTTGACTCAGAAATCTGCAGGCAGGTCACTCAGGCAGGGGTTGCAGTCTTGAAGCAGAACTTCTGCTTCTTCTGGAATCCCAAGCCTTTATTTTTAAGGCCTTCAACCAATTGAATTACCTTTATTATGGAGGGTAATCTGATTAAAATGTTAGCATCTAGACTAGAGTTTGACCAAACAACTGGACCATGGCCTAGCCTAGTTATCACATGACATAACTATCCCAGGGAAATTCCCACAGTGATCAGTGAAGGACCTCAATAGTGCTGGTTTCATCCAGCCAAGTTTTTGTCCCTTTTGGCAGAGAAGAAAGCAGAAAGAAAGGACAAACTAATAGGGAATGGGAGGCCAAGTTGGATGAAAGTTTTTCACAGACGATCTCCAGCTCTTCTCTTCTCCTTCAATTTGAAGCTCAATCACTAGAGAAATGCATACGTCATTGACTGTTGGGAGCTGCCTATTCATACTCTGCCCAAATTGCAATTGAAGGCTTTGCTTACACTGGAGAAATTAAATTAGAGCAGATGACACATATGAGCAGCATTCCCGACGGGCCCATAGTTCTGTCAGTGATATCCTGTGTGTTCAGTGCTAAGTTATGCTCAAAGGTTTGGAAGCACCAAATATCCCACAATGAAAATGACTTGATGCCTCTTCAATGATAGCAGAGGCGTGGGATAGGTGCCTGGAAGAAAAGGCACAGCTCATTTTCTAGAATTAGGAAGATGACTAAGGGCTGCCAGTCTGGTGAAACACTAATCAAATTAGATTAGCTTTTTCTCATTTAAAATTAGCATCAGTGAATTTTCAGAGAGCAAAGAACAAATGTTAAACTCACTTATATCATTTTAGTTTATATTTCTGACTTTATTTAATTCAATAAAAGCTAGGGTGCCCACTGCTTGGTTTACAGTCCTGCCCCTTTTTAATCTCCATTCTTTCCTTATAGAATCTTATTCAATCCCACTGTTTAAATATTACTTCAGTGCTGGTGACTCAGCCGTGTGTATCTCCAGGTCTGCCTGCTCTTGGGAGCACCAAACTCTTACTGAACTATCCACTAGACATTTCTACTGGGTCTATGTTTATAGTCATCTTTAGACAAAATAGTGCAATTAGAACTCTTTTTTAAAGCTTTATTGAGGTATAGTTGACCAATAAAATTGCAAGATATTTAACATGTACAGTATGATGACTTGATACACATCTGAAAGGATTTGCTGTATCAAGATAATTAAGAGAAGGGAATCCTATCACATACAACAGCAAGGTTGAATCCGGAGGGCATTATGCCAAGTGTAATAGTTCAGACAAAAAAAGATGAATACTGCATGATCACTTATACGCAGAATCTAAAATAAAACATCAAACTCATAGAAACAGAATAGAATGGTGGTTGCCAAGAACTGAGTAATGGGGGGAATAGGGAGAAGTTGGTAAATAGGTACACACTTTCAGTTACAAGATAAATAAGCTCTAAGGATCTAATATATAATTCTAATGTATAACATTATAGTTGATAACTCTATATGATATTGACCTTTGAACAACACGTAGGTTAGGGAGGCCAGTTCTTCTTGAAGTAAAATGTCTGCCTAAACTGCACAGCCCATATTCCATGTCTGCGGTTCCACATTTGCAGATTCAACCAACCTTGAATCATGTAGTGCTGTAGTATGTATCGACTGAAAAAAATTCCATGCATAAGTGAGCCTGTGCAGTTTAAAGTTGGGTTGCTCAGGGGTCAAGTGCGATTGAAATATGCTAAGAGAGTAGAATTTAAATGCTCACATGGAAAACAAAAGTTAAATATTTGATGTGATTGATGGCTGAATAATATTCCATTGTATGTGTACACCATATTTTCCTTCATCCATTCTTCTGTTGACATTTTATTTGTTTCCATACCTTGGCTATCAGATAGAACTCTTTTCTCTTCCCCATTACCTATATCTCCTCTTGCAAGTAGTGTTACTGGGTTCAAGCTCATACTGCTTGCCTCATGACAGAACAAATACATTGAGAGAGGTAAGCTGTTGAGGCAAGGAATAGCCACTTTATTCAGGAAGCCAGCAGACTGAGAAGATGCTGGACTACTGTCCCAAAGAACCATCTTTCCAAAGGTAGAATTCAGGCTGCTTTTATACTAAAAGGGGAGGAGTTTTGGCTGCTTGTTACAAACTTCTTAGAGAAGGAATCCTTTGTTCTTGCAACTATAGGTCTGGTCACAATATTCCTGTAAACCTTCAAGACAATTGTTATTTTTTGTTCTGCAACTTTTATCTTACACAAACGGAAAAGTGTTATGCTTTGAAAGGTCAGAGCCTTGGGAATGGGCTATTATGTATATTTCAGGCTATGGCAACTTACTTTTACAAAGCTGCAGAGCCAGCGTGACTCAGCACAGGCAACAATGCACAAAGGTTAGAGCGAAAGAAGCAGATCTATATGGAGTCAGGTTTGTTCTTCTGTGTTATAGTTGTGTTGTGGGAGAAGGTCAAGGCAAACACTTTTCATTCTCTATGTCTGAGCTGAATTTTGTTAAATGAGTAAATATTCCTGAATTATTTTTGTATAGGGAAAAATATTCTGACATGCAATGCTAGTCAGGTTGTATGTCTCTTAGATGTACATTCTCAGTTAGTTGAAATTGCCCCAATTCGGGGAAAAAATTGCATCATAAATGTTGATAGAGTTGGTCTCATTTTTCAGTTGTTTCCCCTTTTTACTTTTAATGGTAATTTGCTATTGTTTTCACTTTTTAAATTTAGTTCGTTGTGTGTTTTGTTATACATGTCCATGATGTATAGTGATGTTTACTTGTAACAATAGCATTTTTTTTCCCACTGGAAAGTGGGCTTGGTAATGTCAGGAGTTTATCAGCATTTTCCTTACTTAAGGTGGCTTTAAACATCTTAGAGTCTGCTCAGTCATATTCCATGTCTTGGGGAATTGTCTTTGGCATCGACAACACCCTTTATGTTGGCATTAAACTTTTCTTTGAGAATATTTTAACCTAGAGATATAGGACTGGAGTCCTAGGTGGAATACAAGGTACCATCTCATTGAAAATAGTTTTGAAGCACTTTCTTAACTTTTAGATTAAATTTTTTGGTCTAATTTTATCACAATGATGTGTTTAATGAAGTAAGAATGTATATAACTGTTTAAAGTTGTGCTCTTGGCTTTGTTCATACATTTTATTTATGTGTGCACACACATACAGAGTATACAGCATATCTCAAGAGACTTGCTTGGATGCTGACCCTTCTTTTTTGCCTCAGTCTATGAGAAATCTCATAATTACTCCTTCACATTCTTCTCCAGAATTAGGCTCACTGCTTGTATTTCTTTAATATTAAGGAGTTCAAATTCTTTTTCATATGTTCATTGGCCATTTGTATCTCTTTTCTGGTGAAGCATGTCCATATTCTTTGTGCTTTTGTGACTTCTTTTTCTCATTTATAGATAGAAATTTTTTGTATTAATGTCAGAAACCCTTCGTTAATCATACATCATACATGTTGTCAATCAACAAAATCACATTTGTTGTTGTTCAGTTGCTCAGTCATGTCCGACTCTTTGCAACCCCATGAACCTTTTAGCATGCCAAACACCCCTGTCCTTCACTATCTCCCAGAGTTTGCTCAAGCTCATGTCCTTTGAATCAGTGATACCATCTGACCATCTCATAGCATTCTATCACCCCCTTTTCTTCCTGCCCTCAATCTTTCCCAGCATCAATGTCTTCCAGTGAGTCAGTTCTTTGCATCAGGTGGCCAAAGTATTGGCGCTTCAGCTTCAGCATCAGTCCTTCCAATGAACATTCAGAGTTGATTTCCTATAGGATTGACTGGTTTGATCTCCTTGCAGTCCAAGGGACTCTCAAGAGTCTTCTCCAGCACAATTTGAAAGCATCAGTTCATCAGTGCTCAGTCTTCTTCATGGTCCAGCTCTCATGTCCATACATGACTACTGGAAAAACCATAACTCTGACTATGCAGACCTTTGTCAGCAAAGTGATGTCTCTGCTTTTTAATACACTGTCTAGGTTTCTCATAGCTTTTTTTCCAAGGAGCAAGTGTATTTTAATTTTTTGGCTGCAGACACCATCTGCAGTGATTTCGGAGCCAAAGAAAATCAAAGCTGTCACTGTTTCCACTTTTTCCCCATCTATTTGCCATGAAGTGATGGAACTGGATGCCGTGATCTTAGTTTTTTGAATGTTGGGTTTTAAGCCAGCTTTTTTACTCTCCTCTTTCTCCTTCAGCAAGAGGCTCTTTAGTTACTCTTCACATTCTGCCATTAGAGTGGTATCATCTGCATATATGAGGTTCTTGACATTTTATCCTGCAATCTTGATTCCAGTTTATCATTCATCTAGCCTGGCATTTCACATGATATACTCTGCATAGATGTTAAATAAGCAGGGTGACAATATAATACACAGCCTTAATATACTTCTTTCCCAATTTGGAACCAATCCATTGTTCCATGTCCAATTTTAACTGTTACTTCTTGACCTGCATACAGGTTTCTCAGCAGAGAGGTAAGGTAGTCTGATATTCCCATCTCTGAGAATTTTCCACAGTTTGTTGTGGTCCACACAGTAATTTACCATTTTATTTGAGGCAAAAACTTTAAAAATTTCTCTTGTGAGAAAATTTCAAAAAATATAAAAGTAAAGAGAATAATTTGCAAATCTTATGTAACCATCACTGGCTTCCACAATTATTGACAGATGACCAGTCTTGCTTAGTCTTATCCCCATATCCACCCATTTCCAGCTCCCTGAGTTATTTTGAAGCAAATCCTAGACATCAGTCTATTTTACTGGGGGCATTTGAACATATACATCTAAAAGATAAATCTCCTTTTTTTTTTCATATACACAATTACTCTATCACTATCTCACATACAACCTAACAATATTATGAAATATCCACGTTCAGATGTCCCAGATAGTCTCGTAATTTTTTACAGTGTCTTCATTTGAATTAGGATGCCTTTAATTCTCTTTTACTCTGTAGACCTTCTCTCTCTCGCAGTTATTTAATGAAGAAACCAGGTTGGTTGTTCTACAGAATTTTTCATTGTCTGGATTTTTGTGGTTGTGCCCTCAAAGTATTCTTCAGATATTGTTCTAGATGTATATCCTGTAAACTCATAGTCAGATCTAATGATCTGAGAATATCCAGGTTATGTCTGAGTGTTTTTGCAAGGCTAATTCACATATCTTGTTGGTGCTTCTGTCATGAGACCCCTTTCTTATAAGAAAGGCAAGAAAAGTGTTTGATTCTTTCTTTTTACTTGCCTGTTTCCAAAATGAGGTAGCTCCCTACCATTCTCATAAGGCAGTCTATAAGTATTTTTTAAAACTTGATATCAATATGAACTCATGAATCTAAGCATACTTGAAGGGTTTGAATGCATTGTAATTATTATTCTTTTTGGACATAAACATGACAGTTGAGGATAATCATCCAATCTACAAACCACAGCTGTTTATACCAGTTGTTATACATGTCTACATGGTGCTTTTTGAGAATTTCTTGAAATAACAGTTATAATTCTTCTATCTTATTTAAAATCGAAATTTGGAGACAGAGTGTATGTGTATGGGAGGGGGCACTGATTTTTTTTAAAGTGCAAAATGAAAGAACTCCATATATCAGGTTATAAAAGCAGCTTCTTTCTTTTAAAGTATATTTTGATGATACAACATAAATTTTAAAGCTTGTATTCATTTGACTCCCAAACCAAATTATATATAATTTGGCATTATACAGTTTTTTTACACTGAAAAATCATGCTTTAAAGATGCATCCCTTTCCTCTTCCCCATTTTTCAGGATTTTTAAAAATGAATCTTTTATTCTAATTCACATTCTATAATAATGCCATGAGGTTTTATAATTCCATATTTTTATAGATATAATAGAAGTGTAATAGAAGAGAAGTATCTGGAAGGGTGAAAGAAAAGCAGTAACACAAGCACCCATAGGCCCACCATTAAGGTAAAGAACTAGAACTTTGTCAGTGCCCGGGGAAACTCCTGGTACCCTTTCCCTGCCCATTCCTTTTATTCCACCCATTCCCAATTTTGAGTCAATTATTCCTTTATATTTTAATGCCCTCATAATGTATCCAGAAACAATGTACTGTTTGGTTTTGAGTAACTTTGTGGCCAGCACAAAACAAGTTATGCAAGGAAAAGGCAGCATTGCTGTTTCAGAAGATGGGAGATACAGAATAGTCAGATACATAGCTCCTGATTTTAGTCTGGATTCACTGACTCTAGGGGTTTGCAGGATCCTCTCCCAGGAAAGTCAGCAGGCAGGGTCTTGAAAGCCCTGGGAATCAGAGATCATTGGTCTGGGGATCTGGAAGAGCAGGCACATGTATCTCACAGTGGCATCTGTTGGGAATACAGCCACGGGGAGTGGATGGCTCTGGACTCTTCAGTGAGGTGAAAGAAGGATGTTTTCAGTAACTCCATGGGCATGGGGCACTGAGCAGGTATTTTGGATGAGTAAATGAGAGGTGACGATCTAAGCCAGGTTCTTTTGTCTTAGGGTTGCAAAGCATTGCGACAGCAGCAATTTTACTAATGATAGCTCACCTTACCTAACTCTTGAGTTGCCCACCACTTAGAACTGGACATGGAACAACAGAATGGTTCCAAATAGGAAAAGAAGTACGTCAAGGCTGTATATTGTCACCCTGCTTATTTAATTTATATGCAGAGTACATCATGAGAAACGCTGGGCTGGAAGAAGCACAAGCTGGAATCAAGATTGCCGGGAGAAATATCAATAACCTCAGATATGCAGGTGACACCACCCTTATGGCAGAAAGTGAAGAGGAACTAAAAAGCCTCTTGATGAAAGTGAAAGAGGAGAGTGAAAAGGTTGGCTTAAAGCTCAACATTCAGAAAACGAAGATCATGGCATCCAGTCTCATCACTTCATGGGAAATAAATGGGGAAACAGTG
>SJYW01007917.1:459061-472081 GCA_006410735.1 Raphicerus campestris
TTCTCATCTATTTGATGGAAGCACCTATGCTTTGCTTTTATAATCTTGATGTTTTTCTTTACGGTGGAGGCAATGACGCTGCTATATCTAGATAAGTTTTAGTATATATGGTCAAAAAGTAGCCTATTAGGACCTTACATATCTCAGGTGACTGATGAACATAGCCTACTGATCCTCCTCCTCAAGTGTTTGGCTTCTGCTTCAAGGAACAGACTTGCCTAAAATAAACACAAGGCCAAATAAATGCTATGTGATAGAAGCAAGAGTTTCTTTTCTACCAGCTACTCCCTTGGTTCCCATTGCCATTCATACTTACTGATCCTTGATAAACAGTTTTAAATTGGACATTATTTATTTGGGTCACTGAGAAAATGCTTAAGATGACCAAAATAAATGAGCCTTGTAATAAGGAGGCGATATCCTGGGAAGGCAGCAGAGTGCGTAGAGGTTCAGATCCCTGGTTGCAAATCCTCTGCTGCCATTGGTGCCATGTTGGACTATATACACCCACCCTGAGCCTCAGTTTCCCCATCTGTAAATTGGATACTATAGAGTACCTGCCTCACCCTGTCTAAATGAGAGTTAAATGAAATTGATCATGTCAGTGCTTATCAGGGAGCTTGGTATAGTGAAGCACTGGTGAAGTTAGCAGTTACTTGTTATTTGGCTCCAGGGACATTTTCTGACATTTCTGCTCAGTCCTTCTGCTCTCTGAGCCCTGGTATTGGGTCCTGGCTTCATCCTGAGTCCAGTGGCCAGCCTCCAACAGAGGGTTGCTATTACTGTAAGAGAACTTTTCTCTTTTTCTGGCCCAAGTTCCCCATTTTATGGCTTCTGGTCCTGTTGGGAGACCCATGTCATGTGATAATATAAGTAGATCCCAAGAGAAAATGGTGTCCATTCAGCACTCTGTAGCAATGTTATATTAAATCAGGCTTGGAAGACTTCTGCCTGGTTAAGGAGGTGCAGGGTTTGCTGTTCTTGGGATGCACAGATACCCGAGTTTCTCCAGAGTTCACATACCTCCTACAGCTAGGATGAAGAAAGAGACAACTCGAAAACTTGGTCCTGAGAGCAAACCTTCTCCCCCTTAGACTGACAGCCAGTCCTGAGCCCGCTACCATCTCCCTATCCCACTTTAGACATCATGGGAGAAAGTCTAATACTTGAGCTAGAAAAGATCTCTGATCTCACTACTCCCCCAGGTAGTGAAACAGTCAGTCTTAACCATCAGGTAGGGAGGGCATGACCTGAAAGGAATTTTTGTTTTCTGGAATTCTTTGCAGTAAGGAGCAAGGAATCCCTTTCTGGAATTTTTGCTAAGATAAAACCACTAAGCCTTATTTGCAGTGTCATCATGTAATATATAGCTCATATTAGTAAAATGCAGCACAAAGCACTTACACTTATTTGATTTAAAATAAAACTGTGAAGATGGTGACATGGAGGCTGTTAATCCATTTTAAAGATAAAAAAATTGAGGTTGAGGTGATTGCCTTTCTTGAAGCCATGTAGCTAAAAGGTGGAAGGGGCCACCTAGGACTCCTGATTCCAAATTCAGTGTCTTTTCTGTTAAATCTCTGCCTTACCACCTAAGTCATCAGACTCTCTGTACTTCTCCAAACTCCTACCTAGGCAACAGAGAATTCCTTAAACCTGAGACCATCTAGCTCCAGATTTGGCCCAAAGAAAAAAGTTCCCTGAAGTCTGAACATGTATTTTGGGTGGGTGTGATTCTCTTTGAACAAAGGCTTAAGACTGCAGTATTTAATTTTTTGTGAGTTTACTTTTTCTTTCTAATTTTTTTTAGATTGAAGGACATAGTGTGTGTGTGCTAAGGTGCTTCGGTAATGTCCAACTGTTTGAACTGCCCACCAGTCTCCTCTGTCCACGGGATTTTCCAGGCAAGAAGACTGGAGTGGGTTGCTGTGCCCTCCTCCAGGGGATCTTCCTGACCCAGGGATCGAACCCACATCTGTGTGTCTCCTGCATTGGCAAGTGGGTTCGTTACCACTAGTGCCACCTGAGAAGCCCTCAAAAGAGATCAACCAACTATAACATATTGTTTATTTGAATAGAGTTCAAATTCTCTACAGAGAAGGGGTGTGTTTTAATCTCATGTAAAAATTTGAATATGGTGAGTATTGAGAGCCATTTGGTTGATTGTATTAGAAACTGAATGACAGGAAAAACTCGGTTAAGGAAACATTGTACATTGTGTACACCTGTGGCTGATTCATGTCAATGTATGGCAAAACCAATACAGTACTGTAAAATAGAATAAAGTATTAAAAAAAAAAGTTGAGGGACAACCCCCTCCTTCTCCCTTAGACACTTCCTTGGAATGATTTACTTAAATCTATTTACCTTGATATTATAGATAGCACTGGAGAGAAAGGTCTTGGATTCTTGAAGAGCATTCACATGTTGATTTTGAAAACCACACTGAGCTCAGAAGTGGAGTCCATGTCTAGCCCTTACTTGTCCAATCACTGAAGCTCAGAGTTCGTATCAGTTGTCCACATGATTCTAAAGTGCTGGAGTCAAAATTGCCTGGGGTCACAGCGCATCTCCTTTACTCCTTGGCCTCCAGCACAAAGCTGTCTACAAGGGCTGCATGTTGTCACTTTGCATTTATCTGGGCAGATGTGGTGAAAAGGCTGGAGAAAGAGGAGGAAAGTTTATTGGATATGATTCCCCAGAGAAATAGAACCAACAGGAGATGGGTCTACTTCTATCATCTGTAATCTATCTACATTTATCTGTCTTCCATGGTTATCTATGGTTATCATAACTGTCTATCTACCTATCACTTATCTATCTTTATACTGAGACTGATTGATTTTCAGGATTTGGTTCACACAGATGGACAGGCTGGAAGTTCAGGGAAGAGTTGATGCCACAGTCTTGACTCAGAAATCTGCAGGCAGGTCACTCAGGCAGGGGTTGCAGTCTTGAAGCAGAACTTCTGCTTCTTCTGGAATCCCAAGCCTTTATTTTTAAGGCCTTCAACCAATTGAATTACCTTTATTATGGAGGGTAATCTGATTAAAATGTTAGCATCTAGACTAGAGTTTGACCAAACAACTGGACCATGGCCTAGCCTAGTTATCACATGACATAACTATCCCAGGGAAATTCCCACAGTGATCAGTGAAGGACCTCAATAGTGCTGGTTTCATCCAGCCAAGTTTTTGTCCCTTTTGGCAGAGAAGAAAGCAGAAAGAAAGGACAAACTAATAGGGAATGGGAGGCCAAGTTGGATGAAAGTTTTTCACAGACGATCTCCAGCTCTTCTCTTCTCCTTCAATTTGAAGCTCAATCACTAGAGAAATGCATACGTCATTGACTGTTGGGAGCTGCCTATTCATACTCTGCCCAAATTGCAATTGAAGGCTTTGCTTACACTGGAGAAATTAAATTAGAGCAGATGACACATATGAGCAGCATTCCCGACGGGCCCATAGTTCTGTCAGTGATATCCTGTGTGTTCAGTGCTAAGTTATGCTCAAAGGTTTGGAAGCACCAAATATCCCACAATGAAAATGACTTGATGCCTCTTCAATGATAGCAGAGGCGTGGGATAGGTGCCTGGAAGAAAAGGCACAGCTCATTTTCTAGAATTAGGAAGATGACTAAGGGCTGCCAGTCTGGTGAAACACTAATCAAATTAGATTAGCTTTTTCTCATTTAAAATTAGCATCAGTGAATTTTCAGAGAGCAAAGAACAAATGTTAAACTCACTTATATCATTTTAGTTTATATTTCTGACTTTATTTAATTCAATAAAAGCTAGGGTGCCCACTGCTTGGTTTACAGTCCTGCCCCTTTTTAATCTCCATTCTTTCCTTATAGAATCTTATTCAATCCCACTGTTTAAATATTACTTCAGTGCTGGTGACTCAGCCGTGTGTATCTCCAGGTCTGCCTGCTCTTGGGAGCACCAAACTCTTACTGAACTATCCACTAGACATTTCTACTGGGTCTATGTTTATAGTCATCTTTAGACAAAATAGTGCAATTAGAACTCTTTTTTAAAGCTTTATTGAGGTATAGTTGACCAATAAAATTGCAAGATATTTAACATGTACAGTATGATGACTTGATACACATCTGAAAGGATTTGCTGTATCAAGATAATTAAGAGAAGGGAATCCTATCACATACAACAGCAAGGTTGAATCCGGAGGGCATTATGCCAAGTGTAATAGTTCAGATAAAAAAAGATGAATACTGCATGATCACTTATACGCAGAATCTAAAATAAAACATCAAACTCATAGAAACAGAATAGAATGGTGGTTGCCAAGAACTGAGTAATGGGGGGAATAGGGAGAAGTTGGTAAATAGGTACACACTTTCAGTTACAAGATAAATAAGCTCTAAGGATCTAATATATAATTCTAATGTATAACATTATAGTTGATAACTCTATATGATATTGACCTTTGAACAACACGTAGGTTAGGGAGGCCAGTTCTTCTTGAAGTAAAATGTCTGCCTAAACTGCACAGCCCATATTCCATGTCTGCGGTTCCACATTTGCAGATTCAACCAACCTTGAATCATGTAGTGCTGTAGTATGTATCGACTGAAAAAAATTCCATGCATAAGTGAGCCTGTGCAGTTTAAAGTTGGGTTGCTCAGGGGTCAAGTGCGATTGAAATATGCTAAGAGAGTAGAATTTAAATGCTCACATGGAAAACAAAAGTTAAATATTTGATGTGATTGATGGCTGAATAATATTCCATTGTATGTGTACACCATATTTTCCTTCATCCATTCTTCTGTTGACATTTTATTTGTTTCCATACCTTGGCTATCAGATAGAACTCTTTTCTCTTCCCCATTACCTATATCTCCTCTTGCAAGTAGTGTTACTGGGTTCAAGCTCATACTGCTTGCCTCATGACAGAACAAATACATTGAGAGAGGTAAGCTGTTGAGGCAAGGAATAGCCACTTTATTCAGGAAGCCAGCAGACTGAGAAGATGCTGGACTACTGTCCCAAAGAACCATCTTTCCAAAGGTAGAATTCAGGCTGCTTTTATACTAAAAGGGGAGGAGTTTTGGCTGCTTGTTACAAACTTCTTAGAGAAGGAATCCTTTGTTCTTGCAACTATAGGTCTGGTCACAATATTCCTGTAAACCTTCAAGACAATTGTTATTTTTTGTTCTGCAACTTTTATCTTACACAAACGGAAAAGTGTTATGCTTTGAAAGGTCAGAGCCTTGGGAATGGGCTATTATGTATATTTCAGGCTATGGCAACTTACTTTTACAAAGCTGCAGAGCCAGCGTGACTCAGCACAGGCAACAATGCACAAAGGTTAGAGCGAAAGAAGCAGATCTATATGGAGTCAGGTTTGTTCTTCTGTGTTAAAGTTGTGTTGTGGGAGAAGGTCAAGGCAAACACTTTTCATTCTCTATGTCTGAGCTGAATTTTGTTAAATGAGTAAATATTCCTGAATTATTTTTGTATAGGGAAAAATATTCTGACATGCAATGCTAGTCAGGTTGTATGTCTCTTAGATGTACATTCTCAGTTAGTTGAAATTGCCCCAATTCGGGGAAAAAATTGCATCATAAATGTTGATAGAGTTGGTCTCATTTTTCAGTTGTTTCCCCTTTTTACTTTTAATGGTAATTTGCTATTGTTTTCACTTTTTAAATTTAGTTCGTTGTGTGTTTTGTTATACATGTCCATGATGTATAGTGATGTTTACTTGTAACAATAGCATTTTTTTTCCCACTGGAAAGTGGGCTTGGTAATGTCAGGAGTTTATCAGCATTTTCCTTACTTAAGGTGGCTTTAAACATCTTAGAGTCTGCTCAGTCATATTCCATGTCTTGGGGAATTGTCTTTGGCATCGACAACACCCTTTATGTTGGCATTAAACTTTTCTTTGAGAATATTTTAACCTAGAGATATAGGACTGGAGTCCTAGGTGGAATACAAGGTACCATCTCATTGAAAATAGTTTTGAAGCACTTTCTTAACTTTTAGATTAAATTTTTTGGTCTAATTTTATCACAATGATGTGTTTAATGAAGTAAGAATGTATATAACTGTTTAAAGTTGTGCTCTTGGCTTTGTTCATACATTTTATTTATGTGTGCACACACATACAGAGTATACAGCATATCTCAAGAGACTTGCTTGGATGCTGACCCTTCTTTTTTGCCTCAGTCTATGAGAAATCTCATAATTACTCCTTCACGTTCTTCTCCAGAATTAGGCTCACTGCTTGTATTTCTTTAATATTAAGGAGTTCAAATTCTTTTTCATATGTTCATTGGCCATTTGTATCTCTTTTCTGGTGAAGCATGTCCATATTCTTTGTGCTTTTGTGACTTCTTTTTCTCATTTATAGATAGAAATTTTTTGTATTAATGTCAGAAACCCTTCGTTAATCATACATCATACATGTTGTCAATCAACAAAATCACGTTTGTTGTTGTTCAGTTGCTCAGTCATGTCCGACTCTTTGCAACCCCATGAACCTTTTAGCATGCCAAACACCCCTGTCCTTCACTATCTCCCAGAGTTTGCTCAAGCTCATGTCCTTTGAATCAGTGATACCATCTGACCATCTCATAGCATTCTATCACCCCCTTTTCTTCCTGCCCTCAATCTTTCCCAGCATCAATGTCTTCCAGTGAGTCAGTTCTTTGCATCAGGTGGCCAAAGTATTGGCGCTTCAGCTTCAGCATCAGTCCTTCCAATGAACATTCAGAGTTGATTTCCTATAGGATTGACTGGTTTGATCTCCTTGCAGTCCAAGGGACTCTCAAAAGTCTTCTCCAGCACAATTTGAAAACATCAGTTCATCAGTGCTCAGTCTTCTTCATGGTCCAGCTCTCATGTCCATACATGACTACTGGAAAAACCATAACTCTGACTATGCAGACCTTTGTCAGCAAAGTGATGTCTCTGCTTTTTAATACACTGTCTAGGTTTCTCATAGCTTTTTTTCCAAGGAGCAAGTGTATTTTAATTTTTTGGCTGCAGACACCATCTGCAGTGATTTCGGAGCCAAAGAAAATCAAAGCTGTCACTGTTTCCACTTTTTCCCCATCTATTTGCCATGAAGTGATGGAACTGGATGCCGTGATCTTAGTTTTTTGAATGTTGGGTTTTAAGCCAGCTTTTTTACTCTCCTCTTTCTCCTTCAGCAAGAGGCTCTTTAGTTACTCTTCACATTCTGCCATTAGAGTGGTATCATCTGCATATATGAGGTTCTTGACATTTTATCCTGCAATCTTGATTCCAGTTTATCATTCATCTAGCCTGGCATTTCACATGATGTACTCTGCATAGATGTTAAATAAGCAGGGTGACAATATAATACACAGCCTTAATATACTTCTTTCCCAATTTGGAACCAATCCATTGTTCCATGTCCAATTTTAACTGTTACTTCTTGACCTGCATACAGGTTTCTCAGCAGAGAGGTAAGGTAGTCTGATATTCCCATCTCTGAGAATTTTCCACAGTTTGTTGTGGTCCACACAGTAATTTACCATTTTATTTGAGGCAAAAACTTTAAAAATTTCTCTTGTGAGAAAATTTCAAAAAATATAAAAGTAAAGAGAATAATTTGCAAATCTTATGTAACCATCACTGGCTTCCACAATTATTGACAGATGACCAGTCTTGCTTAGTCTTATCCCCATATCCACCCATTTCCAGCTCCCTGAGTTATTTTGAAGCAAATCCTAGACATCAGTCTATTTTACTGGGGGCATTTGAACATATACATCTAAAAGATAAATCTCCTTTTTTTTTTCATATACACAATTACTCTATCACTATCTCACATACAACCTAACAATATTATGAAATATCCACGTTCAGATGTCCCAGATAGTCTCGTAATTTTTTTACAGTGTCTTCATTTGAATTAGGATGCCTTTAATTCTCTTTTACTCTGTAGACCTTCTCTCTCTCGCAGTTATTTAATGAAGAAACCAGGTTGTTTGTTCTACAGAATTTTTCATTGTCTGGATTTTTGTGGTTGTGCCCTCAAAGTATTCTTCAGATATTGTTCTAGATGTATATCCTGTAAACTCATAGTCAGATCTAATGATCTGAGAATATCCAGGTTATGTCTGAGTGTTTTTGCAAGGCTAATTCACATATCTTGTTGGTGCTTCTGTCATGAGACCCCTTTCTTATAAGAAAGGCAAGAAAAGTGTTTGATTCTTTCTTTTTACTTGCCTGTTTCCAAAATGAGGTAGCTCCCTACCATTCTCATAAGGCAGTCTATAAGTATTTTTTAAAACTTGATATCAATATGAACTCATGAATCTAAGCATACTTGAAGGGTTTGAATGCATTGTAATTATTATTCTTTTTGGACATAAACATGACAGTTGAGGATAATCATCCAATCTACAAACCACAGCTGTTTATACCAGTTGTTATACATGTCTACATGGTGCTTTTTGAGAATTTCTTGAAATAACAGTTATAATTCTTCTATCTTATTTAAAATCGAAATTTGGAGACAGAGTGTATGTGTATGGGAGGGGGCACTGATTTTTTTTAAAGTGCAAAATGAAAGAACTCCATATATCAGGTTATAAAAGCAGCTTCTTTCTTTTAAAGTATATTTTGATGATACAACATAAATTTTAAAGCTTGTATTCATTTGACTCCCAAACCAAATTATATATAATTTGGCATTATACAGTTTTTTTACACTGAAAAATCATGCTTTAAAGATGCATCCCTTTCCTCTTCCCCATTTTTCAGGATTTTTAAAAATGAATCTTTTATTCTAATTCACATTCTATAATAATGCCATGAGGTTTTATAATTCCATATTTTTATAGATATAATAGAAGTGTAATAGAAGAGAAGTATCTGGAAGGGTGAAAGAAAAGCAGTAACACAAGCACCCATAGGCCCACCATTAAGGTAAAGAACTAGAACTTTGTCAGTGCCCGGGGAAACTCCTGGTACCCTTTCCCTGCCCATTCCTTTTATTCCACCCATTCCCAATTTTGAGTCAATTATTCCTTTATATTTTAATGCCCTCATAATGTATCCAGAAACAATGTACTGTTTGGTTTTGAGTAACTTTGTGGCCAGCACAAAACAAGTTATGCAAGGAAAAGGCAGCATTGCTGTTTCAGAAGATGGGAGATACAGAATAGTCAGATACATAGCTCCTGATTTTAGTCTGGATTCACTGACTCTAGGGGTTTGCAGGATCCTCTCCCAGGAAAGTCAGCAGGCAGGGTCTTGAAAGCCCTGGGAATCAGAGATCATTGGTCTGGGGATCTGGAAGAGCAGGCACATGTATCTCACAGTGGCATCTGTTGGGAATACAGCCACGGGGAGTGGATGGCTCTGGACTCTTCAGTGAGGTGAAAGAAGGATGTTTTCAGTAACTCCATGGGCATGGGGCACTGAGCAGGTATTTTGGATGAGTAAATGAGAGGTGACGATCTAAGCCAGGTTCTTTTGTCTTAGGGTTGCAAAGCATTGCGACAGCAGCAATTTTACTAATGATAGCTCACCTTACCTAACTCTTGAGTTGCCCACCACTTAGAACTGGACATGGAACAACAGAATGGTTCCAAATAGGAAAAGAAGTACGTCAAGGCTGTATATTGTCACCCTGCTTATTTAATTTATATGCAGAGTACATCATGAGAAATGCTGGGCTGGAAGAAGCACAAGCTGGAATCAAGATTGCCGGGAGAAATATCAATAACCTCAGATATGCAGGTGACACCACCCTTATGGCAGAAAGTGAAGAGGAACTAAAAAGCCTCTTGATGAAAGTGAAAGAGGAGAGTGAAAAGGTTGGCTTAAAGCTCAACATTCAGAAAACGAAGATCATGGCATCCAGTCTCATCACTTCATGGGAAATAAATGGGGAAACAGTGGAAACAGTGGCTGGCTTTATTTTTGGGGGGCTCCCAAATCACTGTAGATGGTGCTTGCAGCCATGAAATTAAAAGACGCTTGCTCCTTGGAAGGAAAGTTATGACCAACCTAGATAGAATATTCAAAAGCATAGACATTACTTTGCCGACTAAGGGACGTCTAGTCAAGGTCATGTATGGATGTGAGAGTTGGACTGTGAAGAAAGCTGAGTGCCAAAGAATTGATGCTTTTGAACTGTGGTGTTGGAGAAGACTCTTGAGTCCCTTGGACTGCAAGGAGATCCAACTAGTCCATTCTGAAGGAGATCAGCCCTGGGATTTCTTTGGAAGGAATGATGCTGAAGCTGAAACTCCAGTACTTTGGCCACCTCATGTGAAGAGTTGACACACTGGAAAAGACTCTGATGCTGGGAGGGATTGGGAACAGGAGGAGAAGGGGACGACAGAAGATGAGATGGCGGGATGGCATCACTGACTCGATGGACATGAGTTTGAGTGAACTCTGGGAGTTGGTGATGGACAGGGAGGCCTGCCGTGCTGTGATTCATGGGGTCGCAGAATCGGACACGATTGAGCGATTGAACAACTGAGCTGCAGTGGGACTCTGTGCCCTTCACCACTCTCCTGCAGTTTCCTGAACTCCTCTCTCCTGGAATCTTCTTCTTCTTGCATCCTGGGTGTTCCTTGTTCTTGCTTTATGCTGTCTATCAGCATCTTGAGAGGAACAGTTTATGAAGCTTTGCATTCCTGAAATTCTTTATTCTCTGATCATATTGATAGTTTGACTTTGAATGGATTTTAGGTTGGAAATAATATTCCACATAATTTTATCTTTCTTCTCCAGGAGTTCCCTTTGAGAAGTCTTAAAACACTCTGCTTCCTGACTCTCTGATCTCTTTGTGACACTCTGTCTGAGCCCACGTAGTAGGGGTCAATTTTCATCTATTATTACGCTCACTTGGTGGTCTCTTCATTCTAACAACTCATGTCCTTCCATTCTAGGAAACTTCTTGACTTAATAATGTTTTCCTTCCTCTTTCCTTTTTTTAAACTCCTATCATTTGGATGTTGGATCTTCTGGCTCATTCTTCTAACATCTACTATTTTTTACCTCTAGCTCTTTCTGTTCTACTTCCTTGGAAATCTACTGAGCTTTATCTTCCAATTCTTTTGCTGAGTTTTTCATGTTTACTATAATGTCTTGTTTTCCAAGAACGTGTCTTTTCAAATTAATTTATCTTTTATTGAAGGATAATTGCTTTACAGAATTTTTTCTGTCAAACCTCAACATGAATCAGCCATAGGTATACATATATTCCCTCCCTTTTGAAACTCCCTCCCATCTCCCTCCCATCCTATCCTTCTCGGTTGACACAGAGCCCCTGTTTAAGATTCCTGAGCCATACAGCAAATTCCCATTAGCTATCTATTTTACATACAGTAATGTAAGTTTCCATGTTACTCTTTCCATACATCTCACCCTCTCCTCCCCTCTCCCCATGTCCCTAAATCTATTCTCTATGTCTGTTTCTCCATTGCTGCCCTGTAAATAAATTCTTCAGTACCATTTTTCTAGCTTCCATATATATGCATTAGAATACAATATTTATCATTCTCTTTCTGACTTACTTCACTCTGTATAATATGTTCTAGGTTCATCTACCTCATTAGAATTGACTCAAATGTGTTCTTTTATATGGCTGAGTAATATGCCATTATATATATGTACCACAACTTCTTTATCCATTCATCTGTTGATGGACATTTATGTTGCTTCCATGTTCTAGCTATTGTAAATAGTCCTGCAATGAACAGTGGGATACATGTGTCTTTTTCTTTTGGTTTCTTCAGGGTACATGCCTGGGAGTGGGATTGCTGGCTCATATGGTGGTTTTATTCCTAGTTATTTAAGGAATCTCCATACTGTCTTCCACAGTGGCTGTTTCAATTTACTTTTCCACCAACAGTGCAAGAACATTCCTTTTTCTCCATACCCTCTCCAGCATTTATTGTTTGTAGACTTTTTGATGAGGGCCGTTCTGTCCAGTGTGAGGTGATATCTGGTTGTTTTGATTTGTATTTCTCTGATAATGAGCTATGTTGAGCATCTCTTTATGTGTTTGTTAGCCATCTGTATGTCTTCTTTGGAGAAATGTCTGTTTATGTCTTTTCCCCACTTTTTGATTGGGTTCTTTGTTTTTCTGGTACTGAGTTATATGAGCTGCTTGTGTATTTTGAAAATTAATCCTTTGTCAGTTGTTTAATTTGCTATTATTTTCTTCCATTCTGAGGTTTGTCTTTTCACCTTGCTTATAGTTTCCTTTGCTGTGCAAAAGCTTTCAAGTTTAATCAGGTCCCACTTGTTTAAATTTGTTTTTATTTCTGTTACTCTAGGAGGTGGGTCATAGGGATCTTGCTTTGATTTATGTCATCGAATGTTCTGCCTATGTTTTCCTCTAAGAGTTTTATAGTTTCTGATCTTACATTTAGGTCTTTAATCCATTTTGAGTTTATTTGTGTGTGTGATATTAGGAAGTGTTCTAATTTTATTCTTTTGCATGTAGCTGTCCAGTTTTCCCAGCACTATTTATTGAAGAGGTTATCTTTGCCCCATTGTATATTCTTGCCTACTTTGTCAAAAATAAGGTACCCATAGGTACATGGGTTTATTTCTGGGCTTTCTATCTTGTTCCATTGGTCTATATTTCTGTTTTGGGGCCAGTACCATACTGTCTTGATGACTGTAGCTTTGTAGTATAATCTGAAGTCAGGAAGGTTGATTCCTCCAGTTCCATTCTTCTTTCTCAAGACTGCTTTGGCCATTCAGGGTCTTTTGTGTTTCCATATGAACTGTGAAATTTTTCATTCTAGTTCTGTGAAAAGTGCCATTGGTAATTTGATAGGGATCACATTAAATCTGTAGATCGCATTTGGTAGTATAGTCATTTTCACAATATTGATTCTTCTGACCCAGGAACATGGAATATCTCTCCACCTGTTTATGTCATCTTTGATTTCTTTCATTAGTGTCTTATAATTTCCTGTGTACAGTTCTTTTGTCTCCTTAGGTAAGTTTATTCCTAGATATTTAATTCTTTTTGTTGCAATGGTGAATGGGAT
>SJYW01007921.1:0-16091 GCA_006410735.1 Raphicerus campestris
CCTAAAACAAGAAATAAACAACATTAAAGGTATCTCCTGCCAAATGCAGCTTCAAGAAAGCCTAATGAAAGCCTAATGACATTTTGGTTTTATCATTCTTCCAAGTGACAATAGTTATGAGGCTTCCCTGGGCGGCTTGTAACATCTGTATATATTCAGCTCC
Source organism: Raphicerus campestris (assembly GCA_006410735.1). Classification (NCBI taxonomy): domain Eukaryota; kingdom Metazoa; phylum Chordata; class Mammalia; order Artiodactyla; family Bovidae; genus Raphicerus; species Raphicerus campestris. Next base: position 164 of record SJYW01007921.1, read on the forward strand.
ATTGAATGTTACTGCATGAAGTTTTGTTGTAGGAAACTGACACATGCCTTCTGATGAATCTTTGTTTCACTCAGTCTTGTAAAGGGCACAACTTGTAGTTTCAATTTGTTCAACCATGTATTTTCCTGCTCACTTAATAAAAGAAATATTAAAAAATAAAGAATAAAATAATGAAGTGATATAATATAAAGCAATATAACAGTAAAAGAATTGTTTTGCTTATTACTTTTCATGTCTTTTCACAAATCTGTTGAGATGCAGGATAATGTGTAATTCATGTTAAATAGCAAGGGTGATGGTCTTAATCAACCTTTTCTAGTACCAAAGCCATTTTTGGATTCCAAAAATGCTGTAGATTCTTAGAGTCCTTTACAGAAGATAGAGAGCATTGGTTTCTGTTATAGATGAAGAATGTGAAACAGGTGCTAAGTAATGCCTGAGGTATGCATCACAAATTACAGTTGTGAAAGACACCATAAATGATTCTAAAATAAGTTCTCGATAATTTATGTGACAATATTTTAGAGTGTTGGTTTTCTTTAAAATTGAATAGCATCNGTTTCTGTTATAGATGAAGAATGTGAAACAGGTGCTAAGTAATGCCTGAGGTATCAGTCATCGCAAATGATGTAAGCATCACAAATTGCAGTTGTGAAAGACACCATAAATGATTCTAAAATAAGTTCTCAATAATTTATGTGACAATATTTTAGAGTGTTGGTTTTCTTTATAATTGAATAGCATCAGCTTGAATATGTGTTTTTATATTTCTGTAAGCAACTAAGTTCATGCTCCATGATGACAACAATTTTAAAAGGGTCACCTCCAGCCAAAAAATAGTCATCTTAGATTCCAAAGTTCCAAGTTGCTTTACCAGATAATGTCAGGACAACACAGACCAGCAGCATTATGGTCTGGCAGAATGTTCTAGCCCTGTGCCCATGCTGCAGGATCTCAGGTTATCCTGTATCACCAAACTCATTTTGTAAAAGAGATGCCAGTTAAGATTGAGGAATTTAGGGCTAGGAGACATCACTGGAGCAGAAAGAAATAGTATAGCCTTCAGGATAATCTGATGCTTTCCCCTCATCTCATCCTTCCTCCTCACTAGGACAGCCATTAATAATTGGAGGCCCATCAGTCTGACAGGCCAAAGTTATCACCGGTCCAAGACCAAGGACAAAAGAGTGACTTTTCCATAAAGCTCATTTAAAGACAGTCTTTTTGCAAGTGGCATGCTCTCATATAATGAAGAAGATGTATTTGAGAGGCTGATAATAATATGTATACATTCATTTCATTGAATGTTCTAGTTTGGTAAATTTAATAATTGGCAGCCTTTTTGTTGGTCCCCACAAGATTTGGGATAGCACAGGGAACGCTTTAGTTTTGTTTTTGAAATTTCCCTGCTTAGTGGAAAACTTTTTAATGTGGTAGTAATTGTTCATTGTTGTTGTTTAGTCACTAAGTCATGTCTGACTCTTTGTGACCCCATGGACTCTAACCTGCCAAGCTCCTCTGTCCATGGGATTTCCCAGGCAATAAAACTGGAGTGGGGTTGTAGGCCTTCCTCCAAGGGATCTTCCTGACCCAGGGATTGAACCTGCATCTTCTGCTTGGCAGGCAAATTTTTTACCACTGAGCCACCAGGGAAGCCCAATAACTGCTCTAGAGAACTTATGAAAGTCCAGATCTTTTTTTTTTTTTTAGTATAGGAATGTACTGCCCATCTCAAAAATTGATGGGATAAATATAGAAGTGGAAGAAAGAGGGAGGAGCATCACCCAGCATCAGGCTCAAAGCAGATGGCCCACCTGGTGTCCATACTCAGATTTCTGTTGCTGGCTTTACACAGGTAATTGGTGGTTAATCTTAGGCAGAATTCAAAGCACTTCTACAGGCCAAAGCACCAGCACAGAGTGGACATGCCGTAAGACAGAAGCCACTGCGTCAGCTAACTGGATCCCAGTCACCTTATAAGCCTGAGTTTCCCAATCATTTTAAATATGATGACTTCCCATAATCACCTAAGAAGCTAAAAAGCACATAAGTTCACTAACGCTTCTAAATATAACTGCATTTTATAAGCCACATCATTTGAAAAAATTCCTTGTACGTGTGAGTCATTTAGTCTACAAACAATGCTCAGTATACACTTGGGTACTGGACCCTTTGTTATAGATCCATACCCCCTGCCCTGCTGAAGTCCTTGGTCCATAATTTGGAAATTGTAACTGTTTGCATCTTCCCTAAAGATCTTCATTTGTTTGGCTCGCTTCTGGCTGCGTTCTGCAGCATGTGGGATCAAACCCTGCCACTGCATTTGAGAGCATGGAGTCTTAACTACTGGTCTACCAGAGAAGTCCCAGAACCTTATTTTGTATCTTTGTTGTGTCTTATGGCAGCACTTAATGTGGATGTATTAATAATGGTCATTGGTTCAGTTCATCCTAACAAAGCTGCCTTATCTTCAGGTATCAGAGTACTCACAAAAAAGTATTTTTATTTTTTGCCTGCTTATGTGCTGTGCTGTNCAGCACTTAATGTGGATGTATTAATGGTCATTGGTTCAGTTCATCCTAACAAAGCTGCCTTATCTTCAGGTATCAGAGAACTCACAAAAAAGTATTTTTATTTTTTGCCTGCTTATGTGCTGTGCTGTGCTTAGCCACTCAGTCATGTCGGACTCTTTGCAACCCCATGGACTGTAACCCACCAGGCTCCTCTGTCCATAGGGATTCTCCAGGCAAGAATACTGGAGTGGGTTGCCATGCCCTCCTCCAGGGGATCTCAACCTAGCGATCAAAGCCAGGTATCCCACATTGCAGGCGGATTCTTTACCAGCTGAGCCACCAGGGAAGTATATGTCATCTTGTTTCTTTTAGAAGTGTTGGAGATAGCCACAATCTGACCTTTGACAAGCCACACACAAACCCACCTATGTAGAGAAAAACCAAGCAATGATTTATTTACCAGCTGCCTAGGACAGAGAAGCCTGGCAGGCTACAGTCCACAGGGTCACAAAGAGTCAGACACGACTGAAGTGACTTGGCACGCAGGGCACATATGATGTAGCAGTGGGGCTTCCTAGGTGGCATTGCTGGTAAAGAATCCACCTGCCAGTGCAGGAGAGAGAAGAGACACAGGTTCACTCTGTGGGTCGGGAAGATTCCCTGGAAAACGGAATGGCTATCCACTCCATTATTCTTGCCTGGAGAATTCCATGGACTGAAGAGTTGGGCAGGCTACAGTCCTTGGTTTTGCAGAGTCAGACATGACTGAAGCAACATAGCATACATACACATTACATAGTAGCCCTCACACTGGATGCTGAGGCAGAAAACTGATGAAGCAATGATCCCTGCCTCCTCTCCTTTCGCTACAGGGCAGGTGGGGAAGGCAAGGGAAGAACACCAACAGGCACAGAGAGGACACCAGGAGAGCCCAGTATTTGCCAGAGGAAGGCAGGGACTGCTCTGGGACTGAAGAGAAAGGGCCTCTGCCTGGAATGTTTATGGAAGACTTCCAAGAAGAGGTGGTCTTCACCAGATTATGGGATGGGAAAAAAAGGGAGAGAGACATTCCATTGAGTGGGAGTGGCTGGAACAAAGGCAGAAAGGAATGAAGAGTATGTAGGCCCTGAAACAGGCAAGGAATTCGGCAGGACTAGAGAAAGTGCTGATGGAGCAGGAAAATCAATCACCTGCCTACTTAGATGGTGAGCGTATTCTTTACACTCCATGATCTAACATAGGCCCCAGGAGTTCAAAATCCTGATTCAGCTGTCTGCCTGGCCTCCGTGGGCAATGTCTGATGAATGAATCATACCATCAGTAAGGAATGTGGTTAATTCTCTGTGTTAGTGGTGGAAACCCGTGAGAATGGAACATTCTGGGCATGTTATTCCCAGCATTCTTTCATTTGCTGTCTCTAGCAGCAAGTCGCCAAATTTCTTTACTGAACCCCAGCTTTGAAGTGTGAAGCTGTTCTGGGCCCTACTTGCCCTAACTCCCCTGGTCCTAAGAATCACCCAAGGGCTTGTTACTAAGACAAGCTTCTGGAATACCCCCTCCCAGCTGTGAACAGCATTCTGTAATTTGGGTGCCCATGGTCTTGAACAACTGTGAACAACATCTCATACTTTGGGAAATGCTACACTTNGCTGTTCTGGGCCCTACTTGCCCTAACTCCCCTGGTCCTAAGAATCACCCAAGTGCTTGTTACTAAGACAAGCTTCTGGAATACCCCCTCCCAGCTATGAACAGCATTCTGTAATTTGGGTGCCCATGGTCTTGAACAACTGTGAACAACATCTCATACTTTGGGAAATGCTACACTTCTAGAGTTTTCCTTTCTTCCCCTTTCAGTGATTCAGCATATTTCCAGTGTGTCTAGACACCAAAAGTATGTCCAAAGAACCACCCTTTCTTATGCTGTGCAGGCTGTTGGTACCATTTTTTGACCCAAGTAGGGACTGGAGAAGACTTACCCAAAAGCTGCTATGACCAGCCAAATGGGTCAGACCACCTAGGCCACTGACCCTTCTCATCTCTTCTGCTGCTTCCCTTCATCACTGGGGCATTCCCCTCCTAACAGCCAGGAGCTTTGCTGCCCACAGGGCCTGAGCCTCCTACTTGGAGACACAACACTGCAGCATGTGGCCTCGGCTCAGAGGCTTTGCTGAGGACACCGGATGCCTACCTGCTCTCCTACACAGGACATTTTCTTCTTGTTTTCTTGAAGTTAACTTAATAATACCTTTTACTTTTAAAATATACCCTTTGAAGAGCACATTCTATTGCTTATGTGTGTGTGTGCATGTTGCTTTAGTCTTGTCCGATTCTTTGATGATCCCATGGACTGTAGCCCGCCATGCTCCTCTGTCCATGGGACTCTCCAGGCAAGAATATTGGAGTGGGTTGTCATGCCCTCCTCCAGGGGATCTTCCTGACCCAGGCAGATTCTTGACCTTCTGAGCCACCAGGGAAGTTACTTTTGCCTATTTGCCTGTACTTTGCTATTCTTATTTATATGACTTTGAACTTCCTTTCTTTTTTCATGCTGACCCCCTTTCTGTCTCAAAATTTTAAACCTCCATTTATTTTTACGTCCTTTTTATTGTCTCTTAGAATTAGGTTGAGATTAAAATTTGTTATTGCTACTTGCTTAATACTTGTCATTTTATGTCATTGTTGTTTAGCTGCTAAGTCCTGTCTTTTTTGAGACCCCATGGACTGTAGACTGCCAGCTTGCTCTGTCCATGGAATTCTTCAGGCAAGAATAATTTCCTGCATTGGCAAGAAGATTCTTTACCATTGAGCCACCAAGGAAGCCCTGTCTTTTTATACTCAACTTCTAATTTCTCTTACTTAGCTATATATATATATTTTGTTCTATTTAACCTCTTCCTTTTATTGGGCAACTGTCTTGATCTCTGCTTCTTTGCAACCTAAAATTCTTCTTAACTTTGACTTTCTCCTTCTTTGAATATTTTTATGCTTAAATATCTCCATTTACCTTGTATTTGCTTTCAACCCTTTCCCTCTTTTTATTTACATTTTATGCTTTAATCTACATTTATAATCTTTCTTTACTCTTAATTCCTTAGTCTCTTGGTTGTTTCATTAGNTTTGAATATTTTTATGCTTAAATATCTCCATTTACCTTGTGTTATTTGCTTTCAACCCTTTCCCTCTTTTTATTTACATTTTATGCTTTAATCTACATTTATAATCTTTTTTTACTCTTAATTCCTTAGTCTCTTGGTTGTTTCATTAGTCTTGCTTATTTTTTATATGTTCTAATTACTTTTCCTTATACATTTTAATTTTTTCCATCATATTTTTTAAAGTTTCCCTAATTCTAATTTAGAGTTTTATGCTTAATCCCCTCATTTTGTGAATGGAGTTGCCGAGATGCAGAGTTAGAAAAAACTTGCTCAAGATGGGCAGTGATGGAACCTAAATAAGAAGCTGGCTCTATTGGTGGCCAGTCTGGTGCTTTTCAAGCAAACCACTCCAATAACAATGACTGTGCAAAGAGTACGGCTCCCCTGGTGGCTCAGATCATAAAGAATCAGATTGGAAAGCAGGAGCTGCAGGAGACTCCATTCAATCCCTTAGTCAGGAAGATTCCCTGAAGGAGAAAATGGCAACCCACTCCAGTATTCTTGCCTGGAGAATCCCATGGACAGAGGAGCCTGGTGGGCTTGGTGGGCTACAGTCCATGGGTCATGAAGATTNAGCTGCAGGAGACTCCATTCAATCCCTTAGTTAGGAAGATTCCCTGAAGGAGAAAATGGCAACCCACTCCAGTATTCTTGCCTAGAGAATCCCATGGACAGAGGAGCCTGGTGGGCTACAGTCCATGGGTCACGAAGAGTCAGACATGACTGAAGCAACTTAGCATACACAGAATACTGATTTTCTTTAAAAAAGAATTCCAGGGACTTCCTTGGAGGTCCAGTGTTAAGACATCCTGCTTCCTCTATCGGATGGTGGGGTGGGGAGCAGGGGTGGAGGAGGTGGGTTCGATCCCTAATCAGGGAACCCACATGCCTTGTGGCACAGCCAAAAAAATAGGAAAATAAAATACAATAAAATAAAGAACATTAGGTTTCCAGGACATTAGAGTCAAGACTGTGATTTAGTGTCATTGATCACCCTGGGAGAAGGTGTTTCTTGACCTTTCACTAAAAAAACCATGTGGAAATAATGTGAAAAAGGGAAAGCCAGAACTGACTTTATTTGTAAAATACACAGAAAAACAGGGTGTGAAGTCAGAACACAATGTGCAAACACTCTAAGCAAACAGACAACTCCAAGCCTCTGTTTTCTTGTTCCTAAAATGGAATCATCCGGCTATTTCTGCGTACTCACATTTTTGTTATGTTGATCAGATCAGAGCACCAACAGGAAAGTTCTTTGTAAACTTTGTGCCTAGTTGTTCTTATAATGCCTATAAAATTCAAGAGAAATATTAGAGGAATAACTATATTATAAAGAACATCACTTTTACTTTTTAAATATTAGTATGTATATTGGTTTATCTAAAAAGGGAAAGAATAAGATGTGCTACTCTAAATACTCCNTCTGCGTACTCACATTTTTGTTATGTTGATCAGATCAGAGCACCAACAGGAAGTTCTTTGTAAACTTTGTGCCTAGTTGTTCTTATAATGCCGATAAAATTCAAGAGAAATATTAGAGGAATAACTATATTATAAAGAACACCACTTTTACTTTTTAAATATTAGTATGTATATTGGTTTATCTAAAAAGGGAAAGAATAAGATGTGCTACTCAAAAGACTCCAAATCATATCCTCCCCTTCTTTTTTTCTTTTTTTTTAAATCAGCTATTTATAAAATAGGTTTTATTGACTTTCTATTGTTTGATGCACATTTCCATCCAGTGCTCTTGGGTTTATAGTCCTGTGTTATATGCCTGCTTCATTCCTCAAGTTCTGATGGATTTTTTAAAATGAATATAACGATACCTTAAAGAAAAATACTTTATAAGAAAGTCTGTCTTTAGACTCACATTTGATCTTACCAATCAAGCAATGACTTCTGCAGCAAACTTGTGGTTTCTTCCCTGACCTATTTCTTACTTCTACATTCCCACCAACGTTCCGCTACAATCTTTGTGGAAGTTGACAATGACAATGAGCGCAACCATTACCTTGCACATCTGGTATTTGAGACAATTTTTTTAGTTCATTATCCAATAAACTTTTCAGACAGCAATCTTTCAGGGCCTTGGCATCTGGGGTGGTTATCTCCGAGGCAGAACTGGCTCTGCAGCAGCAAATTAATGGATTAAAATGCTGAGTGAACTCTCACTGGTGAGAAATGTGGGAGTAAGAACAATGGATGAGTTAGGTCAGGTGTTGCTGATGAGGACAACGGATCAGGAACATTCTAGACCTGGACGTGCCTCCCAGCCTGTGCTACAACCACCAGAAAAGAACTAGAATAGAGTTGTCACTTGGGACACTTATGTGTGGGAGCACCTGACCATCTTCTTGCCCTTTAGTATGAAGCCATAGGCAAGAAACCCATCTCTTGCTGTGATCTTACATGTGATCTCACACGCCTTACTCTGATCTTACATGTCTTGGAAGGACAAAATTGCAAGGAACTTATAACTTCAGTTAGAAGTTCTTCACTTAGAACTCATAACTTCCCCTCAGAGACCCTCAAGTCCCTGAGTGACTCAAGGTGGCCTGGAGGCCTGCATTAGCAGTGGAACAAGAAGGTTCCTAGGACGACATTCTTTCCTCTCCACGTTTCTGACCCTCTTCACCCTGTACCCATCAACCGACAAAACAGAGGCAACAGAGCCCACCCACAACGTTTGGTCTCACAATGTTGACCAAGTGTATTTTTCTTTAAGATAGTGTTACATTCATTTTTTAAAATCCATCAGAACTTGAGGAATGAAGCAGGCATATAGCACAGGACTATAAACCCAAGAGCTCTGGATGGAAATGTGCATCAAACAATAGAAAGTCAATAAAAGCTAATCTGATTTATTAAAAAAGAAGAAACGAAGGGGAGGATATGATTTGGAGTATTTAGAGTAGCACAGCACCTTATTCTTTCCCTTTTTCGATAAACCAAAACACATTTGACCTGCAGTCTTACATTTGTCAGGGTAAGAGACCTGTGTTCTTGCTGTAGCAAAGCAGAGCAATTTCTGCCTTCAGCTCAGCATAGGCCACCTGGGGAGACCTTAGAAAGAGAAAACAAAGAGGAGTGACTGGAAGCCAGAAGACAGGCAGGGCACAACCTTAGGGTAGACTCCTCTTATGAGAGGAGACTGGCCGCCACAAAGAAGGCCCCATCCTACAGTCTCAGACACCCCTAGAGGCCCAGTGGGTCGCTCCTAGGACCGTGGACACTGTGCTATCTACGACATGGAGACTCAGAGTCACTGAGCTTCATTAAAATTTTTTTTTTCTGTTTTTTTGGCTGCCCTGGGTCTTCCTTATGGTGCTCGGACTTTCTTTGGTCACGGCAAGCTGGGGCTTCTCTTGATGCAGAGCACTGATTCTAGGGTACGTGCGCTCAGCAGGTTGTGGCACCAAGGCTCCAGAGTGCACACGCCTCTCTAGTTGTAGCACGCAGGCTTAGTTGCTCCTTGGCATGTAGGCACTTAGCTCCCCAACCACAGATGGAACCAGTGTCCCCTGTACCAGAAGGCAGATTCTCAACCACCGGACCATCAAGGAAGACCCTTGAGCTTCAATTTTTGATGTATTCATTTGAAAACCACTTCCTCTTCCCACCAACCACCACAAAGTGCTTCCCCAAACCCACTTGCCCTGTTCAAAGTGGGAAGGTGATTTCAAGATGTAAGGGAGAGAGATATTCCATTTGGGTTTATTTTTACCCGTCTTGCCACTGACTCTCCAAGTCTCTGGAGATGCCAGAACCCACATTGGCTGTTTGTAAACAGTGAGGATTTTCTGAGGAGAGTTAGTGTTAGCTGCTCAGTCTGCCCGACTCTTTGCAACCCCATGGAATGTAGCCCGCCAGGCACCTCTGTCCATGGAGTTATTCTGGCAAGAATATTAGGGTGGGTTGCCATGCCCTCTTTCAGGGGATTTTCCCAATCCAGGGATCAAACCCAAGTCTTCCACATTGCAGGCAAATTCTTTACTATTTGAGCCACCAGGGAAGCCCTTTCTGAGGAAAATGGGATTAACAAATATAGCTGAGTGTGTCTCTTCAAGTTCTACAAGACAAAAAAGCACCTGGTCAACAACTCGCCCACCGCTGAGTTGCACCATCTGCATGTTACAGTACATTCCTGGAACTCTTCTCTGTCTGGTAAACAGCTGTCACGAGAATCATTTCTCCCTGACACTGCTTCTTTTACTGGTGACCTATTGGTCAATAGCACTGAGCAACATTGTTTGCTAAACCTCAATGATGACCTCATGATCTTCACTCCCAATTTATATATCAACCTCCCTTAGCACCCTGAAAATTAGCAGCAAATGGTACAGAAGGCAGTGAAAGAAAATAGCACGGTGTCGGAAAATGATTAACTCACGGACGTTAAAGAGACACAAACTCATAAATAGAAAGATGCCCTGCAGAGTATTGCAGGCATTTAGGCACACTTGATATAAAAGTGGTTAGGAACAGGGAGTTTTAATTGACTTAATTTAAACTGAGATGACTCAAGAATTGCAAACAAAAACTTTCTGCATACAGCAGCACCATTCAATTTAGACTGAATGGCCCAGTGATTAACTAATTTGAGACAGTGCTCACTGATAAATTGCCATAGATGCACATCTGTCAAAGGCATTTGTCACAGACTGTCAAACCTCCGTGATACGAATGACACAAATCCACTCATTAGGTGGCCCCTTGTTCTTTTCATGAGCCTTCATTGACCTCAAGGACAAATAACACAAACCCCAGGCTAAAAGAAGGAGCAGAACTCACATAGCTAGTCAACCTTGGGGGTCACAGGACTCTTTACTAACTTTTGGAGAGGATGTTAGGAACAAAGAATCTGAGAGCAGAAAAATACTAAGAGCTGATATGTACTGAGAACTGATGATGTTCTGGGCTTTATTCTAAGCACTGTATCCATATTATCTTATTTAACCCTCACAACAATCCTTAAGAAACTGATCCAATCTTCATCTTTCATGTGATGAGACAGATTATCCAGTTTGTTCTATAGATGAAACCTAGAGAAGTTGAGCAAGACTTTCCCATAGTCAAAGAGCTAACCCTTTGGGGAGGGAAAACCCAAAGGACATCTCTTGACCCTGGTCCAGCACTCCAAACCCTTATAAGAGGGTGGCAAGAATTCATTTTACAAGGTTTACTGAGTTCAGAAAAGACATAAAACCATTCCAGAAAGGGGAAACTTTTCATCATATCCAGAGTAATTGATGGCCAGTAGGCTAAAGGGCTCAGCCAGGTATCATCTGGACTGGCCAGAAGTAGAGACACAGCTACTCTTCTTCTCCTCATGTTCTCTCTCAGACCAGCAGAGGCCTGGGGTACTGGAAAGGGCTATCGGGACACCTGAGGAACTGGGCATCACTTGTCTACAGCTTCTGAGCCATGCTAGGAAAGCAAACTAAGAGGAAGCTTCTTGAGGAGGAGGAGTTAAACTAAGACTTCATCCTAACATGGCAGACAGGACAAATCTGGAGAGGAGGCAAAGTGATAGAAACAAAAGTAGGAGGTTCAAAGGGGATGGTGAATTGGAAAGATACCTACTCAACTGAAAACAGAGACATCGCTAACCAACTGTTGTGGCTGAAAATGGTGGTAGAGGGTCATTCCAGCTTTATCTGTAGCCTACAAAATTTTCTCAGTGACAATAGTCTCATGTATTTATATTTAATTTACTATTACAATGAAGTAAGTATTTTTGAAAGGAAGAAGACAGATAAATGAAAGGTGAGGGCAGTGTCTAGACTTGTGCAGCTATTGGGTAGCTTTTCAACTGGTACCTGAGACTCCCAGTGTGAGTCACTGAACAGATATTAAGGTCACTATATCAGTCCAAAAGGGGCTTCCCTGGTGGCTCAGCAGTAAAGAACCCACCTGCCAATGCAGGAAATACAAGAGAGATATAAGGAGATATAAGTTTTAATCCCTGGGTCAGGAAGATCCTCTGGAGAAGGAAATGGCAACCCACTCCAGTATTCTTGCCTGGAGAATCCCATGGACAGAGAAGCCTAGTAGGTTACAGTCCACGGGGTCGCAAAGAGTCAGACACGACTGAGCGACTTCAAACTTCACCTTCAGTGACCAGGGCTATTTCCTCTTCCCTGCAGCTGGGGGCCACAGGTTTTCCTTTGGGAGGGGGTCAAGAGGTCCCCCAGAAAGAGAGAGAGAGAGATTTTGAGGAATTGTCTCATGTGGTTGTGGATGCTTGGTGAGTCCAGAATATGATGGAGGAGGCCAGCAAGCTGGGAAATCAGGAAGGAGTTAGAGTTTGAGTCCAAAGCCTAAGAATTCCCTCTTGCTTAGGAGACATCAGCTTTTTGTTCTATCAGACTTTCAACAGATTGGATGAGACCNAACAGAGCCCACCCACAACGTTTGGTCTCACAATGTTGACCAAGTGTATTTTTCTTTAAGATAGTGTTACATTCATTTTTTAAAATCCATCAGAACTTGAGGAATGAAGCAGGCATATAGCACCGGACTATAAACCCAAGAGCTCTGGATGGAAATGTGCATCAAACAATAGAAAGTCAATAAAAGCTAATCTGATTTATTAAAAAAGAAGAAACAAAGGGGAGGATATGATTTGGAGTATTTAGAGTAGCACAGCACCTTATTCTTTCCCTTTTTCGATAAACCAAAACACATTTGACCTGCAGTCTTACATTTGTCAGGGTAAGAGACCTGTGTTCTTGCTGTAGCAAAGCAGAGCAATTTCTGCCTTCAGCTCAGCACAGGCCACCTGGGGAGACCTTAGAAAGAGAAAACAAAGAGGAGTGACTGGAAGCCAGAAGACAGGCAGGGCACAACCTTAGGGTAGACTCCTCTTATGAGAGGAGACTGGCCGCCACAAAGAAGGCTCCATCCTACAGTCTCAGACACCCCTAGAGGCCCAGTGGGTCGCTCCTAGGACCGTGGACACTGTGCTATCTACGACATGGAGACTCAGAGTCACTGAGCTTCATTAAAATTTTTTTTTTCTGTTTTTTTGGCTGCCCTGGGTCTTCCTTATGGTGCTCGGACTTTCTTTGGTCACGGCAAGCTGGGGCTTCTCTTGATGCAGAGCACTGATTCTAGGGTACGTGCGCTCAGCAGGTTGTGGCACCAAGGCTCCAGAGTGCACACGCCTCTCTAGTTGTAGCACGCAGGCTTAGTTGCTCCTTGGCATGTAGGCACTTAGCTCCCCAACCACAGATGGAACCAGTGTCCCCTGCACCAGAAGGCAGATTCTCAACCACCGGACCATCAAGGAAGACCCTTGAGCTTCAATTTTTGATGTATTCATTTGAAAACCACTTCCTCTTCCCACCAACCACCACAAAGTGCTTCCCCAAACCCACTTGCCCTGTTCAAAGTGGGAAGGTGATTTCAAGATGTAAGGGAGAGAGATATTCCATTTGGGTTTATATTTACCCATCTTGCCACTGACTTTCCAAGTCTCTGGAGATGCCAGAACCCACATTGGCTGTTTGTAAACAGTGAGGATTTTCTGAGGAGAGTTAGTGTTAGCTGCTCAGTCTGCCCGACTCTTTGCAACCCCATGGAATGTAGCCCGCCAGGCACCTCTGTCCATGGAGTTATTCTGGCAAGAATACTAGGGTGGGTTGCCATGCCCTCTTTCAGGGGATTTTCCCAATCCAGGGATCAAACCCAAGTCTTCCACATTGCAGGCAAATTCTTTACTATTTGAGCCACCAGGGAAGCCCTTTCTGAGGAGAACGGGATTAACAAATATAGCTGAGTGTGTCTCTTCAAGTTCTACAAGACAAAAAAGCACCTGGTCAACAACTCGCCCACCGCTGAGTTGCACCATCTGCATGTTACAGTACATTCCTGGAACTCTTCTCTGTCTGGTAAACAGCTGTCACGAGAATCATTTCTCCCTGACACTGCTTCTTTTACTGGTGACCTATTGGTCAATAGCACTGAGCAACATTGTTTGCTAAACCTCAATGATGACCTCATGATCTTCACTCCCAATTTATATATCAACCTCCCTTAGCACCCTGAAAATTAGCAGCAAATGGTACAGAAGGCAGTGAAAGAAAATAGCACGGTGTCGGAAAATGATTAACTCACGGACGTTAAAGAGACACAAACTCATAAATAGAAAGATGCCCTGCAGAGTATTGCAGGCATTTAGGCACACTTGATATAAAAGTGGTTAGGAACAGGGAGTTTTAATTGACTTAATTTAAACTGAGATGACTCAAGAATTGCAAACAAAAACTTTCTGCATACAGCAGCACCATTCAATTTAGACTGAATGGCCCAGTGATTAACTAATTTGAGACAGTGCTCACTGATAAATTGCCATAGATGCACATCTGTCAAAGGCATTTGTCACAGACTGTCAAACCTCCGTGATACGAATGACACAAATCCACTCATTAGGTGGCCCCTTGTTCTTTTCATGAGCCTTCATTGACCTCAAGGACAAATAACACAAACCCCAGGCTAAAAGAAGGAGCAGAACTCACATAGCTAGTCAACCTTGGGGGTCACAGGACTCTTTACTAACTTTTGGAGAGGATGTTAGGAACAAAGAATCTGAGAGCAGAAAAATACTAAGAGCTGACATGTACTGAGAGCTGATGATGTTCTGGGCTTTATTCTAAGCACTGTATCCATATTATCTTATTTAACCCTCACAACAATCCTTAAGAAACTGATCCAATCTTCATCTTTCATGTGATGAGACAGATTATCCAGTTTGTTCTATAGATGAAACCTAGAGAAGTTGAGCAAGACTTTCCCATAGTCAAAGAGCTAACCCTTTGGGGAGGGAAAACCCAAAGGACATCTCTTGACCCTGGTCCAGCACTCCAAACCCTTATAAGAGGGTGGCAAGAATTCATTTTACAAGGTTTACTGAGTTCAGAAAAGACATAAAACCATTCCAGAAAGGGGAAACTTTTCATCATATCCAGAGTAATTGATGGCCAGTAGGCTAAAGGGCTCAGCCAGGTATCATCTGGACTGGCCAGAAGTAGAGACACAGCTACTCTTCTTCTCCTCATGTTCTCTCTCAGACCAGCAGAGGCCTGGGGTGCTGGAAAGGGCTATGGGGACACCTGAGGAACTGGGCATCACTTGTCTACAGCTTCTGAGCCATGCTAGGAAAGCAAACTAAGAGGAAGCTTCTTGAGGAGGAGGAGTTAAACTAAGACTTCATCCTAACATGGCAGACAGGACAAATCTGGAGAGGAGGCAAAGTGATAGAAACAAAAGTAGGAGGTTCAAAGGGAATGGTGAATTGGAAAGATACCTACTCAACTGAAAACAGAGACATCGCTAACCAACTGTTGTGGCTGAAAGTGGTGGTAGAGGGTCATTCCAGCTTTATCTGTAGCCTACAAAATTTTCTCAGTGACAATAGTCTTATGTATTTATATTTAATTTACTATTACAATGAAGTAAGTATTTTTGAAAGGAAGAAGACAGATAAATGAAAGGTGAGGGCAGTGTCTAGACTTGTGCAGCTATTGGGTAGCTTTTCAACTGGTACCTGAGACTCCCAGTGTGAGTCACTGAACAGATATTAAGGTCACTATATCAGTCCAAAAGGGGCTTCCCTGGTGGCTCAGCAGTAAAGAACCCACCTGCCAATGCAGGAAATACAAGAGAGATATAAGGAGATATAAGTTTTAATCCCTGGGTCAGGAAGATCCTCTAGAGAAGGAAATGGCAACCCACTCCAGTATTCTTGCCTGGAGAATCCCATGGACAGAGAAGCCTAGTAGGTTACAGTCCACGGGGTCACAAAGAGTAGGACACGATTGAGCAACTTCACCTTCACCTTCAGTGACCAGGGCTATTGTCTCTTCCCTGCAGCTGGGGGCCACAGGTTTTCCTTTGGGAGGGGGTCAAGAGGTCCCCCAGAAAGAGAGAGAGAGAGATTTTGAGGGATTGTCTCATGTGGTTGTGGATGCTTGGTGAGTCCAGAATATGATGGGGAGGCCAGCAAGCTGGGAAATCAGGAAGGAGTTAGAGTTTGAGTCCAAAGCCTAAGAATTCCCTCTTGCTTAGGAGACGTCAGCTTTTTGTTCTATCAGACTTTCAACAGATTGGATGAGACCCACTCACATTCTGGAAGGCAACCCACTTTATTTAGTGTCTACTGATTTTAATACAAATCCCATCCAAACCTGTCACAGAAATATCCAGATTAATGTTTAATCAAATGTCTGGGCACTGTGGCCTGCCAAGTTGAGACAT
>SJYW01007928.1:0-31390 GCA_006410735.1 Raphicerus campestris
AATAAAGATTTAGATATTTATGAGTCTATGGCCAAGTTTGACACTTTATATTAACCCACCTTTTTCTTGAACAATCATAAATTGAATATTCCAGTTAGCTATTGCTATATAATAGATCAGAATTTAGAGAATTAAGACATCAACAATAATTTTATCACCTTTCACACATTCTTGTAGGTCAAAATTTTAGGAAATATTTGACCAAATTATTCTGGCTCAGACTTTCTCATATGGTTATGGTTAAACAGAGGAGCTGAATGACAATGGGACCACAGCAGACCCAGAGGCTGAAGATTTCGAGGTAAAGTATTCTTGTGAATAAAGCGAAAGTACTGTGGTGTTTATGACCTAGCTTTGGGAGACTGTATCCCTTCCCACCATATCCTGTTGTTTGAAGCATATGGTTTCAAGCTTAGAGAACAAAGAGCCCATCTCTGGATAGGAGGAGTGCCAGTGAATTTGTGGACATATTTTTAAATTACCTCTCTGACCGGGAAGGAATAAATAGAATCCTTGAACTTTGCAGAGTATTTTAAGGCATTATTATTACTAGCCTTTCTCATTCATCCTACTTTTACACAGGCCACCAAGGAATTCCATGGCACTTAACTTTCTTCCTGCAAAGACCTCTTTAAGATATGTATGTATTCAGGACATCCAATTTGAAAAGTGCCTCCTCTGCAGGGTATTGTAGATATCATATTATGAAAGCTCTGACATTGAATTGAACGCTCGACTCTTTTTATGCCATTAGAATTAGGCTGCGCTGATCCTTAATGTTGCTTCAGCACATTTGTGGAAAAGAGCTTCTCTCACAATAATTGGTCTTGGATTCCCAGCCTTCATATCCTACATAACACATTTTCTGTTTTCATTAAAAGCTTTTTTTTTTTTTTACCCCTAAGCAGTGAGTCAAATATTCTTTATTCTGGTCGGAATTCCACAGGGAGGAATTACCATGAGTTCTAGGATCCTGCTTTATAACCATCTCCCTGAACATACTCAGTGGGATGTATTAGAAGGTGGATAATTTGGATTAGAAAACGTATAAACTGCTATATTGCGCCAAGCTTCAAAATGCACATTTATCAATGTAATGTAATCCTTTTACTATGAGAACTTATAGTTGGAAAAATTATATCATTCCAAGTATAACCTTGAGCAAGGGTTTATTGACTTTTAAAAAGTAAACATTTTATTTAAAGTAGAACTTTATATTCACAGAAAAGTTGCAAGAATAGTACAGAGAGTTCTTGTATAACTTACATCTAGTTTCCCCTATTGTTACCATTACTATGGTATATTTATCACAGTTGATGACGCAGTGGTGGTACACTGTCGCTGCTCAGTTGTGTCTGACTCTCTGTGACCCCATTGACTGCAGCACGTTAGGCTTCCTTCTCCTTCACTCTCTCCTGGAGCTTGCTCAAATTCATGTCCATTGAGTCAGTGATGCCATCCAACCATCTCATCCTCTGTTGCCTCCTTCTCCTCCTGCCCTCAGTCTTTCCCAGCATCAGGATCTTTTCCAATGAGTCAGCTCTTCGTATCAGGTGGCCAAAGTATTGGAGCTTCAGCTTCAACATCAATCCTTCCAATGAATCTTCAGGGTTGATTTCCCTTAGGATTGACTGGCTTGATCTTGGTGGTACATTATTAGTCACTAAAGCCCATATCTGATTTAGATTTCTTCAGTTTTTACTTAACGTCTGTTTTCTGTACCAGAATTACACTTTGTATTTGCTTGTCATGTCTCCTTAGACTCTTTTAGACTATTAAAGTTCTCTACACTTTCCTTGATTTTTTTTTTCTAATATGTTTTCTTTTTTAAAAATGTTATGACTGCACTGAGTCTTTGTTGCTGTGCCCGGGCTCTTTGTTGTGGTGCATGGACTTTCTCTACCGTGGCACATGGCTTCTCTCGTTGCAGAGTACGAGCTCCAGAGCGTGCAGTCTCAGTAGTTGCTTCACACAGGCTCTCTAGTTGCAGTGCACAGGTTTACACGTTCCATGGTGTGTGGGATCCTAGTTCCCTGACCAGAGATCAAACTTGTGTGCCCTGCATTGGAAGGCAGATTCTTAACCACTGGACCACTAGGGAAGTCCCTGCTTTGCTTGTTTATGATGAGCTTGCTAGTTTGGGGTTGAGAATAGCAAAAATGGATAGGGAAGACCA
Source organism: Raphicerus campestris (assembly GCA_006410735.1). Lineage (NCBI taxonomy): Eukaryota > Metazoa > Chordata > Mammalia > Artiodactyla > Bovidae > Raphicerus > Raphicerus campestris. The sequence goes on from SJYW01007928.1 coordinate 2,177, forward strand.
AACATTGTCCTGTTAGGAAGTTGAGCATCATGAGTGTGAGAACAGACTCAAGCGCAGAATAGCCATGTGTGTGAATCCTATCTCTGGGACATACCAACTGTGTGACTTTAAGTTCCTTAGCCTCCTGAGCTTCAGTCTCTTTACTGTTTACAAGAGGAATAATAGTACCATCTTTATTTATACGGTAGCTGGGAGAATTAACTAAGGTAAAGCATACAGTGTGCTTATAGCATAATGCTCTGTGCTTAGAAGGTATTAAATTGTTATTTAAAGGTATCTAAAATAGAGGTCGGCCCCCAAAGACCTTTATAAAGTATAGCATACCTGACCTATTTTAATGGCAATAATTATAGTTATATTAATGCCAAAAATATAGTGCACATACTGTATACAAGTCACTATTTTAAGGACTTAACATACATCAGCTGAACTAATTGTACTACTAATATTACTAAGTCCAACCATATTAATAATATTATTTCCAGGGAAAATAATCCTCACATTTTTGATGTGAAGGAGAGCAAAGAGAACATCTCAGTGTGAGTAAAGTCAGGACTGGAGATGTGTACATCCGTGTATGCATAAAAGCAGAGGAGAGTGAACTGAGCAGATGGGTCTCAGTGTGGGTGTCTTAAACAGGGCTCTATTGGGGCAGGAAGTCAAACCATTATTAAAGGTTTTGACAGACCTGAGTTTGTGGTCAAATTTTCCATAACTTTTTTCTCAAAGCTTGCTAGCCAGGCCTGGTGGCATGGGGAGGGGAAGAATTTGAGGACTGCTCTTACATTCAGACATTTGCTGAGGATGAGATTCATCAACAAAAAGCAGAGGAAATGCTCTCACTTCTCAAGGTGCCTGTGGCTTTGAATATGTGGAAACCTGGCCTCCCTGTCTCCATGATCCCTTCCCCAAACACCAAGAGACAAGTGTTCTCATGAGTTACTAATTAGGTGGAACCACTGTAATGATTTCATTGCTATTGCAGCTTTCACCAAGAGAGCATTTGATGCATGCAAAGCAATCAGAACTATATCCAGTGCTAGCAAATGAAAATAGACAAGAACATTATTCCTAGTGAGTGTATCAACTTTGCTTACTACCAACAAGGGTGATGGGATAGGAATAAAGAGTCTGTCTGCCAAAAGCCTGCTTAGAATTCCCATCTGTTATAATGGGCAGACGTTTCATAAAGTAGAACAGTGGTTTCCTCCCAGAATAGCTTTGGAAGGTGAAGACAGAGGAGGAAATTAACTACTGGAAAGGGTTCCCCTGATGGCACTTAAGCTGATCCTGGCTTCCCTGGTGGCTGTTGTTATTTTCCATGTGGATGCTCTTCAGGAGGAAAAGCAAGAAGACAAACTAGCGTCTTTTTTTAAAAAAAAAAGCTGCAGTGCTGCAAAATCTCATATTTAATATCAACAGCAGCCTCAAGTTATGGCATCTGCAAAGTGCTGGGTGTGACCACCTTTTTAAATCCTTCAGTAGTCCAACGTGTTAGATACAGTGACTTTCATTTTAGAGATGAAGAAAATGAGGCTGCAAGAGGTAAAGCATCTTTTTTTTCATATTAATCTTTTTCAAAATTTTTATTGGGGTACAGTTGATTTACAATATTGTGTCAGTTTCTCCTGTATATATAGCATGGTGAATCAGCTATACATATATCCACTCTTTTTTTTAGATTCTTTTCCCATAAGAGTGTTTACAGGGTATTGAGTAGAGTTCCCTGTGCTATACAGTAGGTCCTTATTAGTTCTCTGTTTTATATATGGTAGTGAATATACGTCAATCCCAATCTCCCAGTTTATCCCTCCCTCCCCTTTCCTCCTTGGTAACCATAAATTTGTTTTCTATATATTGTGCTTCTGCTCAAGGTCTAGTAACAGAGTTGGGATATGAACCCACCACCTGTTATTTCTAGAGCTCATGATCAAAACCACTGTATTACAGACTTGTGTGTAGGATGGCCATGTCTGTGTCTTGCCCAGGCACTGTCAGTGATGCCCTGTCTGAACAGGCCTGGCCAATTGAATGATAGGTTTCTGACTTGGAAGAGATTGTCATGACACCACAGATTCTCAACCTGCCTGCACATTGATCTCACCTAGAGACTTGACAACATACTATTTCCTGAAGCGCAGTCTTAACAATTTTAACCTGATTCAATTGGTGTGATGTGGCTTTGTTGTGGAGAAGGTATTTAAAAGTTCTCTTGGTGGTTCCACTAGGACCTACGACTGAGAACCACAGATCTAGACCCACCCTCCATGACTGGCTACTCCTGTGGCCCATGACAATCAGCATTGGCACCATCTCTTACAAACCAGGAAGTCTGTTAGAAATGCAGATTGCCAGGTTCCACATCAGGTGATTTATATGCACACTGAGGTTTAAAAGAGCCACAGTGCCCAGCCAACTCCTAAAGCATGAGGAGGAGTTATATAGAGAGGGAAGGAAGGGAAGGGCATTCTAGACAGATGGATTCATATGCCCAGAAGAGGAAGAAAGGTGCATTTGGGAAGGAGAAGTAGATTAAAAGATCAACTTTTTCATACAGACCAGATATGCTCCTGCCCCAGTACTAGTCATTGGTCACCTCGTCTGTCTACATGGTTCTGTCACCTCAAATGAGCCCCATAAGAGCCTCTCTGTCCCTTTCATAAGAGCCTCTCTGTCCCTTTCATTAAGGGCCTGCCTCGATCACCTCATTTAAACTGTAATCTTTCTTTCAAATTTGCACTCCAAGATGCCATTATTTGCTTTACTTTTTTTTCCCATGAATTTATAATCATCTAACATGCTAAATGATATATTTAACTTTCGTCTGTGTGTACTACCTGATCCACACTGGAATGCAAGCTCAGCAAGTGCCCAGATTTTGTTTGGTGTTTACCGTGTATCCTTGAGCACTGAAAAGAGTATCCAGCACTTTGAAAAGCTGCTTCCTATATATTTGTTGAGTTGATGCATTAATCAAGCTTTCCAGGTGGCGCTAGTGGTAAAGAATCTGCCTGCCAGTGCAGGAAGTGCAAGAGACGCAGGTTTGATCCCTGGGTTGGGAAGATCCCCTGGAGAAAGAAATGGCAACCCATTCCAGGATTCTTGCCTGGAAAATTCCATGGACAGAGGAGCATGGTGGTTTACAGTCCATGGGGGCCTCAGAAAGTCAGATACAAGTGAGTGACTAAGCAGCAGCAGCAAATTATGAAAGGTCAGGCCATGTTGACTCTAGCTAGAACTTGATTGTGAAATGCACAAAGACTCTTTTCAGGACTTTAAGTGGATAAAAGACATCTCATTTTCAGTTGATTTTAGAAAGACCACTTGGCTTCTGTTTAGCTAGTAGACTTCGGGTATGGGGAAGTTAAAGACTAAAGACAGAAAAATTAGTTTGATGACAATGGCACCCTGTACTAAGGGAGTAGAGGCTGGTGAAGAGAGGTTTCTCACATCCTTTCTATTTGAGAAGGAGACAGTGTTATAGCAACTTGTGAAAAGATTCACAGAGAAGAGGCTTTTGCATCAATATGAAAGCTTTTTATTCTCCATTTTTTAAATTAAAGAAAATAAGTTAAACATCAATGTGTACTGTGAGTAAAATGTTTAAGAAGGCATGCACCCAAATCCATGAGGTTTAGGCATGTTGGCTCAGATGATAAAGAATCTGCCTGTAATGCAGGAAACCCAGATTCGAACCCTGGGTAAGGAAGATCCCCTGGAGAAGGGAATGGCAACCCACTCCAGTATCCTTGCCTGAAGAATTCCATGGACAGAGCAGTCTGGCAGGCTGTAGTCCATAGGATCTCAAAGAGTCGGACACGACTGAGCAACTTTCACTTCACTTCACTTACTGGCTTATTAAACGATAAACAATGCATGAACTCAGTTGGGAAAACCTTTTGCTATGTCTGTATCTTGACAGATTGTTCTGAGGATTGTGGAGAAAATGTAAGTGATGTACCCAGTACAGTGTTCAGCTCCTGGAAATAAAGGGTAGCTGCTATTATTATGTGGCTATAACAAAGATAGTTAGGGAGGGATGGGTCTAGGTCAGGTGAACTAGACACCAAGTAATAAATCTTAGCATGCCGGTATAGTATGGTGAAACTTTACAAGTTTGATTTTACTAGCTTATTTCTCAAAGGGACTTCCCAGTTGGGTAGTAGCTCACAGTGCAAGAGTCTTGGCTGAAATTTGCTTTTGCAGCCGATCTGGTGCACAGATTGAGGCAGCTGTGCACAGCATGCATTTTATTTCAATGACTATATCCTGAAGGGTGTTACGCAAAAGGCCACTAATCCGGGAAAAAGCTCTCTTCAGTTGGCAACTTCTCAGGGCCGCTTGCAAAGGAAAATTTGCATGTTCATTAAGAATGAATCAACCTATTGGTTATGTACAACCTGGATCATTTACATTTTCGGTTTAAAAAAAAATGCTTAGATATTATTTCCAGTCTCGAGTCTTCCTTCTCAATTCATTAGCCTGAATAAACTAAGTTCCCTTGGCAGAGAAATTGATTGGAGAACTGTGGGTTTCTTGGGGCTGGTTGTTGCTGTGTACCCAGATAGCCTTAATAAGATTAGCCTTGTCTTTTCCTATGGGCTTTGATGGTGGCAATCTACCATATTCTCCAATTAAAATCCTTGTCACACTTGACTTTTGTTTGGCTTAATCTTTACAATGTATTCAGCCTGACAAATAAAAGTAGATCTATTTCACTCCTTCTGACTTAAAGTTGTTCCTTACACAGATTTCCATGCCCTGGCTCATGTTTCGTGAGTCTCCAGACAGTGTATGTAGCAGACGGTGCTAATCTATATGAATCTGATTTATGGAGACAGACAATGAGACCATGAATATTAAAATCCTATTATCATATGATGGTATTCTAAACACATACACCATAAAAATCTCAAAATATGAAAGGAAATGATTCTGAGGTCACCTGTATAATTTCTGTCCCAAAGAAATGAAACGTGGAAAGATCATGCAATCAAAGTATGATTCCAAGCCTTGCCCATACCAATAAACTGTGGCTCTAAGGTTCAAGTCTTTGTTTAGTTGTGAAGTATTAGATGGTATATTGATGTATCAGGAACTAAATGTGACATCCAGTGTCTTCATGGATCAATTAATGCAAGATATTAGCTTGATGGTTTGTGAATGCTCATATTTCAGTTTAGGTGATTAGCTATTACAGAAGTCAAGTATGACATTGGGATATAGCATTTTTCCTTTTACTTGGAAAGAGTTGAAAATGTATCTAGTATTTGCATCTCATTAATTACCTTAACTCTCTAATTTCACCCCCAAGAAAAGTGAATTCCAAAAAGATGAAGCAGCTTGCCTAAGATAACCCAGCAAATTAATGACTATTTTGCCATAGCATATGATAACCCATTGGCAGTAACAGTTTCCACAAATGTTCCTTTCTTTGAATAAATATCATTTCAGTTCAGTCACTCAGTCATGTCCCACTCTTTGCAACTCCATGGACTTCAGCATGCCAGGCTTCTCTGTCCATCACCAACTCCCAAAGCTTGCTCAAACTCATGTCCATTGAGTCAGTGATGCCATCCAACCATCTCATCCTCTGTTGTCCCCTTCTCCTCCTGCCTTCAATCTTTCCCAGCAGCAGGGTCTTTTCCAATGAGTCATTTCTTCACATCAGGTGGCCAAAGTATTGGAGTTTCAGCTTCAGCATCAGTCTTTTCAATGAATATTCAGGACTGATTTCCTTTAGGATTNGAGTCTTCCTTCTCAATTCATTAGCCTGAATAAACTAAGTTCCCTTGGCAGAGAAATTGATTGGAGAACTGTGGGTTTCTTGGGGCTGGTTGTTGCTGTGTACCCAGATAGCCTTAATAAGATTAGCCTTGTCTTTTCCTATGGGCTTTGATGGTGGCAATCTACCATATTCTCCAATTAAAATCCTTGTCACACTTGACTTTTGTTTGGCTTAATCTTTACAATGTATTCAGCCTGACAAATAAAAGTAGATCTATTTCACTCCTTCTGACTTAAAGTTGTTCCTTACACAGATTTCCATGCCCTGGCTCATGTTTCGTGAGTCTCCAGACAGTGTATGTAGCAGACGGTGCTAATCTATATGAATCTGATTTATGGAGACAGACAATGAGACCATGAATATTAAAATCCTATTATCATATGATGGTATTCTAAACACATACACCATAAAAATCTCAAAATATGAAAGGAAATGATTCTGAGGTCACCTGTATAATTTCTGTCCCAAAGAAATGAAACGTGGAAAGATCATGCAATCAAAGTATGATTCCAAGCCTTGCCCATACCAATAAACTGTGGCTCTAAGGTTCAAGTCTTTGTTTAGTTGTGAAGTATTAGATGGTATATTGATGTATCAGGAACTAAATGTGACATCCAGTGTCTTCATGGATCAATTAATGCAAGATATTAGCTTGATGGTTTGTGAATGCTCATATTTCAGTTTAGGTGATTAGCTATTACAGAAGTCAAGTATGACATTGGGATATAGCATTTTTCCTTTTACTTGGAAAGAGTTGAAAATGTATCTAGTATTTGCATCTCATTAATTACCTTAACTCTCTAATTTCACCCCCAAGAAAAGTGAATTCCAAAAAGATGAAGCAGCTTGCCTAAGATAACCCAGCAAATTAATGACTATTTTGCCATAGCATATGATAACCCATTGGCAGTAACAGTTTCCACAAATGTTCCTTTCTTTGAATAAATATCATTTCAGTTCAGTCACTCAGTCATGTCCCACTCTTTGCAACTCCATGGACTTCAGCATGCCAGGCTTCTCTGTCCATCACCAACTCCCAAAGCTTGCTCAAACTCATGTCCATTGAGTCAGTGATGCCATCCAACCATCTCATCCTCTGTTGTCCCCTTCTCCTCCTGCCTTCAATCTTTCCCAGCAGCAGGGTCTTTTCCAATGAGTCATTTCTTCACATCAGGTGGCCAAAGTATTGGAGTTTCAGCTTCAGCATCAGTCTTTTCAATGAATATTCAGGACTGATTTCCTTTAGGATTGACCAGCTGAATCTCCTTGCAGTCCAAGGAACTCTCACGAGTATTCTCCAACACCACAGTTTAAAAGCATCAATTCTTCAGCACTCAGTTGGAGTAAGTCCAGCTCTTACATCCATACATGACTACTGGAAAAACCAAAGCTTTGACTTAGATGGACCTTTGTTGGCAAGGTAACGTCTCTGCTTTTTAATATGCTGTCTAGGTTGGTCATGGCTTTTCTTCCAAGGAGCAAGAGTCTTTTTTAATTTCATGGCTGCAGTCACCATCTCTAGTAATTTGGAGCCCCCCGAAATAAAGACTGTCACTGTTTCCATTGTTTCCCCATCTATTTGCCATGAAGTGATGGGACTTGAATAAATATCAAGGCTCTGTCTATTCTTTTTTTAGCTTATTTTATATTGGAGTATCATTGATTAACAATGTTGTGATAGTTTCAGGTGTACAGCAAAGTGGTTCAATTATAGACATACATGTATCTGTTTTTCAAAATCATTTCCCATTTAGGTTGTTTCATAATGTTGGGCTCAGATGGTAAAGAGTCTGCCTGCAATGTGGGAGACCTAGGTTCGATCCCTACGTCTGGAAGATCCGGTGGAGAAGGGTATGGGAACCCACTCCAGTATTCTTGCCTGGAAAATCCCATGGATGGGGGAGCCTGGTGGGCCCCAAACCATGGGGTCACAAAGAGTTAGACATGACTGAGCAACTAACATACACACTCACATACAATATTGGGCAGAGTTTCCTGGCTATACAGTTGGTTCTTGTTGGTTCTCAATTTTAAATATAGCAGTGTGTACTGTCAATCCCAAACTCCTTGACTATCCCTTCCCCCCAAGGTAATGTCTGTTCTTGGAGAAAATATTTTTTTTCTGAGATCATGGTCATGTAACAACAGGTTTCCTTTCTCTAAATATTACTTAATTCTCCCGTTCTCTTTGGTTGCTATACTGGTGATTCATTCATTAAGTACCCACTGACTATCACCATGGTAGGTATTCTGCAACAGTTTAGCAGGACAGCAAGAGAAGAGTGAGTATGTTTAGATACTCTGTGGGGCCAAGTATTGGGCTAATTATCAAGTAATTAACCAGAAAGAAGTCCACATAATAGAAATACACTTGTTACAATGACTATGGGGGTGGAGGTTTTCAGACAGAAGTTTATGAAGTGCTGTTAAAAACCCCCAACAGTGATTTGATTCTAAAGTGCAGTGTTTTCCTTTTCATCCCAACCAAAGAGATTAAGAGAGACCACTTACTGTGAAGCCCTGAATTTGAAACAAACATTAGCCGTCTCCTAAAGATAATGGCCAACAATTGTGAAAAAACACTCAAATAATGTAAAAATAAGATTTTTGTAAGAGCTAGGGGAATAGACAGTTGTTAAATAATCCAGTGTCTAAGAGAAGTGATGTTTTATTTTTTTTGTTTAGTTTGACAACTGAGTTACTCAAATGGCTCTAAATTTTTTTTATGTTGAAAATTATTATTTCCTTTAATAGAGTCACAGTTTTGGTGATTTTTCAAGGGATAGATGCCTGGGATCAGAGATGCAACTTCACATCAAAATAAATTTTAGTTTTGTTACATGTTAAAATATGTTTAGTTTGTTTATAATAGCTTTCCTCTTTTTATAAAATAGGTTGATTTTTTTTCTTAGAATAAGGCTAATATTACTCTATTCCTGCTTAGCAGAAATGGCATTCCACTAGTTTTATACTAAATTATACCTCCTGGTTCGATTTTCTAATTAAAAATGATGTGCGGAATAAATTTTCTAATTACAGATAACATGGTAACAGAAGATTCTTGGATGAGAGTGGTGGAAAGATACCCTTGATGGAGAGTTGTCAGGTATCTGGCTGACTAGTAGAGAAAGTCTTCTTTGACTAGAAAATTCAAACCACAGATCTGGTCTCTTTCATAGATTTATTTGTTCATCCAAAAATCACCTATTGTTTGCCTCCAAGTGCTACAGATAAACCAGAAAGCCAAAAGAGGCCCCTGTCTACATGGAACTTACTCTGTGTAGAGAAGACAGATAATGAGCAAATAATGATCACGTACCTTCAGACAGAAATGGTTTCCTTGGTGGCTCAGATGGTAAAGGATGTGCCTGCAGTACAAGAGACCCAGGTTTGATCCCTGGGTTGGGAAGATCCCCTGAAGAAAAAAATGGCAACCCACTCCAGTATTCTTGCCCGGAAAATCCCATGGATGGAGTAGCCTGGCAGACTATAGTCCCTGGGGTGGCAAAGAGTTGGACATGACTGAACCATTTCACTTTCAGATAGAAATAAGTATCAATAAGGAGAAAATAGGACAATGGTGTAGATGGAGAGTGGTAAAGAGTTCCTTTAGTGAAGGTGGTTAAGAAGGCTCTTCTGAAAAGATGAAGATCGAGGAGAGAATGAATTTAGGCAGAGGGAAACATAAGTGCAGAGACCTTGACCTGGGACAAGCATGAGGTGTTGAGGGTCAGAAAGACTGGAGTGGCTGAAGTAAAATATCCAAGAAGGAGAGTATTAAGAGATAGAGCTAGAGATGTGACAGGGAACTGAGCAAGGAGAACTATAGTTCTCAAAGTGTGGTCCCCAGACCAACAGCATTAGTATCCACAGAAAAATCTGTGAGTAATAAAGATCCTCAGGTCCCATCCCAGACCTCCTGCATCAGAGCCTGGGGGAAGAGCCTGGCATTCTGAGTTTTAACCAGCCCTCCCTTTGACATGTGCTCAAACCCAGGACCCACCAGTTTAGAGGCATTTTTGCCATGATAAGTAATTTGCATTTTATTCTCCATGGGAGGGCTTTAAGTGGAAGGAAATAATGTGATTTAGGCTTCCCAGGTGACACTAGTGGTAAAGAACCTGCCTGCCAGTGCAGGAGATGGGAGAGACCCAAGTTCAATCCCTGAATTGGGAAGATGCCCTGGAGGAAGAAATGGCAACCCACTCCAGTATTTTTGCCTGGATAATCTCATGGACAAAGGAGCCTCGTGGGCTACAGTCCATAGGGTTGCAAAAAGTCAGACAAGACTGAAGCGACTTTGCATGCACGCAGGCTTTGAGAAGATGACTTTGGCCTTTGTGAGGAGAATGGACAGATTGGTACTTACTCGTTCATGTATCTATTCTGACTAAAAATTGTAGCGCAGCAGGAAAGAACAATTAGCAGATTCATGCTGAGCTCTGTTTACTTTTATTGTGAAAGATAATTGTGTTCAATCTCATGCCTGAATTCCAGATGTCAGATACCTGGAAACGCAAATAGTAATTCCCTACTGTGAGATGTCAGATAACGGAAATTCAAACACACTTGCGGAAATGCAAACCCATTATCAATTGTCTTCAGATACTAATGTCTTAAGTTGGGCAGATTTTCTGGTTGAAACAAACAATTGGCTTTCACAGTGAAATAGAATTAGAACAGTTGTAAATTAATATGTTGTCTGTTTTACTCTGGATATCAGCCCAGATTTGGTAGGGTGTGTGTGTGTGTGTGTGTGTGTGTGTGTGTGTGTGTGTGTAAAACATGCTTCCTAGAATGAGGACTTAACCTTNCTTGTTGGTATATGTGGCTTAGTTGTTAAGTCATGTCTGACTCTTTGCTACCCCATGGACTGTGGCCTGCCAGGCTCCTCTGTCCATGGGATTTTCCAGGCAAGAGTACTGGAATGGATGCCATTTCCTTCTCCAGGGGATCTTCCTAACCCAGCAATCAAAACTGTGACTCCCACACTGGCAGGTGAATTCTGAACCACTAAGCCACCAGGGAAGCCCTTGTTGGTATAGGAAGGCACTNGGTGTGTGTGTGTGTGTGTGTGTGTGTGTGTGTGTGTGTGTAAAACATGCTTCCTAGAATGAGGACTTAACCTTTGTACAATGAAGTCCCTCTGAATATTTTCAGAGCCTTCAAGGGATGATCCAAGACTGTTCTAGAACAAATCTTTTCAACCACCACTTCCATAGGCCATTTTTCCTTCTTTTCTACTCTCTTTCTTGTGATATGCTTAGTAAAGTCACATGAAGTTATTTGTGACATAAATACTGTCTCCCATTACTAGAGGTTTTGCCTTTTGGAATATGCCCTCTTGGCTCTGCCAGCTTCCTCGTTAGGCCAGTGCTAAGGCTGCTTCATTGAAGGCATGAAGCTCACACACCCTGTTAGTGTCAGTCAGACAGACAAAGCCCCTAGAAGTGCTTCCTCCAAATCTCACAGACATTGTGAGAGAAAGCCATGCTTTCCTTTCCTGCTTGAGTCTCCCCTCTCCTTGAGACTCAGACAGAATGTTGGCCTCTTCTACCTCCCCAAGGACGTCTACTTTTCGTATTTTGGAATAAATTTCCCCTTGGCACTTTCTTTCTTCTTAGGCAAGATTCCCATCTTACATTCTTGCAGAAATCTCTCCTGGAGTCTTCTGACCTACCTCAGTCTGGTCTGGTGACTCTAGACAGGTGGCACGCATTCATCACTGCCATCATTCTTTTCTGTCATCCTAAGCTTTCTCTTCTCTCCTTTCAAATGTAGGATCCAATTTTCCTGTGTAGGATTCCATTTCCTGAATTTCATGACTTACTCTTTCTTACTTTGTTTTGGAGGAGCACACTTCTCACTTCTGAAGAAAGGGTGCATGAGAAATTGTTTTTATTTTTTATTTTCTAGAATTTTCATGTCTGAAATTGTCTTTTATCCTTGCACTGTCTAATGGTAGTTGGATGTTTGAAGATTTCCAGATTAAAAGTCACTATTTCCTTAGCACTTTAAAAGTATTACACCATTGTCCTTTCATTTCCAGTGACTTTCAGATTCTTCATTCTTTGTATGAAAACTTTTTTTTCTCTCTGGGAGTCTCAAGCATCTTTTACTTCCACTAGAAAGTTCAGAATTCTAGGGGAAGAAAAAATTCACTGTCAAATGCCTTCATGTGCATATTTTTTCGACCATTAAGTGGAACTGTCACACGAGTGTATGTTCCTCGATTCTTTGTCTCATCACAACAAAGATTTGGAGTGACGGACATTAAAGCCCCCTCGGCGTGTCACAGCTCTCAGGTCTTGGATAGACCGTGTTATAGGTCTCAGATCTCGAATGGGCCATGTTATAGCTCTTTGACAAATCAGTGTTACAGCTCAGTGTTACAGCTTTATTTTATTTAGAAGATAACAGGAAAATCCATCTTTGAGGTGTGAGGGCACCTCGATCTAAAGACATAAGAGCGTCCCAGCGCGCGGGAGAGAGAGAGAGAGCTGGCTTTGGCTCCTCTATTTATGTTCCTCTCTCCCTGGGCCTGTCCGATGTAAACTGGGCCAGCCAGGAGTGCTGTTTGTTTTACCTGAGGTCCTCACTCTGGTCCTCGGACCTTCTTTTGTTTCATTTTCACGGGCTTTTCTCTTCCTGGTCTTGTAGCTACCGCCATTTTGGACTCCTTTTCCCTGTTCTTCCTACTTAACAGAACCATTATGCTGGTCAGAACTGAAAATCTGAGATTCATATCTTTCATATGTAGGGAATTTTATTGAATTATTTCGCTGGTGATTTTGTCTCCATTTTCTCCGTTCTATCTAGTGGTTTGGTTTTATTTTAATGTGAGTCTATTTGGAAGCTCTGGGCACTATAAGATGTTTGTTGACTCTGGTCTTCACTTTAGGGTAATTGGCTGGACTCCTTTCTTTGGTAACTTCTGAGGTCAATGTCTTTAGAATTTTCTTTTTGGTTACAATCCCCAGGGAAGACTCTTCCATTCTCCTGTCTGGCTGCCAACCTCTGGGAATTGCATAGATGTGAAAAAGGACTGAGGTCTGAACATTCAGTAAATCTATGCTCTGTGATCACACTGTTTTCAGTATGGGACCTAAGTCTCAGCTGGGCCTGGTCACCTAATTCAGAGACCCTCTCTTCCCTTTCCTGAGATTAAAGCTCCAGGATTCTGCTAGGGTGGAGGAAGAACTGCCAAAGACTTTGGGGAGCCAACTGCTTCTTAAATATTCTTTTCACAGATCTTCCTGTCGTTAGCCTCATCTTCTCTACCCTTTCCAGAAGTATTTGGTGCCATTGATTCTTGAGCCACTGGGAGTTCTGCCGTGAAAAACAGACTGTTCTTGCCTTTCTTTGCTGCTGATTTAGAATTGCGCTTTTTTGAGTCTAACTCAGTTTCCACCTATTCATCTACTTTCTAGCCCTCAACATTTCGTTTTGTCACTTCCTCTCCCATTTCCCTTTGTGAGTTCATGCATTGCAAATATAATTCTTGAAATTATATGGGATTTGAGAGGGAGCAGAATTAATTGCATGTGTTTAATTTACCATTTAAAATCACAAGTGCTTTTAAATTTATTTGCTTTCCTCTGGTCTCTGAATTGGATTGGAATGATTGGAGAGTTACATGAATTATGGCATCTCTACCCCTACACTTCCCCATTAGAAAGCAGAAATAGATACAGTATGTTTAGATTAAAAAAAAAAAATTTCCCCTCTGTGTTACATTTGGTCCAAATCTATTTCTGCTTAAGACAAGATGAACAGGAATGTATTTAAATTTCAGAAAGGGGAATGGAGATTAGATNTAGTTGTTTTATAATATTAGGTTCAGGTGTACAACATGGTCAGTATTTCTACAGGTTACTCTCCACTAAAAGGTATTAAAACATAATGGCTATGATTCCCTGTGCTGTACAGTATGCCCTTCTTGTCGCTCATCTATTTTTCACATAGTAGTTTATATCTCTTAATCCCATAGCCCTATCTTGCTCCTCCTCCTCCCTTCCTCTGCCCCACTGGCAACCACTAGTTTATGTCCTATTAATGTCTCTNAGTATGCCCTTCTTGTCGCTCATCTATTTTTCACATAGTAGTTTATATCTCTTAATCCCATAGCCCTATCTTGCTCCTCCTCCTCCCTTCCTCTGCCCCACTGGCAACCACTAGTTTATGTCCTATTAATGTCTCTGTGAGTCTCTTTCCATTTTGCTATATACGTTCATTTGTTTTTTAGATTCCACTTGTAAGTGATATCATCCAGTACTTACCTTTCTCTATCTTACTTCATTAAGCATAAAATTCTCCAGGTCTATCTACCTTGCTGCATGTGGCAGAATTTTATTCTTTTCTGTGGCTGAGTAATGTACTGTTGTGTATGTGTACGTGTGTTTGTGTGTATGTATTAAAAAATATATATATCTCTCACATCTTCTGTGGCCATCTGTTGTTGGACACTTGGGTTGCTTCCACATGATCCAGTTAGTTTTCAGTGTAAATTGTTCCACAGAAGCTGTGTTTTTGATATGTTCATGGGGGAGAATGAGTGTCATGTTTTCTCACTCTGCCATTTTGAACATCTCCTTCGGGGAGTCATTTTTTTCTGGTACAGAATATGGCAACTCACTTTACAACGTTCCATTGGCCTCTTTACAAGTCACCTCAGTTTTTGATCCAAGAATTTCTTTGAGGTACTACATTCAGGGATTGGTCTGGGGACTGAGCAAGTGCCGTGCTTAGCCGCTCAGCCCTGTCTGATCTTGCGATCCCATGGACTGCAGCCCACTAGGCTCCTGTGTCTGTGAGGATAGGGAGGTGAAAATGGCCCAATGTTTGTCATTAAAAAATTCATTCCAAACTGGGCTACCAAATCCAATTCTTTCAGGGCAGCCATGCAGTATGACATCAATGAGTGTGACAGGCCAACTGGAAATGTTCAAATTAAAAAGCATTAACAACAAAAACTCCTGTCACGTGAGCGGAACCTCTCTCTGGATTGGATTAGCTTTAGCATTACTTTGCAACTCAAGGCTAGCTATATTCTGATTTCTTAACCAGTACTATGTTTTGTGTGAGATTTTTCATATTAAAATCAAAACATAGGGTCTTTACCTCTGTGATATGGAAACTTTGATATGAAGGCGTAGGAATTGCTGGTGGGCCCTGCTCTGCTTTGAAGGACGCCACTGTCATGAGACTGGCATGGGCTCACAGAGAAAGGCAGAGACAAGAGATAGTGTTATGGAAAGTCCAAATGGCATTCCTATCCCCAGTTCTAATCCTCCCTAAGGTCCAGTGGTACCATTCCTACAATTCGTTCAACAATTTCTTCAGTTACAGAAAATGATACTCGAGAATATCCTTCCAAGTTATTTCCCTTTCTCTTTTAGCCGAGGTAGGTTAAGGGATTTCTACCACTTAAAACTAAAAGTGACTTGAGTAATTCATTGGGTTGCTTGTGAACTCAGGAAGGGAGGTGAAGAAGGTAGAAAGTCAATGATGAAAGAGTGGAATCCATCCAGAGAGCACGCAGCTGGATAAAGCATCTATGCTCATAAGCTTAAACACAGAGACATGAATACTCAAAACCAGACAGTTAAGTCAAAATTAAAAGGCAAAAGGATACTAGGGGAATTGGAGAAAAATTTTTGATCAGAAAAAAAAATTCAATTACTATTTGAAACTTAAGTCAAAGTCATAATTAACGTGCTCTGGCCTGAAAGCTGTTGGGAAATGAATTCTGGTGTTTCTCAGTGGGTCAAAGACAGGTCTCTTAAAGGAAGGGAAGCTGGAACTAGTTTTTAAAAGTAAGAGATGCTGGAGGTACTGGGACAGTCTATAAAGTTGACTCACTTCTTTATTTTTTTAATTAATTTTTATTGGAGTATAGTTTATTAATAGACAAGGCGTGTTAGTTTCTACTGTACAGCAAAATGAATCAGATTCTTTTCCCATATAGGTCATTACAGAGTACTGAGTAGCGTTCCCTGTGCTCTACAGTAGGCTCTTATTAGTTAACCTGTTTTATATATAATAGTATATATAGTATATATATATATATAGTCTATATATATACTATGTATATAATAGTATGTGGACTCATACTATATATATACTTTTATATATAATAGTATGTGGACAATCTTTAGATTGTCTCCAGAACTTGCTCTGCCTTCTGAGGGGTCCCCTTCTCTCATCGGAAGTGGACCAGCATGGCTTTACTGGCTTCATCTTAATCTAGATCTTCTTAGTATTTAGGGAACATAACATCTTCCCTGGTGGCTCAGATGGTAAAGCGTCTGCCTGCAATGCAGGAGATCCTGGTTCGATCCCTGGGTGAGGAAGATCCCCTGGAGAAGGAAATGGCAACCCACTCCAGTACTCTTGCCTGGAAAATTCCATGGACAGAGGAGCCTGGTAGGCTACAGTCCATGGGATCACGAAGAGTTGGGCACGACTGAGTGACTTCACTTCAGGGAACATAGGACATACCCTGAACATATCCTGTGAATGTCCTCCATGCTTTCTATTGCTAGCTGTGTTCCTTAAAAAAATCTTTATTAAGATATAATTCACGTGCTAAGCAATTCACCATTCAAAGTATATAGCTCAGTACATAGGCTTTTACTGTATTCACAGAGTTGTATAACCACAACTACAATCTATTGTAAAATATTATCACTAACTCTAAAAGAAGTCCTGTCCCTGTGTTAGCAGTTACTCCTCATTTCTTGCTCCGTGTCCCACTCCCTAGGCCTTGGGTTTCTACCTCATTAGATTTGCCTATTCTAGACCTTTCACATAAATGGGATCATATTATATGTGCCTTTTGTGCTTGACTTTTTCCACTAGCATAGTGTTTTCAAGGACCATCTATGTTGTAGATACATGAAAAAAACTGCCTTTATTGCCAGATAATAGCCCATTATATGGAGAAGGCAATGGCACCCCACTCCAGTACTCTTGCCTGAAAAATCCCATGGATAAAGAAGCCTGGTAGGCTGCAGTCCATGGGGTTGCAAAGAGTTGGACACGACTGAGCGAATTCACTTTCACTTTTCACTTTCATGCACTGGAGAAGGAAATGGCAACCGACTCCAGTGTTCTTGCTTGGAGAATCCCAGGGACGGGAAGGCCAAGTGGGCTGCCGTCTATGCACAGTCGGACATGACTGAAGTGACTTAGCAGTAGCAGCAGCCCATTTTATTTTTCTGTTCATCAGCTGATAGATATTTGAATTGTTTCCACATTTTGGCTATTAAGAATAACAGTGTTGTGAACATTCCACGTACAACTTTTTGTGTAAATATACATTTTCATTTCTCTTGCATGTATACCTTAGGAATGAATTTGTTGGGTAATGTGGAAACTTTATATTTAACATTTTGAGGAATTTCCAAACTGTTTTATAAAGAAGCCACTTCATTTTACATTACCAGTAGTAATGTTCCAGTTTTGCTGTAACCTCAGCAGCTCTTGTTTTATGACATGTGTTTTTGACTGTAGACATCCTAATGGTTATGAAGGTGTATCTCATTGTGGTTTTTGTTTGTATTTCCCTTGTGGCTGATAATATTGAGCATCTTTTTATGTACTTATGGCCATTTGAACATCTTCTTTGTAGAGATATCTATTTAGATTCCTTGTCCATTTATAAATTGGATGCTCTTTTTATTGGGTTCTTTATATTTTCTATTATGTCTCATCAGTTATATTATCTAGAAATATTTTCTCTCATTTTGTAGATTATCTTTTCATTTTCTTATTCTTTAAAGTCCAAATGCTTTTAATTTTGAAGATGCCTAATTTGTGTTTTTCTTTTGCTGCTTGTGTTTTTGGTGTTGGATCCAAGAACTATGGATATTGATTTGTTCCTACACAGCTTTTTAAAAACACGATTCTCTTTTCCATGGAATAGTCTTGGCACCCTTGTCGAAAAAGAACTACCCATAAATGCAAGTGGTTATATCTAGACTTTTAGTTCTAGTCTATTGATCTTTAAGTCCATTTTTATGCCAATACTACACTGTCTTGATTTCTTTAGCTTTGTCATAAGATTTGAAATTAGAAAATGTGCATCTTCTGACTTTTTCAATGCTGTTTTGGATATTCTGGGCCCCTTATTTTTCTATGTAAATTTCAGGATCAGTTTATAAATTTTTACAAGGCAGTCACCTAGGATTTCGATAGTGATCGCATTATTTTATTCACTGATTGAATTTTGACAGTATTTGATAGTGATTGTATTAAATCACTTTGGGAAGTAATGCCATATTAACAACATTAATTTTATTTTTATTTTTTATTTTAATTGGAGGCTAATTGCTTTATAATTGTGGTGAGTTTTGCCATACATTGACATAAATCAGCCACAAGTGTACATGTGTTCCCCCATCCTGATCCCCTCTCCTGCCTACTTCCCCATCCTATCCTTCTGGGTTGTCCCAGTGCACTGGCTTGGAGTGCCCTCTTTCGTACATTGAACTTGGACTGGTCATCTATTTCACATGTGGTAATATACAAGTATCAATGCTATTCTCTCAAATCATCCCACCCTCACCTTCTCCCACAGAGTCCCAAAGTTTGTTCTTCATATCTGTGTCTTTTGCTGTCTCACATATAGGGTCATTGTTACCATCTTTCTAAATTCTGTATATATGTGTTAATATACTATATTGGTATTTTTCTTTCTGACTTCCTTCACTCTGTATAATAGGCTCCAATTTCATCTACCTCATTAGAACTGACTCAAATGCATTCTTTTTAATAGCTGAGTAATATTCCATTGTGTATACATCCATCTACTGATGGACATCTAGGTTGCTTCCATGTCCTAGCTATAGTAAACAGAATAACATTAATCTTAATATGTTTTCAGATTAATAAATATTGGAATATCTTTCTACTTATTTACCTCTTTAATTTCTTTCAACAATTTTTGTTTTAGTTCAGAGTATAAGTTTTATACTTCTGTTCTCTATTATTAAATATTTTATTCTTTTTGATGCTAATAAAAATTGTTTTCTTAATTCTAATTTTGGATAGTTCACTACCAGTGTATAGAAATAAAATTTATTTTTGTATATTGCTCTTGTACTCTGCAACTTGGCTGAATCTGCTGGTTAGTGTTAATGGTATTTTTGTTGACACCTTAGGGTTTTCTATATATAAAATCATGTCATTTGAAAATAGATATACTTTTATTTCTTTTTCTCTAGTATCAATATTTTTTACTTCATTTTCTTGCCTGTCCTGGCTAGACTCTCCAGTATGATATTGTCTAAAAGTAGTGAGAGTACTTGCCTTTCCTGATCTTAAGGGGGAAACTTTTAGTCAGTGACCATGGAGTATGACGTTAGCTATGGATGTTTTACAGATGCCTTTTATCAGGGTGAGGAAGTTCACTTTTATTTCTATTTTGTTTAGTGTTTTATTATGAAAGAGCATTAGATTTTTTGAAAAGCTGATCATACGTGATTTGTCTTTTAATCAGTTAGTATGGTATATCATATTAATTTGTCTACTTGTTTTCTTGAATACCTGAGAACATTTACTTTTGGGTACTCAATGTATGTCATGGCTTAGATTCTCTGGAAGCAGATATTGAGATCAAATTTGGAGTGCAAGAGATTTATTAGGGATCAACACCTATGAAAGAATTGGGAGAAAGCAAGATTGGACAAGGGGAAAAGGTTAAAAACTGCCATATATGTCTGACAAAGTCTTAGCCAAGCCTGTAGGCAAGTCTGAAATAGATATTTCCCTTTGAGTTCTCCTGTAGTGGGTCAAAGTGGCTGGAGCTTTTTGCCCCATCTTGCTCAAGATCCTGATGTCAGCTTCTCTATGAAGAGTGTGCCCCAGGGCCAGGTAGCTCTCCATGGCTGAAGAGACCCTGAAGGTACTAACAGCTGGAGGTTGTTTGCAGATCACTTGGGCAATAAATTCTGCCTGGAAGGTGACTGGGCTGTGTATCAGCTTATCAACCATACTCACTCATAGAAATCTTAGCTTCTGACTCAAGGTTTGTTGCTGTTATCAGAAGTTTGAATTGCAGAATAGATCAGAAGTGTGTGGGCAGCCTTCATATACTTTCATTAGAGTCATACACAGTAGGCCAGTAGTCACAAATCCCCAAGCAGGTGCCCACACTCCTTGAACTACATGGCACACACAAAAGTCTATACCCATAGTGTTCAGAGGCTTTGGTGACTAATTTAAATGTTATCTCATGAAGAGCAGGACTTGGGCAAATCTGGACACATTCAAGAATAAGTCAGTTCAGTTCAGTCGCTCAGTCATGTCTGACTCTTTGTAACCCCATGAACTGCTGCATGCCAGGCCTCCCTGTCCATCACCCACTCCCAGAGTCCACCCAAACTCATGTCCATTGAGTCGGTGATGCCATCCAGCCATCTCATCCTCTGTTGTCCCCTTCTCCTCCTGCCCTCAATCTTTTCCAGCATCAGGGTCTTTTCAAATGAGTCAGCTCTTCGCATGGGGTAGCCAAAGTATTGGAGTTTCAGCTTCAACATCAGTCCTTCCAATGAACACCTCCTTTAAAGGAGATGGGCTGATTGGATCTCCTTTCGGTCCAAGGGACTCTCAAGAGTCTTCTCCAACACCACAGTTCAAAAGCATCAATTCTTTGGTGCTCAGCTTTCTTCACAGTTCAACTCTCACATCCATACATGACTACTGGAAAAACCATAGCCTTGACTAGACGGACATTTGTTGGCAAAGTAATGTCTCTACTTTTTAATATGCTGTCTAGGTTGGTCATAACTTTCTTTCCAAGGAGTAAGCGTCTTTTAATTTCATGGCTGCAGTCACCATCTACAGTGATTTTGGAGCCCAGAAAAATAAAGTCAGCCACTGTTTCCACGTTCAAGAATAGGTTCCTCTTATTTATGATGACAGAAAAATCTTAGAAAATCTGGTAAGTAAAGTTTCACTGGCACACCCTTCATTTGAGAAGGGAAGTTTTAATTGAAAATGTAATTTAATATGCCTGTTTTTTAAAATTTTTTTTTATCATACTGTTGGTCTTTTCTTATCCTTATCTTCATTTCCCTACTAAAAGTCTCATACATGTAACTCAGGAGACCCAGAATCACAGAAACTATTAGGAAAAAAAAAAGGAAAAGAGATTAAAAACTCACATCTGTTTCTATCACAAGAAGTCTTGCTTGTAAATCTAGAATAAATATTTGTTCTGCTCCAGGTTTCACTTATATTTACTCTGGCTTTGTGACTCCAGGTCTCTTTCCAATGGTCCTCTAAAATCCACTTAGACTGGGTTGAATTTACTTGTTCTTTGTTCTCAGAAAATGTGACATAATGAACAGAAAGCCACATTTATACTAATGTGGAGTGTCAATACTTGTTATGTAAATAATCCTCTAAGGTCTTACTTACTGGATTGTCTGGGAAGTAGAGAGAGAGAAATTAACCCAGCAGTGTTCCTGAACACTGACTCTAATCTACTCCAAGTAAGAGGAACTCTTTGGTATTATTCTTATCAGAATTGTCTAGTTACTGTTCTCTGAGGTAAATCATTCTTCCACAAATGAAATGATTTGTCATTCCTTTTATCTGAAATTTGACTCATCAATAACTTAGTCTGATTCATCTCTGTCTCTGAGAGGCTGACATTAAGCAGAGAGCGCAGCTTATGGCCAAGTCTTTGTCAGCTCTGAGTATTTGCCTGGGGATACATATGACTGGCTTTTCAAGTAAGCCTCAGAAGAGGATCCTTACTGGTAACATTTGAAATGAGAACTGAAGTGTCTAAATTTCCCTGCCTTCAATCCTCCTGTCCCAAACCCCATGGAAATGATTAATGAAATTTAGAGATGACAAGAAACTTCAAGGAATTGCTGCTGGAATACTGCTGATGCAGCTAGTTAAATAAGGTGACTTTGAGGACCAATCAAGCATTGATTTGCTTGTGAAATTCCTATCTGTTCTCCACTTGTGGGAATCAGATAGGCCTCGGGGTAGGTGAGTGAAACAGCCAGGAGGAAAAAGTAAGGAGTGAAAAGAATCCAAATATCTATATCTTGCTTATCACTCACTTTTTTTTTTTAATGAAACTCAGCATTTTCTTCTATAACATTGATCTACTGCTAATTTTCACAATGATTATATCAGACCATCTTAAGTAATCCTGCATATGTTGCTCAGTCATGTCCAGCTCTTTGTGACCCTATGGGCTGTAGTCCACCAGACTCCTCTGTCCACGGGATTCTCCAGGCAAGAATACTGGAGTGGGTTGCCAGTTCTTTCTCCAAGGGATCTTCCCAGTCCAGGGACTGAACCCATGTCTCCTGCATCTCCTTGCATTGGCAGGTGCATTCTTTACCCTGGAGCCACCTGGGAAGCCTTAAGTAATCAGCAATACACTTTCCATTGTTGAATTCTATGTGAGCAAAAAGACACTTTGTATTACTCTCACCATGCAAAATGCTTTGAGGAAGTATAGCAAGGGTTATCAGAGAAGGATGAGAGGCAACCCACTCCAGTACTCTTGCCTGGAAAGTCCCATGGATGGAAGAGCCTGGGTAGGCTGCAGTCCATGGGGTCGCTAAGAGTTGGACACAACTGAGTGACTTCACTTTCACTTTTCATTTTCATGCATTGGAGAAAGAACTGGCAACACACTCCAGTATTCTTGCCTGGAAAATCCCAGGGATGGGGGAGGCTGGTGGGCTGCCATCTATGGCAGAGAGTCGACACAACTGAAGCAACTTAGCAGCAGCAGCAGCAGCAGCAAGGGTTACATGGGAAATAGCTGCAGCGATATTTCTGCTGTCACTTATAGTAATCAAACATGTGTAACCTGCTTAGCCTTTTATCATTTCTCCTCTAGAAATGTCTTTATATTGAAATTTTAAATTTTATAGGAAAGTTGTAGTGTGAACATAAAAGAACTGCTGGACTTTGCTATGTTAGCTCACCGATCCCTTAGTGTTAGTACTCAGCTGATGAACAAATACTTTGACATCTTACAGTGATTCCAAGTGGTGAACGTTTAAAGCCCACAGGGATCTGCCTTTCCTGGAAAGCGGCATAGATCTTTGATTCCTAGTAAACTAAATTGTAAGAGCCAGGCATTAACATTTATTGATTACTTAGTATTTGTCAGGCATTGTGCCAATGTGCTTTATATTTATCATCTCTTCAGTCTTTTCAACAACCAAATGAAAAAGTTCTTATTCCTGCTTTACAGGTGATTAAACTGAGGCTTAAAAAGTCAATGGACTTGCCAAGAACAGTGAATGATGGAGCTGAAACATAGATAGAAAGAAAGAATATCACTATTTTTTGTTAACCAAATTATTATTATTAAGTATATTAGCTTAATTACATGTGCTTTGAAAGGTATTATTAGTATTTTCATGTTCATGTTTATTNATACTTGTTATGTAAATAATCCTCTAAGGTCTTACTTACTGGATTGTCTGGGAAGTAGAGAGAGAGAAATTAACCCAGCAGTGTTCCTGAACACTGACTCTAATCTACTCCAAGTAAGAGGAACTCTTTGGTATTATTCTTATCAGAATTGTCTAGTTACTGTTCTCTGAGGTAAATCATTCTTCCACAAATGAAATGATTTGTCATTCCTTTTATCTGAAATTTGACTCATCAATAACTTAGTCTGATTCATCTCTGTCTCTGAGAGGCTGACATTAAGCAGAGAGTGCAGCTTATGGCCAAGTCTTTGTCAACTCTGAGTATTTGCCTGGGGATACATATGACTGGCTTTTCAAGTAAGCCTCAGAAGAGGATCCTTACTGGTAACATTTGAAATGAGAACTGAAGCGTCTAAATTTCCCTGCCTTCAATCCTCCTGTCCCAAACCCCATGGAAATGATTAATGAAATTTAGAGATGACAAGAAACTTCAAGGAATTGCTGCTGGAATACTGCTGATGCAGCTAGTTAAATAAGGTGACTTTGAGGACCAATCAAGCATTGATTTGCTTGTGAAATTCCTATCTGTTCTCCACTTGTGGGAATCAGATAGGCCTCGGGGTAGGTGAGTGAAACAGCCAGGAGGAAAAAGTAAGGAGTGAAAAGAATCCAAATATCTATATCTTGCTTATCACTCACTTTTTTTTTTAAATGAAACTCAGCATTTTCTTCTATAACATTGATCTACTGCTAATTTTCACAATGATTATATCAGACCATCTTAAGTAATCCTGCATATGTTGCTCAGTCATGTCCAGCTCTTTGTGACCCTATGGGCTGTAGTCCACCAGACTCCTCTGTCCACGGGATTCTCCAGGCAAGAATACTGGAGTGGGTTGCCAGTTCTTTCTCCAAGGGATCTTCCCAGTCCAGGGACTGAACCCATGTCTCCTGCATCTCCTTGCATTGGCAGGTGCATTCTTTACCCTGGAGCCACCTGGGAAGCCTTAAGTAATCAGCAATACACTTTCCATTGTTGAATTCTATGTGAGCAAAAAGACACTTTGTATTACTCTCACCATGCAAAATGCTTTGAGGAAGTATAGCAAGGGTTATCAGAGAAGGATGAGAGGCAACCCACTCCAGTACTCTTGCCTGGAAAGTCCCATGGATGGAAGAGCCTGGGTAGGCTGCAGTCCATGGGGTCGCTAAGAGTTGGACACAACTGAGTGACTTCACTTTCACTTTTCATTTTCATGCATTGGAGAAAGAACTGGCAACACACTCCAGTATTCTTGCCTGGAAAATCCCAGGGATGGGGGAGGCTGGTGGGCTGCCATCTATGACAGAGAGTCGACACAACTGAAGCAACTTAGCAGCAGCAGCAGCAGCAGCAAGGGTTACATGGGAAATAGCTGCAGCGATATTTCTGCTGTCACTTATAGTAATCAAACATGTGTAACCTGCTTAGCCTTTTATCATTTCTCCTCTAGAAATGTCTTTATATTGAAATTTTAAATTTTATAGGAAAGTTGTAGTGTGAACATAAAAGAACTGCTGGACTTTGCTATGCTAGCTCACCGATCCCTTAGTGTTAGTACTCAGCTGATGAACAAATACTTTGACATCTTACAGTGATTCCAAGTGGTGAACATTTAAAGCCCACAGGGATCTGCCTTTCCTGGAAAGCGGCATAGATCTTTGATTCCTAGTAAACTAAATTGTAAGAGCCAGGCATTAACATTTATTGATTACTTAGTATTTGTCAGGCATTGTGCCAATGTGCTTTATATTTATCATCTCTTCAGTCTTTTCAACAACCAAATGAAAAAGTTCTTATTCCTGCTTTACAGGTGATTAAACTGAGGCTTAAAAAGTCAATGGACTTGCCAAGAACAGTGAATGATGGAGCTGAAACATAGATAGAAAGAAAGAATATCACTATTTTTTGTTAACCAAATTATTATTATTAAGTATATTAGCTTAATTACATGTGCTTTGAAAGGTATTATTAGTATTTTCATGTTCATGTTTATTGTGGAATGATCAGAAAAACATTAAGAAAATAAAAATCACTGTGTTCTCGTAGAGGAGATAAATAATTTTCCCCTCTGCCTTTTTAGGTTCTTGACTGAGACCTCTCCTCCCCATAATGAAAGACAAATTAACAGAAGAAAAAACAAACAGAAGTTTAATAACACCTCCTGTCTACATGGAGATATACAGGAGAACTGAGTAATTGCCTGAAATGGCCCAAGCCATTACCTTAAATACCATTTTCAGCTTAAGACCAAAGAAAGAGGTTGGGGTGGGTTGGGGGCTGCTAATGGGGAGAGGGTTTACCAGGAAAGGCACAGTAACAAGGGAGAGAGGTATGGTGGGCATGCAGATCTAAGTCTTTGTGTCCCCATTGATAAGAGTCTTTAGAGAATTAGCCACCCTTCTCTTGCTAGTCCAGAAAGGGAGGAATCCTTGCAACTGGATTCCCTTATGAACATAAAAGTCTCATACAGAAGGATAACTTTTATTCAATTTTTAGAGGTTTGCCCGTGTCTGCTGTTGCTTAAACCTTAGCGGCCTAAAATAATTCTTCTACCAAATAAATATATTCGGGGTGGCAAATTCAGTTCTCTTTCTCTCTCCTCTAATGCTCACCATTATCATTCATAATGTACACATGAAGTACAAAGTTGGAATAATAATGGACCTTATATAGCCTGTTTTTTTATATAAAAATGTGTGAAAATTTTTCCATATCATTAGTTTTCTTCTAGAACAGTATTTTAAGTATTTAAAACATGGTGTTACATTCCAGATAAGGCTGATTTAGTCAGCCACTTTCTTATTTTTGACCTAAGTGGTTCCTAATATTCCATTATTATGTGTATTACAATGATCCTTCCTATTAAGCAGTCTGTTTGATACATGTTTCTAAACTGCCCTTGGGGAAGATAGCTTGTAAGGTGTATCAGCTTGCTGAGGATGCTATATAGCAAGGTGCCACCAACTGGATGTTTTAGAACAAGAAAAATGTATTGTCTTACAGTACTGGAGACTGGAAGTCCTAAATTAAGGTGTTGGCAGATCCATGCTCACTCTGAAACCTATAGACAAAGGGTCCTTTCTTGACTGTTCCAGCTTCTGGTAACCCAGGACATTTCTTGGTTTGCGGNGACTGGAAGTCCTAAATTAAGGTGTTGGCAGATCCATGCTCACTCTGAAACCTATAGACAAAGGGTCCTTTCTTGACTGTTCCAGCTTCTGGTAACCCAGGACATTTCTTGGTTTGCGGCTGCGTAATTCTCCCTGTGTCTCCCTGTATCTCTTCACACGGTCTTCCTTCTGTGTGCAACTGTGTCCAGATTTCCTCTTTTATAAGGACAGCAGTCATTGAATTGGGGCCCATCCTAATGACTTCATCTTAATTTGGTTAAATCTACAAAGATCCTCTTTCCAAATAAGATCATATTCTGAGGAAATGGTGGTTAAGACTTGACTCAGCTTTTTAGTGGAAAGTGAAAGTCACTCAGTCATGTCTGACTCTTTGTGACCCCATGGACTATAGAGTCCATGGAATTCTCCAGGCCAGAATACTAGGGTGGGTAGCTGTTCCCTTCTCCAGGGGATTTTCCCAACCCAGGGGTCGAACCCAGGTCTCCTGCATTGCAGGCAGATTCTTTACCAGCTGAGCCATAAGGGAAGCCTGGGGAGACATAGTTCAACCCATCACACAAGGTGTACAATCTTTATGAGTATGATGTAGGAGTCCTTATTTTCCTGCATGTTCACCAGGATTGGGCAAAATTTAACAAATAAAAAGAGATTTCATGTTTGCCAATTTAAAAAATGAAAAATGATGTGTGTGTATGCTTTGATTTGAGTGTGCATTTTCTCATGGGTTGTTACACTCATGTTCAGCTACCCGCAACCCACCACAATCTGGCTTCCACTCCTTCCACTCCTCTGTATCTGCTCTTTCTAGAATGCTGGTGGCTTCCTTCCTACTGAATTCAGTGTTCATTTCAGTTTTTATTTTCCTTGCTCTGGTAAATAGTAATGCATATTTATGTCCCAGCTTTCCATCTTGAAATATATTCTAAATCTGCTTTGCACGGCAGTGTCTCTCTTGTTTTCTTCCGTTTGCTTTGGCTTCTCCTTCTCAGCTCCACTTGCTTCTTTCTCTCTCCCATCCCCTAAATTCTGGAGCTCTTTATGGTTGTGTTCTAGACCTAGTTCTTCTTCTTCCTTTTTAAAATTTTTACTCTCACTCCCTAGATGATCACCTGTACATGGCAGGTAAGTTACTACACATGTTAATGACATATGTAGAAGTCAGAAGTTAGCTACTCCTGAACTTCTGTCATCTTCATCCAACACAATGTATTCTTTCTTGCCTCCAGGCCTACACTTTTTGTTGTTTTTAGTCTGTAAGTTGTGTCCAACTCTTTGCAACCCTATGAGCTACAGGCTTCCAGGCTCCTCTTGTCCATGGCATTCTCCAGGCAAGAATTCTGGAGTGGGTAGCCATTCCCTTCTCCTGGAAATCTGGACTCAAGGATTGAACCCGCATCTCCTGCACTGGCAGGCATATTCTTTACCACTGAGCCACCTGGGAAGCACCTTGGTCTGCATACCTGCTCCTTAAAACTGCAATAACAGTTATGTGTTTCAGTTTTCACTNTCTTTCTTGCCTCCAGGCCTACACTTTTTGTTGTTTTTAGTCTGTAAGTTGTGTCCAACTCTTTGCAACCCTATGAGCTATAGGCTTCCAGGCTCCTCTGTCCATGGCATTCTCCAGGCAAGAATTCTGGAGTGGGTAGCCATTCCCTTCTCCTGGAAATCTGGACTCAGGGATTGAACCCGCATCTCCTGCACTGGCAGGCAGATTCTTTACCACTGAGCCACCTGGGAAGCACCTTGGTCTGCGTACCTGCTCCTTAAAACTGCAATAACAGTTATGTGTTTCAGTTTTCACTTTGCTGAAGTCTTTCAGGTCCTGCTTAAAACCTTACTTCCTTTAGGAAGTCTTTTGCTGTTCCCCATCCTCCGGATATTATGTGTCCCTACTTCCCTGTATCAGCACATGCTATTTGTACATTGTGAGTGTCATATCTATCTTGCTTGCCATCCTTGCTGTATTTTTAGTGCTTCATTCACATATATTGAATTCTCAAAATACATTTGTTGAGTTGAAAAAAAAAATAATCAGTATGGTCCTTTATCAAATAAAGCATCCTTGCTTGGTCCAGCCCTACCTCTTGAAATTCATCCTGCCTCGCTCTCTTCTTTTCTGTGATCCATGCACACTAGCCTCTCAGTTCTGCCAAGGGACCCTGTTCCATCATGCTTCAGGAACAATGCCTATGCGGTACCGTCTCCCTGAAGTGAATTCCTGTGCCTAGACCTCTCCTTCAGATCTCAGCCCAGGAGTCACTTCTGCAGGGAAGCTTTTCTTGACTCTCCCTTTTATAGATTAAATTTCTATGAAGCCTCTCCATTCCTATGTTGAAACTTTAAACTGTGGTGATTGGGTGTGGTAATTAGGTTTTGACAAGTTGTAGGGGTGGGGCCCATGATGGGATTAGTGTCCTTATGAGAAGAGGAAGAAACCAAGCTGTCTTTCTCTCTGCTTCATGTGAATACAGCCATCTGCAATCAGAAAGAGAGTCTTCACCAGACACTGAATTGATCTTGAACTCCCAGCCTCCAGAATGTGAGGATAAAATGTCTGTTATGTAAGCCACCTAGTCTGTGATATTTTGTTATGGTTTATGGCAGTCTAAGACACACCCCATTCCCCTCTCCCAGTCAAACTCTCATGTTATATTTTCTTCAAAAACACTTATATTGGAGCCATTATCTCAGTATTTATACATTCATTAGAGGATATATTTAATTAATGTCCATCTTACTAATAGACTACGTTCCATAAGAATTATCTATCTTGACTTATCATTGTATTCCCATTCAGCCACCAATAAATATTTGTTGAATGAAAAAAAAAAA